>CM070110.1:11561627-11791627 GCA_036178185.1 Liparis tanakae
TAAAATAGTACTTCACTTTTTGCGAATTTGCATCCAGCAGAAAGTAAATGGAGACAAACACTGGGGAATCTTCAATGCAGATAATGTTTAACATGGGGAATAAAAACATTTTAAACTAGAATGGGCACTCGGTAGAGCGCATACCTTCGCAATTTATGTTTTTCACCTTTTCGTGACCTTGACCTGGACCTTTGACCCAATCATGCCCAAAAACTAATCGATTGTGCCTTGGGTCTTCACCAATCATCCCACCAAGTTTCATAAGAATCGGCTCAGTTTTTACGTTTTTCACCTTTTCGAGACCTTGACCTTGACCTTTGACCCAATCATTCCCAATAACTAATCGATTGTTCCTTGGGTCATGACCAATCATCCCACCAAGTTTCATAAGAATCGTCTCAGTTTTGTCTGAGTTAGACGAATAACTGCGGACGGACATATTCACAAATAAATAAATACACGCCGGCGAAAACATTACCTTCTGCATTTTCAATGCGAAGGTAATCAACTTTTTATGTTTGATCACAGACACCAAACAGGATCAGCTCGAGTCATTGCATCCATCGCACCGTCCTGGGTAGTGGAACAACGCTCGAGCCAACCTGAGCCAATCAGCTCACTTCCCTTGAGCTGGCATAGTGATGGGAGGGCCAAGGGGGTGCTTGGTTTTACTGGTGAAGATGATGCCTAATGGTGGTACACGTCTCAAGATCTGCAAGCTTCCTTCTCGGGTGTTGTGTTATCATAGGTGGACAGCGATAACACGACAACCAAATAATAAGAATCAAGAGTATAACAACTGAGCGGATTTATTTCAAACAAAAGGTTGGGGGAGAGGATGGAACAACATGGTCGAGCTGGCCTGGTTGACTCATCTCTGAAAATAAAACAGCTTGACTTAATTTTCAAAAAATATTGTCACCAAAACAAATACAGGTGCGGCACCGGCCAATGATCCAAGGTATCCAGATAAAAGGTAATTACAAGTGTGGAAAATGTAAAGGGTACCTGAACTCACCTTCTGTCCTCAACCTCCCACCACAAACCTGAACGGTTATCAACAAAGTCCCAGCTTCAACAGGCACAGAGCCAAAACCAAGAGTGAGAACTCCTTGAGGCTTCCTCCTTTTATTCGGGGGCCCCACTCTGCTGGTTGGCCAGTTTGAAGTCCATGGAAACCAAGGAGCAGCATGACTGGCATGGACAGGTGGAAACAAATTAACTTGTTGGAACCTGAAGAGAAAACAAGGGAGGGGGAGGGAAAGAGAAAAAGAAAGGCAGGAGGGGAGAAATCACAGACGTGAGAGCCACGCACCGACACAAAGATGCACAGTCAGTCACACACTTACACACACATGAATGGCCATCTCATCTACTGATGGAGATGATTACAGTTATTGACTGCATTAGCCTTATGGGTAGTTTCAGTTTTTTGGCACATGGTGCACAATTACTGAGACTGACACCCAGAGAGCAAAACCTCACCTCAAGTCTCCAAAACTCAAAACACATTTTCTGCTTTTCCCTCCAATTTGCAATTCAGCGTGGCACTTTTTGCCAAACTGACAGGATTCTGACGTAAACCTCCAATGACCTGTCTGTCATTTCAAAACGCTGCCGTTCAAAATGTCAACGCCGTGTATCAATTGGTCAATGCACAAAACACCTGATAACTTCATTGTTGACTCATCAGGATGTATAAGCGCTATACAAACATCACTTTATCCACAACTTGTTTTTGCTGTGTTTATGTAGTACACTCTATTATTTAATGTTCTAATGTTCATTCAATAATGCCACTTTTGGAAGTTCTATAATGTATTTATAGATGTTACATTGTGAAGATACTAAAAAGCAGTGTGCAGTGTTGTGTTTTGTTTATGAATTAATGTACGCCACTCAAACAAGGTCTCTGGAAAGCCAAACACAGACTTTCATTAGAGAAGAAAATATGGTAACATTCCGGTACGTTTCACTCGTTCACGGCACGGAGACAGGTTGAGGTTCTTGAAGGAATACTTTGTTAGCATTCTCCAACACACTGACGAGGAACTCTTATTCTATAGCGTGAACAGTTTCAACAACACGGTACTCTTCTAAAACACTTAGCTCTGTTCCAAGGAAAGTCAACCCCGCCTCCTCTCTGCTCCACCAATCACAAACCTCGACCAGCATGCACACTGCCTCACCATGATTGCTAGTAAAATTGGGTTGATGACCGACCCCTCCAAATACAAAGCCCACTCTACAGGGTCGCTACGATATAGATGTTGAGCACGGCAGTGTGGAACTGGTTCAGCGATGATCAGATTGTATGGCCCGTGGGTTTGTGCCAAACGCTGAGAGATAACCTGAGGTTTCTATGAATTTTCCAAAAAGATCTGAGGTGTTCTGCTACTGGAGTGTGTGGTTTTGTTCAAACAAATTGAGCCCTGTTTTCAAAATCATGTTTTTGTATAAAAGAAAATGTAAAAGGTTCAAATACAATACAATATATTTAGGTTAAACGTGTTTCACCTACTTCAACATATATAGTACTTTTAAAATGTCACTGACATGATAAAACATGCATATTTATATTGTAAACAATGCTTACAACATAATCTCCAGTGTTGTAGGACTTTCTGGAACTAAACCAGAGTTCCCTTCATTCCAGGCCTCCCACCCTCAGAGGGGTCAATAAACCTGCTTTCCAAAGCAAAGCCATAGTCTTGTGTGTTTGCTCATTATATTCTTGTATTTTACAATATTCCGGAGAAATCAAACCCAGACTATGTCATTAAAAAAGTCACAAACTACCTGAGGCACAATCATTGACAGCACCAATTCATAAAGCACTCCTTATAAACAAATAACGACAAGCAGTTATCGCCATAGGACTCATCATTCAACACTAAACGCCTGGGTGTTGTTTGCTAAACACTGCCATTGAAATCCCAAACTCAATTACCCATCACCTGCACCTCCTGTGAAAACACCTGTAACCAATCAGATCAATTAGAAATCAGAGCTCTTAAAACGTAGGTTTCCTCTTTGGTGTGAACAACAATGGAGGCCAATACAATGGATTGAGTTTAGTGTACAGGTCAGGAACCGTGTTCATGGCATCTTCAGAGGAAGTGTGTCTGATGCTGTTATGAGGTTATGAGTAATGAGAATGAACATATTGCATTGCAAGTTATTAACAACAGCTACTGATGAAAATACCAACAACTTAAGATAAGTGTTTAGATGTGCACCTGCAGAACGCTAATTATTTGGTGCACGTTCAGAAAGTTGTAGTGCAGAGTTGACAAAGTTTTGATTGCAATGTTTTCTTTTGCTCGAGAAGTGAGGTGTTGAGTAATCTAAATTAAGATTATAGTTTGAGAGGGCTGCATGTTGTTGGCGGTGTCTGGCATACCAACTCATCTCAAAGCATTATCATTATAATGAAAGCTGTGGTTCCCTTAGTGCCAGTGAAGGACGCTTTAACACCACCTGCTTCATTGATAAGGAGAAAATTAATCATTAATTCAAACGCAAAGTGCAACATGAAGAGGAATAATCCAATTCTTACATCTAATCTTCAGGAAAAGGCCAGGAGACTGTACTGACTGCGGCTGTGACTTTTTTTCTTCTCCTTTAAATCTTTTACAAGAGATGTTTTTAATTGCACAAGCATTGGAATCGTTACCACTTCTATGCTTTCTCATTTGTAATTCTCTTTCCTCCTTAAGAGATGGAGGAGGCAAACTGCTTTATCTCAGTGCCTCTGAATAATACATGTGTAATGCTGTTGTGAAGTGGAAAGCACCTCATAGCGGCTGCTTGAGCGAGCTGGAGAGAGACACCTTTTCAAGCCTCCGCCTGTTGACTCAAGAGCAGAGATGGAAAGGCAGACAAGAGAGAGAGGCACCAGAATAAAAGGAAACAGAGACCCTCCCCCATTTCATTGAGATGGCTGGTGGTATCCTTCAGCATGTTTCCCCACAAGTTTTTTTGTCGGAGAGCAGAAGAACGCAGACTGGAACCGGAGTGGTAACAGAGTCGGTGGAGATCAGAGGCTTCGGCCCGAGTACTTGGAATGAGTCTGGGGTTACGCGTCAATCAGTCCGGCTGCCTGCTGGTTGGGCTGGGCAGGATAACTGTGACCGGGGGCTACTTAGAAATATTATCATAACTAGTGACGAGGCAGCATGTATTACATTATTCAGCTTTCTGGCATATTCCATGTCCGGGACTTATATTTTATCATTCTCATAACATGGCAAAGTTACACACTTGAGATAAAATATCCTGCACAAGGTACTCAAAAACTGAGAATGGAATGATCTAAATGCAGATGGGCAGCGTATGAGAGCAATAAAATAGTTGTTAAAATCTTAAATGAAAAGGCAGTATCTTTACATCCTTAGAAGCTAATTATATCATGAACTAGGATGGGCACTCGGTAGAGCGCATACCTTCACATATCACAAGATTAGGTATTGAATTATGAACATACAAATTGACTGTGCTGTGGTAAAAAGAAGATGTTGACCTTTTCATGACCTTGACCTTTGACCTGATCAATCCCAAAATCTAATCAAATGGTCCCCGGATAATAAGCAATCATCCCACTAAATTTCAGAAGGGTTAAGGTTTTGGAAGGTAATACAGGTAATAAGCTGCTAGGATTGTTAGCAGCCGTGGTGGGAACGCTGGTGTTGTTTTCACCTTGTGAGTCTGTTGTGTGGTCCTTCATGGAGACACCTGCTGCAGCACGAACCACCACAGAGAAGGTTTGTGTTCATATGTCTGTCGGTTTGTTTTTTGTCACTGCAACCGTGTCCGATCATGTCATGGAAAACAGGAGAGTAGTTGAAGTTGATTAGTTTTCAGCTCCGGCACCCCGATGAACCAGAACAGCATCTTCCATTCCACCTGAGCTCCTCCGTCAGTGTCACCGCATGTTCCTAAGGTGAGCCCATCTTGTTTAAATACTCCGAGCCGTTTTAACCAGCGGGAGGCCTGAGATTAGGAGGAAGATTAAAGCAGCAATCACCGCTGGTCTGAGGAAGTGGGGAGTGGGAAAAGCCAACTATAAAACCCCCCCCAAGAAAGAAGGAAAGCCATTGTTTTGTCACAGTTCTTAGGACAAACCTGTCCATGTGTGTGCATTCACAGAAGCAGTCTGTGTATGTAACTGAACATTAAAAGAAGCAGCAAAGTTTAAAAGTTGGGAAAAGGAAACACAAGGATTTACAAACCACATTCTGAAATCTGCTCCTCCTGCTATTCATATGCAAACTATAAATATTAATGCAACTGTGCATTGAAGAAGGTACACTGAGACGTGGCGGGGACTCTGCTCTGTCGTTACTTACTAACACGTTATTAAAGCTGACTGACGGTAATGTCGGAGCACATTAGCGTGAGACTGGGCGCTCTAATCTGACGAAATAAAAAGATACGACATGAAAACAAATATAACGTGCATAAAAAAATGTAGCTAAACTTTACGACACATATTATGCAGAGCGGGGGCTTGGTGCGTAAAAATCACCTGTAGCGGTACCCGTATTATAAATGCAGCTTCCTTGTAGGTTTAGGTTCTTCTTCTTCTTCTTCTTCTTCTTCTTCTTCTTCTTCTTCTTCTTCTTCTTCTTCTTCTTCTTCTTCTTCTTCTTCTTCTTCTTCTTCTTCTTCGGGCCATTTCTCCTTTCCAAAGAAGCTCTACAAAGACCTCTGTCTAAGAAAATAATCCTGTTAGCTTTTAATTTTGGGATAATGTATCACGCGACCGAGACGAGCGTCTTGACATGTGTCATGAGGCACAGACGGATGTATTCTTCAATCTATCTAACTGAAACATCTTTCAGTTCTTGATAATCAATCATTTTCCTTCACTCTCTCATCAATGTCTTTCTTGTTGATATAGAAGCTGGACCAGGATGAGTTAGCCTCTTGCAAAAAACTAGAGATATAACCTCTATTTCAACAACATTAAATTAACTAAACATGTGTGTGTCGCTGCTACTAAATATATTAATGTATATACTTTTAAACAGTGATTATCCCTCGACTGGTGGTTTGGGACCCAACCAGTCAAGAATATATATATATATATATATATATATATATATATATATATATATAGCAACTGATTTTACATCGACACTTTTTGACCTGCAAATGACCAAAACCTAGCTTACATGGAAAACCAATCCTGAATGTTGAACACAAACAAGTCATGCTAAAACTGAGATAAACAAAGCTTTAATTCCGTCATCAAATGGTGTTCTCTAGAGCACAGTTGATACACATATATTTTAGATAAACAAGGGGTTCATTTCACGGTAGTACATAACAATGCATTGCTGAAAAAACAGTGTACAATTGGAAGAACAATTTGATTGGGAAATCAGCAGCCATCATGCATGTTGTCACCTTCCGAAAATAGTCATTTAACAATTTGTATTTTTGTTGCCTAAATCATCTCCTAATGATAGTGGCCAGTGGCCACCTTTGGTAAAATCCTCAGTTGAACTCATCATGAGATTCTACCCCTGTAGTATAATATATCACAATATCATGTGATCAATAAGTGGTCATGCTTTTATTTTTTGTGTTTTCGGAAAAAACTCTAAGAATTACGTAGGCTATTATTTCAGGAGGCTGACGATGTGGAACAATCATTCGATAATGAATACCAGTCGACCCAAAAAGGTGAGGGGTATTTGAACGACGGCAGTATTGGAACAATCTTTTGCCAGATATTGTCTCTATCGTTTATAATTTCACCATCTTCAAATTCTGCATAATTAGATTTTTGGGAGGAGAAAGATGATCATCATCCCATTGATATCAATGTTTCAGAATGTTAAAGTGCAGTGAGAGTCTTGTTCGGTGCAGATGTGGCAGAGGGTAGCCTCACTCTCTGGGCGTCAGCGCGCCTTGTTTCGGGGCAGCCAATCATGGTCCGCGGGGCCCGGTAAAAGTGATGTGGAAGCGTTTGGTTTCCCCCTTGACATCAAGCACGGCTTCCGCCACGTTTGAGGACGCGTTGGGCTCCCCCCCCCCTCCTCCTTTACGGAGGTTCATCTCTGCTGCGCGCTGGTGAGCTCAGTTCCACTCCGGCTGTTGTGGTCTCACTGACGTGTCCCTAACTGGTTCCGATTTTTATATAGCCGGCAGCTTGCCTCCTCCCACCCTCCAAGTGGAATGCTTGGAATGCCCAACTGATCGGTAGGTGACTTCCGGGTGCTGGGTCCTGTAGCTCGGGAGATATTACTATGTTGTTGACGGGCTTTCGTCCTTTTATTTTAGGAGACTGTTGGCCGGGTCGGCGGAACGTTGCCACTACACATGGGCCACTGCTGCTTTGCCTAGGGTTGTTTTACCCACTGCCGTGGCGCTGTTGAGCGTCCACACACGCTATTTGCGCCAACGCGACTGCGTCGACTGTATCTGCGTCGCGGCCCGACCGGGCACAGGGCCGATCCAACACTGTGCCTCTGCGGCGCGTGTGACACCATTTAGCTCCCGTTGAGTAGGAGCCATTTACTGGGGTTTATTAGGTTGTCCTGTGTTTATCTTTTTTGGTTTCTCATATGTCTCCTGCTTATTATTTGTCTTTTGTTTGATTTTGCCACCTGTGGTTTTCCCTTCGTGGGGAAACACGGTTTTGTGATTAATTGAGTTTGTCTTTTGTTTTGTTTGTAGTTGCTCACAGACCAAGGTGGCGGTTGTGGTGCTTCCGGGATTTGGGGTCTCGCTTTGTGTGTGGTGTTTTTAAGTTATCCCCAGTGCGTACCCTCACGTGTGTTTGTGTGAGTGTATTGAGGGCATGCACGAGTGACTGGGGTACTTATTCTTCTTTTGAGACTCCACCCGCGCTGGTCTATCTCACTCGCCACCAGTCAGTCCCCGCCCTACACCTTTATTTTCAGTAACGGCCCTTTTTATTATTATCTTGCATGATATACATTGTGTGATTGAATAAATATTGTATATGGATTGGAACCACGTCTCTCGCTACCTGTTTCCACAAGGAACCAGCGTGTCCTCCCAGTCTGAGGACTGGGTTCACTACTCGTGTCACCACACAGACAGGAGCCCAACCGCTCTGAGCCTTCTGTTCTGCCACCACCTCGCTGATCTTGCGCTCTACCGCCTGCACTCTGCTCTCCGTTACTAAGCAGCTCTGGCTAATTATTGTGGTAAGAAGGTAGGTGTCAAGCAGTGCAGAGGATTTGGCAGGGCCGCTTCCGCCTCACCTTCCTTAGGCAGCTTGTGTAATTAACTGCTTAGGATTGCACCTCTGATCTGCCTTTCATTTGGTTTACTCGGTGGTTTGCAGCAGGGCAACTCATGGTGACAAAAGAAAAAAAGATCTCTCTATATCTATGCATACTATACCGCATCCAGATTTTAAATAACCTCTATTCCTTCAGCCCAAAATATGCTAAATCAATATATAACTTTTTGGGTACATACATTTATTCTGATGTGGAACAACGTATTAACCAATTTGCAGAACTTTTCATCCAATTTCGTCTTGCATTAATGATTTTAATATGGTCTTTGATAGCATAGCTCTGAGAGTGCACAGCTGGGATCTCCATTGTGGTTGAAAGGGGATGGATTCATTTTCACAGACGCTCGAGGGATCAGTCTTGATTATCTCAGGTTCTGTCTCTTGATCTGCACACGTCTCTGTCTCCTCAGGAATATATTTTTAAAGAATGTGTGTGTTCGAAGGTTATGCTGTGCTCGTTTCCTTGGGAGGGAAATTGAGTTCAGGGTTCTTCCCAACCTTTTATGAGCCTCGGACCGGTTTCGTGTCAGACAACATTTTCACGGATCGGCCTTCACAATGTGGGCGATAAACATCGTAATAAACATGACGCAATAAACATGACGCAATAAACATGACGTAATAAACATGACGTAATAAACATGACGGAATAAACATGACGGAATAAAATGATAATACAGGCATAGTACAAAATATATCTCACCAATACGTTGAATTAGTGGGAGCCCTGAGCTTGTAGAACTGCAACGAGCAATTAGGGCCACCATCACTTGTGATCTCCAACTGGTGATTTTCTCCCGGCACGGACAGGCTCGATTCACTGGGTTTGTTCACAAATGGGTCGCGCCTTCTTTCGAATTCCACATCTCAAGCGGTCACGTTTGATAAAAATAAATATTTGACTCTACCCTCATAGTCCTGAAAGTCTGAAAACGAGCAGCATCCAGAAGCACTGCTAATGCAGTGAACAAGAGTAACATCTTAGTCCCTGGGAATAATTTATATAAATGACTCTCAGTTGCATGATGCAAATACCAAAATGTTATATTTAAATCCCAAATTGAGCACAATGGTAATAATGTAAAAATTCCATTCATAGACATGTTATTACTGTATGAGGCTTCCTGAGCCCTGCTGCAACCCATGCTTTGACGGAAGTGTTGCATGTTTTGAGACGCTCTGTTAACTAAGTAAGTTGATTGGACTTTTGTTTAATCCGTCTGAAGCCAGATCTTACTTTTAAACACTTTGTTTCTCACTTTGTTCAATGTTGCTGTTCTACCATCCTTTAATGTAATTGATTGTCTCCTGGTAGGACATTGCAGGTGGTCAGGATTAGGCCCAACGATTTGCCCAATCATGTACGAAAGCTCTACTACTATGGCCAAATCTCAAAGTTTTTTACTGAAGCCCGAGCCCGCCTCTTGGCTGCCTCCAATCATGTTTAAACAATGTCTATGACTTTGTAATGAAGCAGGATGAAGCCTAAGTAATGAGGTGGCAATAAAAGGCCCTTGTATAGCTTTTCCCTAGCCCTTTAACACAGAGCCCTGACCTTTTTAACTAGGAGAATTAATTGGGCCGGGCTAACCTTTTAGAGGCTAGCCGTTAAATATGACCAGCGTTCCCGGGTCGGCTCATTATACCACACTAGCTTTCCTAGTGCTCCTTTCCCCCTTTTAGTTTGGGGCCGCACTGCAGACAGTCAGTGGCTCAGATGGGGAATACATTTCAGGTCAGTCCAATTGAGCCCTACGCTCTAAACCTGGTCATTTACCCCCTACTAGTCGAGGGGGTAAACTACTGTGTGCTCACGGGATGTGAGAACCACTATTGTGATGCACCAGAAGATTTTTTGTGGGAAACAACGGTACAGGTTTAAAGTTACATAGTGGGCTATGTAACTTTTCCACCTTAAAATAACAGCTTGAAAAAAATGGTGCCGCTACAATGACTTTTAATATGTTGATTTGCTCCTCTGTCACTGCCATCGGGGGTCTGTGGCCAGAAAACTGCTGAATGTAAGATGTTGGGAGCCGAACCTATTGAAAATGTATTTGGAATTCTGAAAGCAAGAGAAAGGAGATAGATATTGTAAGTGTAAGAGGATGTAAAAGAAGAAAAAAATAAAATTTTACAAAATTGTGCTGCTGTTTTGAACCTGGAATATTGTGGTAGAAACCTTATATTGCCACTGTATTAGTAAACAGGAGGAGATGCCAGGGAAGACCCAGGACCCGCTGGAGGGATTATATCTCCCAGCTGGCCTGGGAACGCCTCGGGATCCTCCAGAATGAGCTGGAAAATTATGCGAGTGAGAGGGAAGTCTGGGTCAGCCTGCTGGGTCTGCTGCCCCCGTGACCTGATTATTATTTATCAAGCGGATGAGAATGGATGGATGGATGGATCAGTAAAAATGCCAAACATGTTTGTCACTAACTTCAAGGACAGATGGAGTGGAGGAAGAAGGTCCATCAAGAAGGCAATCCCTGACACCTCCTAGACTAGAGATCGCAAAACATCTCTAGCTCCACTCCTTGACCTCCAGAATGCTAACAGTTCTCTGCTGGGTGAAAACCATTTAATCATAGTATGCTATTAAAACAAGTTGAATCTGGTTTGTATCTTATGTCTTTGATGATAGAAAAGACTTGCCAGAATATTAATATATGAATAAATACAGTGTCAGTAGAAGCTCCAACGTGTATTACCGAGTGCCAAAGAAAGAGCAGGCAAAATTAAATATCTGCTAATGGGTCCATACAATCTATAAAGAGAGATATATATATATATATATATATATATATATATATATATATATATATATACACACACTTACGAACAGTAGAGCAAGAATACTTAAATCTTCACCAAACTACTCAAACTTTTTGAGTGGTATTACAAGACTGTATCCCTGCAACACAATACATCATTAACATCAACACTGTAACCTCTTCACATTCTGTTCATGTTGTTAGGTCATTATTTTAATGTTTTAAACTAAATTATAGCCACATCTTACGCATTGAAGCGTGGATCATGCTGGGTCTCTGCAACACATTTTCCTGTCATCGTATGTGTCGTGGGGAAAACAAATCCCAGTAATTGTACTTGACGCATAGTTAATGCTGGTTTTATACGTTAACTTTCAGCCACTTAACACCCACCGTTTGAGAGCAATATTAATGTAATTACTAAATAAGCACAGATGGGAAGACCATTTCACATGCAAGGAAAAGTAACTTGAGCCCTTAAATTATCTACATTTTATATACGTACAATTGAAGGGCACATCTTGGAAGTAAATCAATGTTGTTATCAGTGGGTGTGTTACCTTGTCCCTTGTCACCCATCCTGTTTATGATTTCTGCCGGAAACAATGGATTACCCCCTTCGGGTTAGAAACAAATGGTTTGAATTTTTCTAGGTTTTCTAGACAAGCAGCACTAAGATCAAGAAAATCAGGCACGTTGGTGCATTGTATTTAACTGACATGGTGAGGAAAGATGGAAGAATAACGGCACATCTCTAGCTTAAGTGCATCTCCAGCCCGCACCTTTGATCATGAGCTTTGGCTAATGACTGAAAAACTCAGATCATCAAGAAAAGTGTCCAAAAGATGTAAAGGTTTGTACCTTTACGGGGATTCAGGGCCCAGTCTTAGGGACACGGTAGGAGCTCAAAGTTCACTGGTCCTCAACATTGAAATGAGCCATCTAAGGCGGGTTGGGAATTGGAATACGAATGTTCAGATTTCTTTGTACTGAGCTTCCAAGCACGTCAAGGATATCAGCAGCCAGTATATTATAGCAGGAGCCCTTCGGCAGACTCGGAGCACGCTGGAGGGATTGACCTGGGAGAACCTTGTGATCACCCGCGGCGAAGGTGGAGGAAGTAGCTAGAGAGAGTGAAGTTTTGCATTGCCTGCTACCACCGTGTCAGGGAATGGGTAGAACATGTTTAACCCTTCAGCATTCACAAATGTATTTCAGGAGGGGAAACATATATACTCTGCCGAGGTAGGATTGAAAAGTGGCTCTTTAAAGTTACTTTTATCCAACTTCACAGAGAACAGCCGTTAGACCCACACTTTACAATGTCAAATATGTCATAGGATTAAATTATTTTCTGGTGAAAAGGAATCAAACTGTCCGTAAAAAGACTTTAAGGCAAACAGCACAGTTAGTTGTACTCGTTGATGTGTTCAGCGAAAAAAAAAAAAAGAAGACATCACAAGAACTGAACAGAAAATGTTTCTTTGACCTTTCAACATATCACAGAGATGAAAGAGCTGTCGGGTAAGAGAGGAAATGCACCTGTGTGTGTGTGACCTGCATGCGCTGCCCAAAGTGGCACAAACGTTTCAAACACAGGCCTCCCACATCTTGTACTGCTCAGTAAGATTCTTATTGTTAAAGGCAAAATAATGTAAAAAAAGAGGGCTTCACAGACATCCATGAATTGCAATTCAGGCTAAACTGGCATGGATATGTGTGATATACTCGGTGGTAACTATTTAATGCACACAAAGGTTATTTTAGAAACCAGATCAGTAAGATCAGCTATTATGAACGGTGGTATAAAAATAATTAATAACAGAAGTGCATGAACATTGTTTGACACCATGTATTCTCTGACTTACCCATCCAACATGTACGTTATATTATCTGCACAGATGAAGTCCACTGAGAGAACACCAACCCAAACAAGCGGCATCTGCTCTGTCGGGTGAAAAAAGAACCGCGCAGTTTCAGTCAGGAGTGCTAAGATGACACAACTGGAAATAACTGGATCAATCTGTGGTTCTTAGGTTGCATTGCGACTTCGAAAGACATTTTAATTTTAGTGTCCGGTCTAGCTGTTTAAACTGGTTCTTTGCCGGTCCTGTTTGCTGTGCCAGACGCTCAGCTCACAGACTAGATGTCGAGGCCCTGTGTTGAAACTATTCCTGACAGTTAAGTCAGAGAAAGGCTCTCCAAGCAGTCTGCAGAAATGTTGACTTTTACTTTTCTCTGTGACATCTTGAAATGACAAAACAACAATGTCACTTCAGCTCTTTTTATTTTACAACTCTTTCTTGCAACAAAAAGTTTATTTTATGTGCGTTACAATCGTAATCCGAAAAGACCTACTATGTTTAACACTGAGGGAGAATATAATGCACACAGTATGTTAAATATGTGTTTCCTGCTGGCCCAGTCAGCTGTCACTGGCCCTCTGTCCATCACCTGCAGAACACACCATGTCAACTCTTTTCTGAACATATGCAGTGACATTTTTTCACAAACCGTTCTCACTGCCATCTCACCAAATACCGTCGCCTGGTTTCGGATACCACACCGACACAGCAAGGTTTTCTCAGAGGAAACCTTTACAAAAATGCAACTATTGCAACCCAAGGAAATGCTTCTTTTTGTAGGGAGCAAATAGCCATGTTAAACACACCTTACTACTTAGGCAGAATTTGTATCTTCATCACCAGTTTGAACTCAGAGTGCACACACACAAAGCCTCTTGACAAGGTTTTATCAAGGTGAAAGAGTAATGTCCAAAATAGTCTAGATGGAGCTAGGCATTTGTGGAAGAAATATCAACACTAGGGATGCATTTAAGAGTATTTATTTGACATTAATTTCTGGTCGCTTTAAAGCCCAGCTTGTGACCATCATTCAGACGTCTCCTCATATCTTCAGCCCACAGACTGCCTCCAACAGTTTCTGTCGACCTCCAATAATCAGACAGCCAATCTAACGTCTCACGAATAAGATTAGTCCTTACAGTCTCCATTTAGTAAGCTTAAAGCTCTCAGCATTTCAAAAGAGACTGAGCTTAGCGCCAAGAGAGGTAACAGCTGCTTTCCGTCCGGTTTAGAGTCCTACCCCAGGTTTTAGACTTCAGACTAAGAGCCTAAACAGGAAACCAGCTAGGAAACACACCTCTACCATAATAAAACCAATCTCATTCATACGATCCACATCCTACAGTTATGATAACAAAAAAACTCATAAAATCAACATTACAGTAACAAATATAAGACAGTGATCATACTTGTCTACACTTCTTAATACATTAATCTGAATATTCCTCCCTAAAATCCACTACGTAAATTAACTTTCTATATGCATTTTTTAAAACTAGGGCTGGGCAACGATTACAATTTTTAATCGCGATTAATCGCATGATTTCCCCGATTAATCGCGATTAATCGCATATGTATACGCAAAATCCAATAATTAATTCAAAAGTAGTGTATAGCGCACTTGTATTTTAAATGTTGTGCCATATGAATGAAAGAGCCATAACATGTGTTGTCCTGTTAGAGAGAGACACCAGAAAACACTTTCAGGGCAGTTTGTCAACTCATACAACTTGACTCTTATTTTAAATGTACTGCCATATAAACTAAAGTGCCATAAAATCTGTTGTGCAAACAAACACTTGACATCAGCATTTATATAGCAATTAAATAAAATAAATACTTTATGTAAATCTCAACTTAAACAATGGTATCAAAACAAACTAAAGCTGTGACACCACTTCCTTATAAGGGTTATGTTCTCTCTGTTTAACCTAGCGACTAGCGAGAGAGTTCACCTGCGCGCATACCAGCTAATCGAGGCACATCTGAGCGAGGCGTGTGTCTGCATCTGACCGCAGTTGTTGACGGGAGGGGTGGGTGTGGGGTGGGGGGGTATATGTGCTCGCAACACAGCTGGCTGAGCTCTAATGCATGTCGGTGCCCGCACCGCGCTCCCGCGCGAGCCGAGCTGTGTTGACGGGGGAATAAATAATAAATAATTAAATCTGCGTTAACGCGCGATAAAATAATTGTCGGCGTTAATTCAGTGATGCGTTATGCACGATTAACGAGTTAACGTGCCCAGCCCTATTTAAAACATAAGACTTCCTTATTTACATGTGCAAGTCGACATAAAATCCATTACAACCTAACAAAGGTCAGCATGTTACTACAGCTATGTTAAATGTGTTCGACCCTGGCAACATACCTGGAAAAAGGATAAACCATGGAGTGATGTTTTATTAGCAAGAACTTTACTTTAATAAGGAAAACACTCTGGCTTTAGATGAGGACAGAAATAATAAATCTAACGACTTTAAGACCATCTTGTAGATCATTGTTTAGAATGTTTTCATGTTAAATCAAACAATAAATAATAAGTACAAAGTACAAAACGGAAAGTATACTAGTTTTTAACCATTTATAAACCTGTGACAGGTATAACAGGACTGATTTAGTGAATGACTACAATCACGCATGACCGTATCGACCACATGACCTTATTGATCACATGGCTTTCTTTCACAATCAAGCGTTAAGTAATACAACTACACAGACAAACAGGATTTTCTACATTTGTGTGTGGTCCAATCCAAGAGTCAATCAGTGAGGCTTTGCCCATCATGCATTGTGTTATGCAGTCGGGCGAAAGCAAATGCTGCGCCTGGCTCTAAAAACCCACAAGTCGGAATAAAATCTGAACGGCATGCATTGTGCGTTGTTTGATTCTATGCAGTGGTGGCTCATCTCCAATGTGTAAGGCCCTGTTCTGTGTCTCCTGTTTCTTCTCTGTGTCTCCTTTGTCTCCTTGATTGTTTCATTCCCTTCACCTGCTCTCAGCCATTCCTGTCTCCTTGATTGTTTCATTCCCTGCACCTGCCCTCAGCCCGTCTCGTTAGTGTCTCGTGTCGTACACCTGTTTCTCCCCCTATATATTGTGCCAGTCTTTCCCTCGTGTCCTGTTGGATTGTTGTTGTCAGTTCTGTCTTCCTTGTGCCCTGTGTATTCCTGACCTCGCCTGCCTGCCTTGACCACTGATTCCCTTCCTGTCCCTCTTTGGACTTGTTGCTTTTTGGAACCTTTTGCCTCAGTAAAGACAGTTTTTGTTATTCACACTGAGTCCTGTCCAGTTCCTCTGTGAATGAGCTCTTGTCCTTTGCCACCCTGTGACACAATGAGCCTTTGCATATGACGGTATCGATCCCATGACTCTAAGGACCACATACATATCGATCACATGACTAGATTGGACCCATTGGACTTAGTTGTCTGGTGCTCCCATTAGACGATGAAGGGTTTCTTGTGCGTCGGTATCAAGACGCCCTGGGCTACGGCCTAAACGTCCGTATTTGGTGCCCTGGGAGGGAGACATGTTAATTGTAGTGTATTTTAATAACACTAATCCGTACAGTAATGTGAAAAGTATTTTAAACAACTGTCCTGTCTTTTGAAATTCAGTAAATAAAGCTTAGTTGTCCTTTCCATCCCTTTTTATCTGTATGTTCTGAATATACAAATGTCAATTAGATGGTAATCTGCGGTAATGATGAATAAAGTGAGAGGAGAGAATATCCGGCTGTGTTTGACATTCAGGGAAACAGTTTCATTTTATAATACTCATTATGGCGTTCATTTAAGTACACGTTCCAGTTCCATGAGAGTTTCACTTGGTTGCAAAGTCCTGGTCCCTAGCAGCGGAGGAAATGGCAGTGTGCATTGTTTGGTTCGCAGGGTTTCAACCCGCCTTATCCCTGCTTTCTCTGATCAGCTTCTCGACCCTAGTAACACACTCAGTGATTTCTATATTTAAAGGGCAGTTCCCGTTTCAATAAGACCTGAGGAAAAGCTAAACAAGCAGTATCAAACAGAGACATGTATTTAGCTAAATATAGGCATGGCTGCGACTGAAAATCTGAACCTCAATAATAATAACATTTAGATGTTCACTGAGTTCCTTTCAGCATGTGAACCAATTCTTCCTCTGCGTGTGCTTATTACTTTATTAAATGATTCATGCATGATTCATTCTGGAACAGTGGTGTATATGGGTTGAATTCAGCCCGAGGTAATTGCACAGTAGACATTGTCTTTGTTTCAAACAGAGAAAATGCACACTTTAGGCATCCTCTTTAAGGCCTAATGAGTATTTGTCATTCGTAATCACATCCTCAAGTGGCACGCTGACATTCTTGCCGTCAGTAAATTCCGAATGCCACCTAAACCTTCCATTCAATTCATCCTCAAATTGTATGCCAGATTTTGTCAGTACAATTCAGCTTGAAGAAAAAGAAGGGAAAAAAACAAAGTAGAATTCTACTTTGTATGCTAAAGATTTAGTCTAGGTAAGAATCCTTATCTATATGCAAATGTTAAGTTATCAACTTCAATAACTGTTGAACGAGGTGTCTCTAAACATGGTATTGCCTTCATTTGTCAGGCTGCCACGGCGGCCCAGTTTTTAATGCAGAGCGTTCCATCTTGAGAATGATGGCAGCAAACAGACAAATAGCCCGGGGAAAAGGGAGAGGGGGTCCGGAGCACGACATGCCCGTGATGATAATGAGTTTCTTTTTGTGTTGTCCACTTCATCTTTATAGCAAATGATAAACCAACTAGTCCAAAGCAAATGAAAACACATCTCTAATGCTAAGTGAAACATTTTCCTGGCCAGCGTGTTGAATTGAGGCCTTTTACATGAGAAGAGAAAGTGTGTCCTTGAGAGGATCCGGAGACGCGAAACATCATCAAGCAGCCGTGAAAAAAAAGAAAAAAGGTGTAATTTAAAAGAAACCATGTTCTTGGCCCACTTTATACTGTACATAAGTTATGTCATATGGCCCTGTGCATCTCCCTTAATAAGACTCATTATCTGAACAACTTCTTCTTTTTTTCATGTGTTGTAGTAATTACTGCATTTTTATGTGTCACATATTTCAGTGTTTTGACATATTCATGCTTTTTTGTATTTGTAGCATTTTTCACATTTTTCTCTTGAACTTTGCAGTATATGTTTTCCAATTTGTAAGATTTCCTTTTCTAATATTGACTTTGTTGTGTGTGAATAGTGTTATTTTGTCGCTCACACTGGATTGCCCTTGAAGTGTTTGCTGGATGTTTCTGTGAAGACATAATTAAACGATTGAGTGACAAATCGGAGAAAGGTGAGGTGGCATGAAAAAGTTTTGACCAAATGTCCTGTTAAAATCAGTTAGCACATTAAAGGAATGCAAGAAACATTAATAGACAAAGTAAATGACATAGTTCTCCCAGTATATCCCAGTAATTCACCAATTAACTCTTTTTTTCTGATGGAATGGAAGTGTCCTTACAGCTCGGGTTGGTAATCTCGAGAATCTAGCAAGACACTAAACCCCAAATTGCTCTTCATGCCGTGTGATGTGATGTTGTACGAGTGTGTGTTGGGCTAGTTCACAGAGTACATGGTAGCCCCCCTGCCATCATTGTGTGAGTGTGTGAGTGTGTGAGTGTGTGTGTGTGTGTGTGTGTGTGTGTGTGTGTGAATGGGTAAATGATGACATGTAGCTTAAAGCTCGTTGAGTGGTCCATTTGCAGTTATGCTGTCTAATCGTGTTATGCAGCTGGTTACAGTCCTGCTCCAACAGATTGTTATGTCTTTCTTTTTGTAAAAGCATGTGATGTATTGATTACTCTTGGAATGCAGAGATAATCTCATTATGGAAGAAAGCAGAAGATAACCAACCCTACCTTTTTAATTGTAGCAATGAAAAAGCAGATAAGCATTTAAACCATGTTTAAAGTGAAATAAGAAGCAGCATTCCCACCCTACTATGGGCTCCTATCACCTTGTGTTGCACGTACAGGTTCAATGAGAGGGTGTGGACCAGCATACACCTGCTGGGAAGGGCCTGGCTGCATATTCTTCCATCTGTCTGCCTGCTGAAACTCCATCCATAAAGGCAAATTGTCAGAGAAATCCAAAAAGGGGATGAGACTCAATTCCAGCCTCTTTGAATGTCAGTTGCAAATATCTAATACACTCGAAGACAAAACGGTTGAGATCCAACCAGTCTGAGGCAGACGAGTTGAGCCTTGGAGGCCCTGAGAGCTATAGTCCTTATCTGGTCCTGTCCGGCCCAGCAGACGGTGACTGTGTGAACGTCTCCTCCAATCGTCTGCGCCACAAACACTCTTATCTCTGCCGCACTGCACACCTCCCCCTGCACTCACAAAATTGAGCCACAATTCATTTGACTGCCCGTTAACGGTTTCATCCCAAAACGCGATATGTGATACATCCATTTGAAAGAAAGGGGACTTCAGAGTTTACCTATTAACGCGTATCGCTTGGGAATAGTATTAGGTTGTACTTGAAGGTTAAATGATGGCTGACGACATAAGGAATGATTCCAAATGACCCTTTTCTCTCTTCATTCAATTTGTAATAAGAGGTGCATTTCAGCAACTCCCTTTAAACCCCTTAATATAATGAATGATCACACAGAGTTTTGCCATTACAAAGCCCTTCAGAAATGTTGTAAGAGCTCAAACAACAACAAAAATCAATAGCATCAGAAGATTAATGCTTCAAAAGTATTGCAGCAGCTTAAACAATCATTTTGTTCCAGTTGAGTACCAACTTAAATCCCTCGCCTGCTTCCTGCACTGGTTATTAACAACGGTAGTGTTTATCACGCTGCTAAATAAAACCAGGGTAGAAAAGTGTTTGTGCTTGTATCAGTGTAACACACTACATCATTGTAGTTGAGTGTGGTCAACACGGTTTAGTGTGTGAGTGTGTGTGTGTGTGTGTGTGTGTGTGTGTGTGTGGAGAAGGTAATGATGTTAGTCGTAGTACTTGTGTGAAACACATCAACTTTAGACGTGTGCAGCGTACACATGCACGGCATGTTCGTGATCTGAACTCACACCGTCCCACTCTCTTCTTCTCATTTTGAGCAGATGTTTGCTTCTCACTGGAATCCGGTTCTCAAACTGCAGCGGGCAGCCACACCTGAGCTTTAGGTCGTGGAGAAAATAAACTGCACAGCTCTGTGTGTCAAAATGTTAGCGTCAATGTCGGCTTAGCTCATTGTCCTGTAAAACTGTAGAATACTAAACATGTATGTGTATCAAAGTAAGTTTGGGTGAGTCAACCATATTATTTGCCAGCTGAACTATTATTAATACACACTGACAATGATATGTTTCTGAGACCTTAGTCTGAGAGTTAATCAGCACCCACATTAATAATATGTAATAATGTTTTGTAACACAACTGCTTTATAATCAATGTATCAATCCACAATATGCAGGCCTCATTAGGGAATAGAACCTGGAAAATGTATTTACTGCTAAATGTTATTATTTGGTTCAAGGTTTAACAATTTATATCTATTCATATATTTCTCAAACAGCAAACAGCTTCCTGTGACATGGAGAACAATTGCCAAATGTAATAAATAAAAAACAAATGTAATCTGGCAGAAAATACATTTTCTTTACGACAACGTAATCGACAATGCAGATTAATTCTATAGTAACTCTTCCTCAGTCTGCATTTGTCCTATTAAATAGATGTTGTCACTTATCTCATATTGGTGACAATATTGTTCTTGTGAGACCAGGAAAATACAGCGGGACCATAAGTACCAGATAAATTAGCCAGATACCCCGGTGGTTTCCATAAGAAGCATGGAGTGCATTTTGGTGTTGTTTACTCCTTTCCTTCAATATCCATACGCTGCGTTGGATAGGTTCACCGCTCGGAGTATAACATGCGTCTTGAGAGATACCATCAAAGTGACAATAACTGCATCAGGAGCAGAAAGGGGCTCATTTTACCTGAGACACGTCCCCTTCATTCTACGGAGCAAGGCCCTGGAGGACTCAAGGTTAGACGCTCTGTCAGCAGCAGAAATCATTAACGGTGAGATGGGGAGACGCAGCTAGAGAGGCCGGCCGCTCCCCTGCTCCAGCTAACCGTTTTGGGTTGATATCATCTCTCTCTTTCTCTCTCTTTCTCTCTCTCTCTCTCTCTCTCTCTCTCTCTCATCTCCCAGGTGTTTGCTAACAGGCGTCATATCGTAACGAGGCGATGTCCGTGACGACGCTCGTCCGCGTCTCAGCACATAAGTTTCACATGTGCTCAATAATAATGATAAAAAAAGCAAAATCAACAAAATAGGATGGACAAAGACTTAAATACTTGACTCAGTCTGTGTGTAGATTGGGCTGCAGCCCCCGTCGCTGCATCGTTTAGTAAAGAAGGCCGGTTCATTTTAGAACGCTTTATTGACTTCTTTAACTTGATCTTTTCCGAAAGCCTTTGCAATTAACTTCATTTGTATTTCTTTATTGTCGACTTGGCAGCAGCCCGAAGTCTGTTCATTTCCTCCTGAGCCGTGGCTCCGCTCCCTCTGACGCCTCCATTGATTAGAGAGGCTGATAGGACGCGGCGCGCTGTTTGTTCCCCTGTGTGCTCCTCGGCTCCGCTCCGGCTCAACTGGAAGGATATGAGCGCGGTGCTTTTGGACATGTAGTCAGACAGCACGAGGTAAGAAGGAACCCAGTCGGGGAGAAAGGTGAAAGACAGACTGCACAAGGGTGAAATAAAGAGGCAAAATAAATAAAAAAACTGCAAGGCTGCTTCTTCAGCGTGAAGCTGCCACCCCCACGGTTGGGTGTGAGCTCCTTTGACAAACATTTCTCCTTTCTCTTTTTCTTGCATCTTCCACTCTCTCTTAACTATCCTTTTTTTCTTTTTTACGCCCTCCATCTGCTTCTGTTCCCCTGATCTTCCTCCCGTCATCCTTTTATCCTCAGTTTTCCCCTCTATTGCTCGCAGTCCCTCTCTCATCTTGCATCCTCTTTCATGCTATTATTACCAGCCACATTAATACCAGGTGTGTAATTGTAATGATTCTCCTTTGTTTGGTGTCACAGTCGGCTCCTCGTTATTAAGTGCGGTGAGAGATGTGTCAGATTCAGGTCAGCTGTGCTCGCGGGGAAAGAGAGCGCGGCGGTTTGGTTTCGTGAGCAACATATAGTCACAATAACAATAAGAGAAATAAACTCAGTATACATCGTTGTTTTTCTCAAATAGTAACTTGTTGGCACAAAGTAAACATTTAATGCGGAATCTGTTCAAAGTAAGTAAGTGCACATCTAATGTAATGTAAAAGTGCAGTGCTCAGATACTGTGAGGCCAAACAATCTCTGGTTCTGGTGCGTTGACAGAACTGCATTCAGGATGCGGCCAACTCCACTCGGGCTCGTTGAACAGAACATAATCTTGGGGTAAAGTTTGGTGCAACAGGCAAAGGTTTGTACTAAGTCTCTTAGTTATGCACAGACAGGAGCAGGCACATTGGTAATATGTGGCTGCTCCATGACATGTAATTTAATGTAATGTAAAATGAGTCCTGCGACATCCTCAGCTCAGCGAAACAAAAACAAGATGACGAAGAAAAGAAATTGAACACGATAACATTGAGAAACAACAACAGGGTAAGTGCGTGGAGTCTTGCCTCGTTGCCATGGTGGTATGGATTGAATATATTTGACCATACCCTGAATTGTTGGTGAGCAATGCCAATTACCTTGGCCAGACATTATTTATTACAGAGCACTATAGTTCAGTATATGCGTGAAAAGAGAGTAAATGGCAGAATAGCGCATGCAGCCACATTGTGAATAGGTTTCTGCTGAAAGTGAATGCAGGTCAGTCCCAGTCCGGCTTCAGCAGAGGTTGGGAGGTCTCGCTCTCTCTCCGTTGCCGAAGGGATTGAGCAGCGCTTCAGTTGTTCATCTCCGGAGTTGGTCCGCTGCACAGCTCCATTTGTAGCCTCCGCTGTCTGAATGCACAGCTTGTTAGCGGCTCCAGGCCAGCGAGCTCGCTGCAGTGCAGGGAAGCAGCAGGCCCACCGGCACCGCCGGCTCGGCTCTAATGACCATCACGGCAGACAGGTCGGATACTGGTCGGAGCGAGAGGGAGGAATGGGAAGAAATTGTGAGACAGAGACTAGAGCTGGACAGAGAAACACAACTAGATGCCTATTTTGATGACATGTATAAAAGAAAGAAAGAAATTGCAGATGTTACGTGGTTTGGTGCCAATCAAAATAGAAAACAGGAGAACTGAGAGGTCGTCTAAAAAGGTTGTGTAGATCTTTGAACCAATTGCGGAAGAAGAGAACTCTGAACCAGCCAAAAATAAGTGGAATTTTAAGAGTCAGAACCACGGAATGAATTAAAGATAACTTTCTTCTGGTCAGCAGTGAAAACTGTTTTATTTCTAGATATTGTAAATAAATAGAGAAGCTTGAGAGGACGTAAGAAGAGAAGTGTGGAGGTGGATAACGTGCACTTTATCACACAATCTGACACATTCACAGTGTGTATTGTGTGTAACTGATGCACCCCAGCATCTTTTATTCCATTCTCACACAGTGTGACATGTAATAAACCTGCAGGCCTGCTCCCATCGCACTGTGTACATCAGCACGTGTCAGGTATTGAAGAGGTCTGATTATATATGATTGATATGAAACGTCTGTCATTGTCTCCTGCTCGGTGTGAATATAAACAAACTTTATTAGTTATTTTCCAACTTAATATTCTTTTTTGTCCTCTTTTCTACCCGCTCCAGTGGTATTGAAGTTGGATGTGCGCCCCGTGCCCCCACCGCAAGGAATTCCATCTCTGAGGAATAAATGAATTAATAAAAAAATAATGGGAAGAAAATCATATAGAGGAGCCAGTGTCAGGATGTTTGAAAGACTTTGCAAAGGAAGAGATGATGCTGTTTACAGTCTCCAGGCTGGATAACATCCACCTCCAGCAGCAATGTAACAAACACTAATGAGTAAATAGAAATTAAGTGTTGGAAAGCAATTCATACAGCCTGCGGAGAGCGCAAAAAAAAGCTTTTTGTGACGGTGTAATTAAAATAAAAGCTACTCAACCATGCTGAAGTCTAAACAGTGCATTAGAGGAGAGGGCACAGTGTTTGCCAGTGTGGGTTTTGCGAGGACGGAGGAGACGAGGACTAAAACAAACAGCATCTGGTAACAAAGGCAGACTCTACGACCCACTTAGAACCGGGCTCTGAAAGTCTCCTCCTCGACGTTCTGTGCTCGCTGCAGTTCAAAGTTGCTCCCTCATTACTCGCATTTGAACCCGGCCGACAAGACACTCGGCCAGCTCTGCACTCCAGCTTTTTTTCGCGCCGCCCCGCTCGTGCCGCTCCGTGTCCAGATGGAGCAGAGCGTGTGCCCCTCTGTAGGGGTTCAGACATCTGTGCCGGGCTTTATGTTCTCTTTGGGCGCGCCTCCTGTCTTAAGAAACCTTTGATAGTGAAAGTAGCAGGCACAGAGCCAGGGCTACCAAGAGATGTACAGGATGTAGGGCAAGAACAACGGCACATTGGTCAAATCAACCAATTAGCACGTGAACAGAATCAGGACGACTGTTACCGCTAATGGTTGTAAGTGGGTGGAACCGTTTTAAAACGACCCACCTGGAGACGTTAGCAGCATCCAGGTGGAGCCACGACTCCACAGAAAAGTCAAACTAATGGAGTCCTATTTAAAGAGACTGAGCAGGAGGGAGGGAGGGAGAGATGTGAAATGGATCTACTCCCAGGGGCATGAGCATTCTTATTAACAGGAACCAACAGAACTGTAACCAGGGATTGTTGAAGAAATACAACAACCCGTTAGCTCAGCACAGAGGGACAGTTGGCGATGACAAAACCATTTTCCCTCAACGTGCCTCTGTCGCACAAAAGAACGAGCCCTGTGAAGGAAGCGGGGTCAGGGGAGGAGGATGTGTGGGTCATGGAGTAGTTACAAACAGAAGAGGAGGTCCTCAGCTCTGGTCAGTTGTTTGGCCTCTGGGCACAAAGCGAAACGAGGAGCAGTAACGGGGACCGAGTTGATCCAGTGCGTTGCGCCCCAGGCCCGGTCTGCTGTGGCCGACTAACAAATGACAGATTTCTTATCAAATGCAAGTTCCGGAACGCAATTCTAAAAAATACAAGATAAAGTTTGGGCCGGCTGTGTTATTTACAAAATTTCCCCTTGGGGATTAATAAAGTATATTTCATTCATTCATTTGTTATGGATAGAGGAATGAACCAGCGTGGGAAATGTGCTAAAATGACCAAGCAAAAGTAAATGTTTGAGAAGTGAAAAAGCCCAGGCTGCTCAGCCTCTAGACATTGTGTGATGTATTTGCAGATCTTCGGCCTGAATCACAAGATGGATTTCATTCCAAGTCGTCCGGCATCGATTCATCTTTTTGTCACAAGGCCCGTGTACCGTGTACCCAAGAGACGAATAAGGCGCGGTAGCTAAACAACAGGTAAACAAGGCTCAAGGCCACACATAACACAGTGTTTAATCACAGCTGTCTAATGCATGCCATTTATTTAAAAAAAACAATGAGTCACAATAAAAGCCTCTACTCTATTAATTAACGCAGCCGTGCTCAAATGTTTCAGAATATATATTAAGCACAAATGTAGGGAATCTGTCCTCAGAAAGATGCAAGAGTGCTTTAGTTTTAAACAGTCTGGATGTAAAGCAAGGACGATGCTAGGCGTAACGTCAGTAATGTGTTTCCATGAGATGGTTAATGCAATTATTTGTTTGTTTTTGTAACATTGTCATCTTGTTTGTTCCTTGTATTGAAACAATGTTGGAGGTGTTACATACATGTTGAGAAAACTAAAAACAATAAATCCACCTCGTCTGAAGGGCTTGATGAAGAGTTCAAAAGCACAAAGTGCAAAGAAAAAGCCCTGCCTCGGGTTCCTAATGAGACGCCGTCCTCCAGAGACCAGGGTTAGGGTTCACACACATGAAGGTATTTGTTCATCTTTGTGTTTGATGGTAAACATTCGTGCAGCCAAGTTTCTGCTGAGAAGAAAAATGGTTGCATTATTTTGCCAGTTTGTGTCATATTGCGCAAACATCACTGAACACTTGTTAGACGAAGTTTGTCACCTGCTGATGGAGAGATTGAAGTAGATATCTTTCCTTTGAATTCCATGTAAAATTAAATTCGCCTGCCTAATGTGTCCTTCAAATATTCATTTAAGTATTTAAGATTTCTGATCTGGTCTTTAGTTTAAGGACTCCGTAGCACTGAGATATTCAGAGCGGCACTGGGAAGAGGAGAAAGTTTCCTGACAACCAGTTGGTATAACAACCCGTCACGATCGCATTTATATGACACCTCCGCTACAGTTAGCTCACAATGAACAGTTACCTTCACCTTTCAGCTCGGCGTGTCTGTTTGATTGTTTGTACACACATCACATTATATCATGCTTGTGTGAGAAATATCTTAATACAATTAGTTTCATATGGGAAAAAAAATTAAATAAAGAGAAATAGACAAAGAGAGAGAGAGGATGATGAGGTTGGATGTTAATTAAGCAATAAGGGACGAGAGGCAGTACATTGACGTCAATAAAGTACGTGTTCAAGGGTGTTGTTAGGCCCGACGCTCAGCGGAGGGCCTAACAACACCCTTGAATAGCTTTTACAATACGGTCACCAGCGACATTATGAATAGTAAGTAAATAGTAAGCTGCCTTTCAGCACAAAATAGTTGTTGCCAACCAAAGTTATGCATCGCATTTCAGTAGCCGAGAGAAAATAGTCCCCTCCGTGTGAAAGTAGTCCCCTCCGTGTGGCTAACGGACAAACAGCATTGTTTACATTCGTTAGCCTAGCTAAAGGAGGGGAGATAGAAGCTAGTTCTCGCAACATCTCATTAATTCAAATTGCTCATTTAATGAAAGTTGCCTTTAAAATAACAACAATGACAATGGGACACTTTCAATAAAATAATATTTATTAAATGTTTCGGAGGCACTGGGTCTATGTTAACTATACATGCTTTTACTAAACTATAGTTACGAGCGACTTGGGACTCGACAGACTAACACTCGGCTGCTGTTAAGGTTTACTTATCAGGGCTCTCACGGCTCACGCATTGAGCGTGAGACTCACGCATTCCGGCACTCGCGCCACACATCGTATTTCTCACGCTGAAAAAACTCTGGTCTATTTAATGTTTTAATGTGCCGCAGCGCCAACATGAGCCGCTCTCACTGTGGAGGAATCGAGCTCAGACCCACGTCTCAACGCTCGCCGTGGGTCACTTTCCTGTCGCTGGTCATGTAATGTCACGCTTGCCTGTCTTCAAAACTTGAGAGCCCTGGTTTAACTTATGTTGATCTGGATATCTCCATTAATCATCCGTGAAAAACATTTCTCATGTCCTCTTCGTCTCTAATGACATCGCCTCCTCTTCTCTCTTTGCAGTGGCTCCGTGTTGAAGTGCCGTCTCCAGCTGGATAATGTGGATTTCACTCCAACGCTGTCTTTCAATGAGATTTGGTGCCCAGTAGCTTTGAAGGGAGCCGCAGGATTTATTTGAAATGACAACTAACGGTCACGCAAAAGCTAAACATTAGTTTTAATGCGCATTGATATGGAACGCTCCCCTGTAAACAGGCCGTACTGTACATTATGGGCTGAATATAACACACCCCGTGACTCACTCTCAACCAATCAGAATGCTTGATTTTATCTACCCGTATTATAAATTAAATTATATTACATTTTACAATATCACAAATGTGCCTCAGAGGGTTTTACATTCTGTACACACATGACACCAGCCCATATGCTGCTAGACGTATAGGCTGCTAGGGGACATGTTGGGATACGCTGAGCTCCTCTCTCCTCTTTGCATCTCTCTATCACACATTATGAACTCTACTTCCATCAGAGTCTTTGTGCCTTCTCAGCTCACAGGGTCCATTGGACCTGGTTGTGTCTGAAGCCGGTCCTAGCTTTTTGTCACTGTCAGAATGTGAGTTACCTCTTATTAAGATGAAGCACATTTTTAAAGTTATTGTTAGAACTCTAACGGTTTTGTGAAGTCCTCATATCGTTACTCTGTATTGTCAAAAGTCCAGTTTAGCTGCTGCAAAGCCTTAATCGGAGAGGTCTGAATTATTTTAGTTTTGAGAAAGTCTCTTTAAGAATATATGTTATTTAGTTTTGTAGAAGAGAACAGTGTTTCAGTGTCAAGAGTTTCACAATAAAAGCAACACGCTGGAATGAACTTGAGACCTCTCTTCAGACCTCACAACAGAAGTAGGAGTTTACTCCAGGGTTAGCACTGAATAGCGGCTGAACTATCAACTTTAAATAGGCTTTTGTTACTGACTCTAAAGCATCAATGACTCAAGAGTCATTAGTAGGTTCCCATCCACAACAGCAGGCTCTCTCCATGGTCCAGGCTCAACATCTGTGGCCCAGGTGAGGACAATCACTGCCCGTCACTCTCTTGGTCTCCAGATTGGGAGCGGGCAGGCAATTCCTTTAGCGCTGACAGGCGACAGAAGTCCGTCTGAAGAGGAAGAATTACACTTTGTAATGAGCTACCTGCCCCCAAATAGGCTCTGTAGTACTGGGCAGAGGAGGTAGCGGTGATAGGAGCCAACAAAAGGGTATTATAGGAATTATAATAGCCTGCGTACGAGAGGAACATCCCAAGTATGATAATGCTCCTAGTGCTTCAATGTAGAGTCAGAACAGTCACGACTAGACTCCCATCTTCACCTCCAAGATGGCTGTAGCACAGCCAGGACAAAGTTCATCTGACATGCTGGGAAATGTTCTCTTGCAACGGAGACATTCAACTCGGTGTTGACTTTGAATGGGATTCTGATGTCAGCGCCTACTCTGTGATTTAATCTGAATGCTGCACCTATTTTATTTCGTTTCCACTGAACAACACATCCTCAACGCACTTGATGTGAAAATTATAGTTCAGTTGATTGAGTGGATAAAAATAAGACAAAAAGCGATGAATTAGACATTTTTCATCCCCCTGAGGTAATTAGATCATGCTCCCAAAAACCCACACAGCAGTGCTTAAAAATGCTCTAATTAATTGTTAGCAAACACTATGAGGTCCGCTGAACTGGTCCAGCATTTAGTTATTCAGATGAAGAGAGAGCGAGAGAGAGAGAGAGAGAGAGAGAGAGAGAGAGAGAGAGAGAGAGAGAGAGAGAGAGAGAGAGAGAGAGGACGTCCTAAACCACAAATAAACACATCTGCCCCGCCCCACTGCTCCCTGTGGGAAGGTGCCATGTTGCCGTATTTGGAATGCATGTGGCCGCAGGACGGGTACACCCGGCCCTCCCGGTCCTGGGTGTGTGCGCCTCAATCAAAGGATGCATCAGCAATGGACGGGAAATCCAAATATAACCAGTTGTGACGCATCGGATGGTAATATTGAACAGTGATAGGTTCTTCCACTTGCAGAACTAAATCCATGTGCTTGTTTCTTTCTGGATACAGATGATTGAGTGGTTGTGAGAGATTTATTTTTGTAAAAGGGTAATTTAGTATCATTGGGGAGTAAAATACAACCCACGGCACTTTGAAAGAAAAGCAGCTTGGAGGTTAAGGACCAACTGGAGGATTCCTGTTAGTAAGAACCATGATTAGAGATGTGAAGGAGAGCGCACCGACAGAACACCTCTTCCTATCTGCAATTTTCAATCAGGACATGACTGTTCATTATAATGGCAATCCAAATTCAACATGTTAATCTTTTCTTTCGAATCATGCAGCAATTACTGTCATTGAGTGCACAATGAGTGCTTGGCTAAGTCCAATGAATAATGCATGTTTTCCCTTTAACCTGATTGCACACATTCCTATTTTGGGCTCTATAAAAACACTAATCACTAATATGAGTGTGTGAGCATTTGGGTAGTGCAGGGGTCGGCAACCTGCGGCTCTAGAGCCGCATGCGGCTCTTTAGCGTTGCCTATGTGGCTCCCTGGAGCTTTTTCAAAAATGTTCGAAAATGGAAACAGATGGGGGAGTGAAATATATTTTTTTGTTTTAATATGGTTTCTGTAGGAGGACAAACGTGACACAAACATTATTAACGTTTTCCAATGCTGTAAAAATGTGTAGAATAAATATTAAATTTCAACATTTCTGTCAAGGAAGATTTGCGTCATAGCCTGCGACACGTTTCTATCAGCAGGGCCGGACGCCGTGCAGGTGGCGCTTTATACTACCGGCGGCTGTGTGATGGGCCATGGATCCCAAAGGGAAACAGAGAAAAATAACTGAGGAGAACAGAGGATTCAATGTTTTTATCCGGTTGATAATCCGACTATCGCGGCCGTTGCGGTGAATTGGATTAGGAACCGGACTTTGCGACCATGCGCACGCAAGCGCAACGAGTATTGCCACGAGCATCTCAACGAGTTGCAGGGCTCTCAAGTGTCACATATTTCGGTCTTAACTCCCGCACTCCCGCTACACGTCGTATTTCTCACGCTGAAAACAACTCTCGGCTATTTCATGTTTTAATGTGCCGCAGCGCCAACATGAGCCGCGCTCACGGTGGAGAAATCAAACGCTCACTGGAGGTCCGCTGTGAGGTGACGGTTATCAGCCGATCAAAAAAAAGAAAGGGGCTACACAATAGCCAATGAGAAAAAAAACTATTTGTTGTATCTGGCTAACATTTAATCCAGCAACCAATGAACCAATCTCTTCAAAACTTGAGCCCTGGAGCTGTAATGAAAACAGCGCCACCTGTCGTATCGGAGGTGACATGCTTAAACTGGAGGAGGCATCGCACAACAGAGTAGTCATGTGGTGCGTTATTCTACAGGATGCACTGCAGGAAAAATAAACATTTAATCATGAAGGCTCATTATGTATTTGTAGCCAACTTAGTCATTTTGATAGTAGGCTAATATAGATACATACAGCATGTATTGTCTTCATTATAAGGCTTATATAAGGCTTTTAATTGTTTTCGGCTCCAGACGTATTTGATTTTTGTTTTTTAGGTCCAATATGGCTCTTTCAACATTTTGGGTTGCCGACCCCTGGGGTAGTGGATTGTGTCACATGTTAGAATTCCATCTCGTCACGCTCCCAAATCACTGAAGACTAATTTTCTGGTCACGGCTGTTGGCGTCATCGGCTTTGACCAAAAATACAAAATGTGTTGCTGTAACCTTGTTTGTTTGTTTAACTTTCCTGTTTCTGTTATTTTGTACAATACTGACCTACGAGTCTCAATTCTGTGAAACATAAGTGTTGTGCTGTCGGCTGTATGTAATAGTGTTGGTTATTAGTCCCTGGGTGATGCTCGGTTTTTATAATCTATGTTAATAACCCTATTGATATGAATAATGCTATACATATGAATGATTCATCATTATACTTGCTAACCAAAGTCGCTCCTGCCAGATCTCAACATGGCTAATGCTTCAAAGAACACAATAACCAGAAAAGGTAAGTTGATGTTTTCTTCTTTTATGTAGCTATATTTCATCCCACGCTCTTTATTTTAGTGCCGAAGGAAATATGAAAATATATCTGATTGCCGTGTTGCAGGACGTTGGTTGTTCAGCCATCTTTGTTAAATATTTATCTTCTCCCAGTTTTGACCAGTTAGCAAACTTTTCCTAGATGCTTATGTATTTAATCTAGTATGCAGATGTCGAGAGAGTTCACCGCAGTTCACTGTGTAATATCAAAATAAAATAAAGACGCCTCATGGATGCTGAAGTGATGATGTAATGGCACAATGTAACTAAGTACATTTAATCAAGGGGTGTACTTACAATGTAAGCTTTAAAGTACTTTTACTTTAAAAGGTCAATTGTATTCTGGTTTACATAGTTGTACATGTCAACAATGTGATCTGTACTGTGGACTGTATATTGAAACACCCACAAGCATGAAAAACAATATAATGTAACACATCTGAACAAGAACAATTTTACAGTTGTGTTTGTTTATATGGAGAACTATTTAGCAAACCACATATTTATTATTTTAACAATGCTGACAACAATTCCCTCACATTCACAAAGTAGTCTATTCAACCCAAAACACGATGTCTCATGGACCTTATCTCGGTGTTTATTAAACCCATAATCTTTCCCTCAAACTGACCCATTTGCTTTGGTGCAGAAACCTAACCAAACCCTACCCATCATGTTGTCACACCATTGAACTGATTCATTTAACAGGGATTTGCAACAATTCAGCATATTTTGCATATCAACATATTTACAATGATATATAAAATAGAAAGGATGCAGGACTTCAAATTGTCAAAACTACGACAAAACTATGTTGCCTTATCTCTCGCGGAACAACAGAGTTCACTGTCTTTGTAGTTGGAAGATACATCATTGATGAAAATATCCTTGAGGTCTATTAAAAAGAGTATTCTACCTAAAGTGCTTACAATTGGCAGCTTACATGCCCAACTGGGAATTCCACAACTTGGTAAAAGCCTATAAATATGGGGTCTGTTTGATTACGTTATTGGAGGCAATTTTCTTTCTACCGTAGAAAGATACGACTACCTTCATGTGGCATGTTGTCTGCATCCTGTCTATCTCACAGCTCACTCACAAAGGTCAATGGTCTTTTATTCCCTATCGGGCTCAGTAGGATCTATGACATCCGAATACTGGACCCGTAACACGTTTAACGACAAATACAAAGAAAACACTTCCGTTATCACCTGATTTAGACACAGATGGTTATGGAGCCCACATGATATGGGAATAAAATAAAATATCCCCTACATTATAATCACTGCTGTGCTCTCCACAGTCCTGAAAAGAGAAGGAAGGAAAGGGAAAGTGCTGAAGGCTGCATTAGTTGGTCACAATAGTCAGGAACCTGACCCGCAGCAGGATCCTCTTTTAGATTTCCACCAACCACTTGAAGAGAAATCAGTGCATACAAGTTCCACTTTTTCCATTATTTAATAGTGAGTCACTTTAGAGTATTATTGTATAGGTTATGTTCACTTCAAAGTTTGAAGTATTGTCTGAAGTGGCCATGCTTCTTGGTTATTTTCAACATACTGTACATTGTCATGCATCCACATGTTGGTCAATGGGAATATTTGATATGAAAAAGGTGAAAGACAAAAATGTTAGGGGGTCGACAGAATAATTATTTGGGGCCAATATCCTATTGTGGCAGACCAGGGGGAAAAGCCGAGCAAACAGGGCATCGGAGGAGGATAACAAAGCTCAGGTTGGGGGAAGTGATCCACGGGGCGTACTTCCCAGTGCAGGTGCTACAGCCAATTGGCACATGGCAGTGGTCACACCTGCAGCCCATCAGCTAACGAGAGACGGAGAGTATATCTTCCCTCCACTGGATGGCATCAGGGGAGAGCTGCCTGAAGAGGAAAGGAGAAGGAGTGTGGAACCTCAGGAGAGGAGTCGCAACAGACCGGAGGTAACTGGACCCTCTCACCTCTCTCCTCTGCTCTGCCCATACAGGAGCTACAAACCGTCTCACAGCAGGTGTGAGACCGAAGACCAAAGACCCCGGCCGGGAAGAATCCTTTGTTGCCGTTAGATACCCATTCCCCCCTTTTTCCTATACCTTTTATTAAAACACCCTTTATTTTGCACTACGTCTCTGAGTCTCCTGATTTTATTCAGAATCTCACCTCCACTTCCCCCAGGTTGCCACATTTGGTTGAGGATGCGGGAACGGCGATCTATCGCTAGAGATTCTGAATAAAATAGGTACTCAGAGAGTCCCGCATTGCTATGGAGGACGCCCTAGCAAGAGCTCATGCAGATGCAAACCCAGCAGGCACAGAGCCTAAGAGCATTACAGGATGCTATGACAACTCTGGGTCAGCACCTGATGAGACCGGAGAGGCCGACGGAACCCAGTAAAGTGCTCACCAAGCAGACGGCCGATGATGACGTTGAAGCCTACCTAAGTGTTTTTGAGAGAACGGCAGAGAGAGAGAGGTGGCCTCCAGCAGAGTGGTCAGGGCTACTAGCCCCGTTTTTAACAGGTGATGCACAAAAGGCCTGTCGGGACCTCGGCCCCTCCGAAGTAAATAATTATGATGTGTTAAAAGCCACCATCTTAGCTCATTATGGACACAACCTCCAGATCAGGGCCCAACAGTTCCACTCCTGGTCATATGACACTACTGCCCCCGTACGGCCGCAGGTTGCAACCCTGATGCGACTGACCCGCAGTTGGTTAACCACGGGAGCTGGACCTTCAGCCCTGGACCGAGTTGTGATGGACCATTGTGTTAGAGCACTACCCAGGGATGCCAAACTATATGCCTCCCAAAGACGGTGGATGATCTCGTAGACGTATTGGAAAACCACCAGGTCACAGTGGAGCTGATGCGGAACAGTCGACCAGAGGGAAACAAGCCAAGGTGGACTAAGGACCCCATGACACCACCGCCACTACCCCGCCAGATTCCAAAAGTGGGACCGGTTCGACCGCCGGCCCAGCATCGACCCCTCGTGAATCCGGACCGCCGAAAGTACTTCAACTGTGGCCAAGAGTGCCACTTGGCTTTGAATTGTCCGGTGAATGACGTCTTGATGACGACGGCAGGCTCATCCGATCCACAACCCAAGGCCGGCAGCTACCTAACCACTTGCTGGGCCCATGAAGGCGCAAGGGCCCCAAAACTTCCCGTCAGAATAGGGGACGAGGATAGAGAAGCCCTACTAGACTCGGGGAGTGCTGTCACGCTTTTACGACCCGGGCTGACAACTGGCCCCCGGGGGCCCCCTATCCCAGTCTCCTGTGTCCATGGGGATTCAAGAAATTATCCCACCACCCACATTAAGGTTCAGACCACAAGGGGAACTTTTGAAGTCATGGCGGTAATGTTAGAAAATTTGCCAGTACCAATGCTGATTGGCCGAGACTGCCCCATATTCTGGCGTCTGTGGGCAGATCGGATGACGAGCAACAGGAGAAACCCTAAAAACAGACCTCGGAGCACCCAGAATACCAAGTTGCTACATGCCTGTGCAGCACCATCCAACCCGACTGGTTCATCAGACGGACGAGGAAGCCCCGGCCCCAGCAGAGGCCCCAGCAAGGGAAAACCCACCACCGACTGATGCCTCATCAAACAAAGTATTTTCTGAGTTCCCCCTGGCCGAAGAGGAAAATGCTGTCAGCCCAGGACAGTTTGGGACTGCACAAAACTGTTAAAATATTCTCAACTTTAAGCGTGAGGTGCCTGATCCCAGCCTCCTCCTAGCCTTCTCCCAGTCTGCTCCCAGCCTGCCGACCATTCCTCCAGCCTGATCACCAGATCCCAGCCCCTGGTTATTTCATAATAAAGGATATAAAACCATTTCTGCTATCTGTGTTCTGCTCTGGGGTCGAGCTCCACAAACATGACATAATTGGCCAAACATTGAAAGTGATCGACTTCATACCGATGTGTTTCTACAACACACTCCCACTTGGTCAGTGGCCCTAGTCTGAGAAGGGCTCTCTGGATGTGTCTGTTTGACCCACCCACCTCCGCTCCAGCTCTCTGTGGACTTCCTCACTCTATATATAGGTCAGTTGCTCTGGCCGTCTACTAATGGCATGTGGGTATACATTGGAGGTAATTGAAAGCCCCGTGCATCGGGTTCAGATGCTGAACGACATTGAACATCCATCGTTCTCTGACGAGTTGATAGTGAGTTGGTTTCCCTCTGCTTCAGCTGTCAAGTTGGTACACATCTGTCTACCAAAAGACAAAAAGCTCACCTGGCTAGATCACAATTAATTATTATTGTTATTAATTTAGGCTGCAAGGTGGTGTAGTGGCTAGCACTGTCGCCGCACAGCAAGAGGGCCGTGGGTTCAATTCCCGGTCGAGGTGGTCCTTCTGTGTGGAGTTTGCACGTTCTCCCCGTGGCAGCGTGGGTTCTCCGGCTTCCTCCTACAGTCCAAAGACATGCAGCAGGTTAATTGATCTCTAAATTGCCCATAGGTGTGAACGTGAGAGTGAATGGTTGTCTGTCTCTGTGTGCCCTCGGTGGTCTGGCGGCCTGTCCAGGGTGTCCCCTGCCTTTGCCCTATGTCAGCTGGGATCGGCTCCAGTGACCCCGCGACCCTAATGAGGATAAGCGGTATTGATAATGGATGGATGTTAATAATTTGAAATATGAATGACACATATTGTAATATTTTGTATACAAGCAGTTGTTACGCAAAGCCTTGACTTCACAACTCTGGAATAGTCTCTGTAAATTAGACTGAAACACAGACTATGCTCATCCAGTGAACATCAATGAGCTGGTGCAATTTCTAAATCACAAGATTAGACGAAGAAACACACACACAGAAATATATATATATATATATATATATATATATATATATATATATATATATATATATATATATATATATATATATATATAATAATGTAGTAATGTGTTTTATATTTATTTTCATTGGTGCGCTGATGTGCACCGCTGCTGTGATCTGTGATTTTTTTAAATTTCCCCAGTGTGGGAAAAATGAAGTTATATCATATCATATATATATATATATATATATATATATATATATATATATGATATGACTTCATTTTTATATATATATATATATATATATATATATATATATATATATATATATTCACATATGTACCTTATTTTCTTTTCTTTTCCTCTTTTCTTTTTGTAACATACATTTTCTAAGTAATTCTTTTTCTATATTAATGTAATTAAACATTCAATTGTTATTGATTGTTTGCTAACCTCAAAACCATTGATGTCTTGTTAGAATCAACCTAATTAGGTTCTCACCTTGAATGCACTTGTGTCGATTATCCAGTGCTACCCTGATTGTATTCGCCTGGCTTCTGACACAAGAGGCAGCCTGTGTGCCTCCTTGTCTCCTGACTCCTAACTCCTCACTTCTCCATCCTCCGGCTTGTGACATTGGAAATCGTTATCAGCGATCCATCTTTTGAACATTCCAATTCCTAAAGTGCCTCTTGAGGTTTGCAGAAGGAGCTCGAAACTATGTAACATTGTGCATCTTGGAGGAAGTATTTTCAACATCTGGAATAATCCCAACCATGGCAGGACTCTACAAATGTAAAGTTCCTAATAGTTCATAAAGTGTAGTTATCTAAGGCGATGACACTTGCTGCCCTTCTCAGTTTGTGTAGCTCCTCCTCAGGCTCTGTCCTCACACAATTCACCTGCTGTTCTGTTTATATTCAGAATGTGGGCCACATTTAACTGATATCATCCTGCAATGATGTTTACAAGTGCAAACAGATTTTAAGGTCACAATATTATTGGAACATTGTATTGCATTGAGCTCTAATTTGCCTTTGACACTTGTTTTTACAAGACCTGCAGAAGGCAGTGAGTTGAAAAGTGTAGGCGCTAAGCCCATTCATAAATGTCAATTTCATTTTTGCAAAACACTGTGTATTTTGGGGGGAGGGGGAGGGGGGTGATGACTTGTTGATCACAAAGCTTAGTACAAGTCTAAGATTTTTTATTTTGCTCTAACGAGTTGCAGATGTGTTGTATGGAGGACTAAAAATGACATAAGTATAAATAAATAAATAAATAAATGAATAAATATAGGAATAAATAAATAAATCCTTAAATAAATGTATAAATAAATGTATAAATGCTTAAATAAATGTATAAATGCTTAAATAAATGTATAAATAAATAAATAAATATAGGAATGAATGAATATAAGTTATAAATCAACAGGACATCATTAAATAAATATATTTATACATTTCTGTATTTCTTCATTTATTTATTTCTCTATTTATGTGTCCACACGTATTTCTTCATTTATTTATGTGTGACATTTACGTGTCCGTATATTCAAATGAGCTGGGCGGTCCGAACCTCTGTCTAAAGCCTGATTGGTCACAGGAGTGTGATGCACCTGGTGTGTTGTGCTCTACTACTTCTCCTGCCTGGAACATGATGCTCTAAGTTGACTCGCTCAGCTCACCGTTAGCAGGAGTTAGCTGAGACAGCTTTTTGACTACAGCCGTTTATCAATTCCAAGTAAACTGAGAACAGACTTGTGTTCTTTTGCAGTCTGGTCTTGGGGGTCTGGTCTTGGGGTCTGGTCTTGGGGGTCTGGTCTTGGGGGTCTGGTCTTGGAGTCTGGTCTTGGGAGTCCAGACTCTCGAGGACGCAGGACGGTCTTTCTGGTCTTGTGACGTCACCACATCAACTGCTGTTGCTCATGAATTTACTCCAATTATTCACTGTAACATACTTTACAGTGGAGTAGAATGTGTTGCGGTGTTCACTGTCGTTTGGCGTAGGCTACGAATAAACGGTAATAACTATACAACGTCTCGTAGCTTTCCTGACTCAGGGTCGCTACAATATTAAGTTATGAATCTTAACCCTCAGTCAAATTGACGTAACGTTATCGTTTAATAAATAATAAACTATTGTGCTCTTTAGATCCTCCCAAACCTATATCTCATGTTTAGCCGCTACGGAGACATCAGAGCCAGCGGAGCATTTAAAAAAGTCCTGCCGAGATCCGGCTGCTGTCGGCGGCCACGCAGCGCTGAGCGCCCGGCGCCCGGAGCTCAGTGTCCCCCGAGCAGGACCTCAAATCTCCGTCGCAGATCCTTATCAGGCTGAATCTCGATAAACCGACCACAGATTTGATGCTTAAACTACTAACTTCTCGGCTGAAAACATCCTTAAATTACATTCCGTGACTCAACAGTAGTATTTAGAATGTACAGACAAGAACACATAATAAACGCTGTTCGTCTACAGATCCAAGTGCTAGGGATCGATTGCTTCTGTCTTGCTCCCCGACTTGACCAATCAGCTTTAGACAGAGGTTCGGACTGCCCCAGCTCATTTGAATATACGGACACGTAAATGTCACACATAAATAAATGTATAAATACGTGTGGACACATAAATAGAGAAATAAATAAATGAAGAAATACAGAAATGTAGAAATATATTTATTTAATGATGTCCTGTTGATTTATAACTTATATTCATTCATTCCCATATTTATTTATTTATACATTTATTTATTTATACATTTATTTAAGGATTTATTTATTTATTCCTATATTTATTCATTTATTTATTTATTTATACTTAAGTCATTTTTAGTCCTCCATAGTGTTGTTGTTCAGCGCTGGACAGGCAGTGGAACAAACAAACACAAAGACTCACTAACCAGCATTGCCGTCCTCGGGGACTGCTGCTGGAGGGCAAAAGAGTACAGATAACATATACTATTGTGTGTAAAGAATAGATTTTCTAAACTCCCATGGAAGTAACCATTTGATTACCATTTGATTACACTGTAAGCAAAATGTACACACACACACACACACACACACACAACAAATATCTACACAATGCTGCAGATTCCTGCATATGTAAACATCTACAAGGGAACACAACAACGTGCAGGCTGATCTCGGAGCAGCTGGGCTGCCACAGACAGCTCTTTCAACTCATCCCATCAGAGATGGAACTGTCTGCATGACTGTCCAGCGAGGTGACCCGTTGGAACCTTTCTCCTCATCTCGCCGGTGCAATTTGGGAAAGACATGAATACAAAATGTTGTTATGGCATCAACAAATCACAGAGCATTACTAATACTGCATCACACACAGGACAAGGCCACGTGTTTAATCTGGTTGAGCAGAGGTCTGGATGTAAAGTTCAACCTCTTTAAATGTTAACGGTACGGCACATTTAAAAACAGCACTTAATGTCATGTTCATATTTTTCATCTGAAATTGCTACACGTTTAAAAAATCCAACCTGGTATACTGTGTCAATCAGGTTTACACGTTTCTTTGCATCTGTCAGTTGTTACTCCGCTAGAGTCGCCACGAGTGCAAACGTCAGCATCCAAAATGGCTTCTGATATGCTGATTCGCTTGGTTCACTCGTTATGCAGACACGCTCTCCAGCATAAGATGCTGAAGGAAGTGAAGGAAGGCCGAGGGGCGGATGATTGGGGAGCTGCTGGGAAAGTGTTTTTGTGCACCATTTGTCTTTAGATGGTGGATTATAATGAATAATATGACAAATATAGATTTTGGGCAAAGTAAGGTGCCATTTGCGAGGATGGCTAAAATTGGCTGAATGAGGTTAGTGGGGTTTCTACATTGGTGTAGGTCATACACTATTTCACATGGTTGGATCCAGGGGTGGAGGTGGAACACAAATCAAAAAATAAAGTGCAATCTGGTACATGAGCGCGAGGCTGAACCTGATGCAGTCCTCCTGTGGGGCAGATCAATTCTGTGCCTTCAGTCCATTTGTCTCATGTGCAAACTTGTGGCTTGAGAAAGACACTACAAACCCCCCAATACACACACGCACACACACACACACACACACACAAACCTGATGGCGCTGGTTTGTTGGGTAAAAGGTGGTAACAGTTGGCTAAAGACAAGCAGCCAAAGTAACTAACGGCAATAGAATAATTGCTGTCTTCTCTAAATTACATCACCTCAAAGATCAAAAATGAATGTCTCGATGATGCCAAAAAGGAAACAAAGAGCTGCAATTATGGCTTGGGTTGTAAAAGTTGGCATAGAACGTAAATAGAGCCAACACGTTGACACGACTGTGAGTGTCCATGCACACTACGAAGACCCTTCAGAACGTATATTCATGAAATGCAGACATTGTCAGTAGTCAACATGTCCACCTCTCCAATAGAGGCCTGAGAACTCTGCACGGCAAACATGATGTTTGTAAATCAAAGCGTTTGCTGATTTGAAGGATTGTGTTCAGTGCAGTACATAAGAATGTTGTCATTGATTATGTATTTTAGAAACCCTATACGCCAACACAGGTGTTGCCATTTAATTTCAGCCAGCACAAATTACCAATTCCCCTCAGAGGGCTTTAGAATCTGTACACATACGACATCCCTGTCTCAGGACCTCACATCGGATCAGGAGAAACTCCCAAAAAATAGAAAAAGCCTTTTCACATGGAAAAAAAGGAAAGAAACCTCCTGGAGAGCAACAGAGGAGGACCCCTCTCCCCAGATGGACAGATACAATGGATGTCATGTGTACAGAATGAATCATTACAGAGTTACAACACATTCAATGGGTATGACAGAGTGTATGAATAGTTGGTAATTCCGGGCAGTAAAGCACTTGGCATATGTAAATGCTGTTCAAAGCCACATATTCATAGTTTCTTTGTATGATAGAGTGATGGAATAAGTATTGCTGCACTTTCAGTCACATTGGAGGGGTCCACTCATTACAACTTCAGATTAAATCTGTTCCACAGTAAAAAAGATAACCACCCAAGTGTAAATGTAATCAAGTAAGAGGAGGAGGATTTGAATCCAATTGTGAACTATTTACAGATGTGCTTCAAGGTGCGATCTAGCAAGATGTGAAAAAGGTGTACAAGCATCCTTCAGACCCATATGGCTCCATTCACACACACATTTCAAGTGTCTGGTACCCAGCAAAATACCCAAATTTCCCCACATGTACAAGTTACGGTTGGCCAGATGGCACATTGCATGCCATCTTTACAAGAAAATAAGGGTCAGCACTATTCCAGTCCAGAAGCTATTTTGTAACTGAAGAAGAAGAAGAAGAAGAAGAAGAAGAAGAAGAAGAAGAAGAAGAAGAAGAAGAAGAAGAAGAAGAAGAAGAAGAAGAAGAAGAAGAAGAAGAAGAAGAAGAAGAAGAAGAAGAAGAAGAAGAAGAAGAAGAAGAAGAAGAAGAAGAAGAAGAAGAAGAAGAAGAAGAAGAAGAAGACAATTTGAGTAAGGCCTTCAACATCCCCGGGAAAACAACAACTACCCATACACTTATACAAACATGGGTAAATTGTCCTTACAAAGTACGAGCACAATGTCTCTCACACGCTCTCATTAATGCCGCTCGCTCGCCGATCCAGACTAATGCTCTCTCACTCGCAGAGAACAGTCAGGCTGATTGAAGTGACCAGGGATCAGATGAACCACTAAATCCTCTTTTTGCTGTTAAATCAGACCATTATTATGTCAAAGCCCCTCGCAAGTTTGATTTTTTAAAGATTGCTCCCTTAAACAGATTATACTCATGGATTTCATAGATTACAAGAGATTTACATCCTTAGTAGTCTCTGGATCCAATACAGATGAGATTTAAAACCTGTTCTGAAAGATTGTCGTAAACAAAGCATGTTTAATCCCAACTGTTATCCGTAAAGGCCTCAGGGAGACACTGACTAATGCATTCACACCTCCTGATGTAGTTAACAATCATATTCCAATGTGTCTCTAATGCTGCTTGGTGATGTGGAATAATCTGCTGCTTGAAGTGGTTCAGTGGGCATGAGTCGTCATTTTCTATGTTTACGTATACACTACTAGCCCAGCTAATAGTTGCACTTAAACCAACTGGCAAACAGTTTGCAACATCCCACATTCCAGTATGCAAAGCTGCATGTCTAAGGGAATATTAATGTAATATTAATTTACAAAGAACATGTATTATTCCTTTTTGTTGGGGGGAATAAGGACAAACCCAAATGAATCTGGTGTGCATGTAAATAAGCCAATGTGAGTGACTGAATCGGAATCACTTTTCAGAGTTCCCCTCAAAGGTGGCTGACATTTCGCTGCCATGATATGAAAGTATAAATGTTTGACGACTAGTTTGTCGTGTGATAAACTCCTTGAGGGTTTGGTAGGGATCCGGACTATAATTGGACGAAACAGGATGTATAACCGGGCAAAGATTTAAACCCACAACCTTGGTGGTGGGGGTCCAGAAATCGCTTCTGCCCCCTTAACATGTTAACAATTATATATCTGATAATTGACTTAATTTCAATAGATGTGTTGACATTGAATGCTGTGCATTTCTGAACTAGTGTTTTACTGTTGCTGCTGTTTGAAGATTACTTGAATTTAGCTCTCAAAGCATCATAGATACTAAACAGGGCAATGCGACCACGGCAGAGAAGATTAAACTAATAATTTATTCCTTAGGGTTTATACCATTACAAACAAGGTTAATTCTCTCAATAAAATGCAGTGACATAATCGACAAAGATCATGTCTTTGATTAGCAAACAGGAGTCCCGTTGCTTTATTCCAATTAAAAACATGATAAATGGCGTGTGACAATCTGCTGGCTCTGCTCACTATGTTTACACAGGAACCCTCTGAACCCCCTTTAAAAATCACAGTTTAGCAAGTGACATACAGTATAAGTCAAAGGCTTTACAACTGACAATAAAGTCACGGCTCATAAATCATTATGTCACGCGGCAGCTGTTCTGCTGTGCGCCGTGATAATGACTTATATTCTGACGGCAGGCAAAAAAGAAAAATGAATAAATAAATGTTGTCCATTTACTGACTATTCATTAACATCTGAAAATGTAGTCAACCCACCAGATCAAATGATCCGTCAGTCAGTATTTGTCAGAGGAGACCGGAGACACATGCAGTGGAGGAGGGTACCTAGATGTCACACACTTCCCCCGCCTCCTTAAGTCATTAGCATCGGTTTGTGATGACACACCTGACACATGACAGGCAAAGGCCTTCGCCGCCGTTCATCCTAGGAGAGCACATCTGTCAGCCTGCTGACTTAACGGGCTCGCTCACTCATACGCTGACAAACCGGCTGACAGATGATCCTGCAGTCGAGGCTGTGGCGCTATGCAGACGATAAGCATAGAGGACAAACAAGCTGCAGAGTGGAAGTGGAGAGGGAAGTGAAAGAATCTGGCTATGACCGCTCCGTTCGTTTGAACAGTAGCCTTCACTGACCCTCCGCTCCACCGCAATCCCCCCCCACACCCCACCCTCTCCAAACTTGGAAAGTCCGAAATAGCATCGAAGCATCGACCATCAAAAACTCAGTGCCCCCCCCATCCCCCCCCCCCCCCGCTAGCCTGCCAAGTGGCACAGTTGCTGCTGCGCAGGGGGTTAGGTGCCAAAGCTTGTCAAACACAGGGCACCCATCCAATCCAATCCAGCGGCAGAGGGGAGTGCTGGCTGCCACTGATGTCAACTCTATAAGTGCCGTCGCCACACACCGCTGCCAGCGCATAAAGGCACCTGCTATCGCAAAAGGGCCCTTTGTGGTATGAAGACACACATCTCAGCTGCTGTTCACATCCAGGGTAGGAGTACATTAGATTACACTCAGGCTGGTAGAAGAGGGCCATATGTTCTGTAAATACTCCCAGAAATGAGTGCTGGACTTTCAACTTTCCTCAAAATTCCTTCGGAAAAAAAACCAATACATCAAGACTGCTGCAAGTGTTAGTGCTATAAATAAAAAGAGGCTTTGTGTTGAACCAGTACATTTCATGATGCACAAGGTTTATATGACAAATGTGTCTCGTGATTGTAATTGGGGTCGGCTTACTGGAAGAGGCACTCTGGGTATTTACTTGGAAAAAAACCCTGAGGGATAAAAAAGAAGTGCCTTCTCAATCGTGAACAGAGTGTGTGTGTGTGTGTGTGTGTGTGTGTGTGTGTGTGTGTGTGTGTGTGTGTGTGTGTGTGTGCGTGCGTGTCTGTACACTTAACTTTCTATTGAACAGTGGACTGTGCGTCGTTAAACGGGACTCCATCACAAACTATTAGTGTGTGTGTGTGTGTGTGTGTGTGTGTGCGCACATTTCATGACAGGGTTCAGATTGGGTGTTCCTGGACACGCTGTGTGTCTTGATTGGGTGTGTGCTTAATTGCATGTATTTGCATAATCATCTTCAGCAATGTTTCTCATTGTCAAAGCGAAAGACTATTAACATTTCCCACACGTTAACGCCCCCCAGATAAATAAGTGAGATGTCCAAGAGAGATCATTATTGGAGAGGCTCTCAATCGATCCATCCTAATTAATTACCTGCTTGATGGATAGAAGTGAGGCGCTTCACACTCCAACAGCCCTCGAGAGCAGGACCGGCAGTTAAAATCCCACTTATGATACACACAAACAACTAAAACTGGACAGAGAACGCATAACATAATTTACGCTGACATACACAGTGGTGGTGCGTGTCTGTGGGAAATCTTCTTCTGTGAAAAACTGCAAACAAATGAATGAAAAATTAATTCAGGCAGTTTAGTGCTGTCTTAAAATATAATCCTGAACAAGTAAAAATGTGGTCAAGTCTGAAACAAGACCTTCAAATAGTGGACTGGAGCTCTCCCACACTGAGTAAGGGAGAGCTGCCTGCTGTGGCAGCAAGAACAACACACGTTGTCACATTTTTCTAAGAATATTGAATGTACGTGCTTGTCATTCAGAGCTCTCTCTACCTTTGGAGTAGGTTCGAACAGAGATGTATCACTGTTGTCTGTATTTAGATGCCCAGGCTGCTGCAGATGTATTAAACAACAATCTGGTACAAGGTTACTAAACATTGCCCCTACATTTCTGCTGAAGGATTTCAATGGTGTGTTACCTGTCCCACTGGAGGAGAGAGCACAATGAATTGAATACATAGGTGTATCATGACCCCCTGATCCTTGCCTATAAACTGCTGCTGAGAATCAGCGGTACGCCTGCGTCCATCTCATATCTGCCTGTTCTGACCCTGCTTCTTGTCAACTACGGATTCTCTGCCTCCCTCTTTTGAATTGGTTTGCCCAGCCTGAATTTGAGTAAACCAAACGGTCCTTGTCGGTGGCCCTGCCTCCTTCTTTGTGCCTCCTGCCTCAAGGGCCTGGCCTCATTGGTCCGGCCTCTTTCACGAAGCCTCATGCCGTGGCCCTGCTGATGCCCCCACCCCCTCTTCTCTCTGTCTCCTTCTGTTTCATTGATTGTGGAGGTCTGGATCGTGGTTATGCCTACTACTCATTATTCATAATCTCTGTCATATTACTTGAATCTGTATATGTAACTCTGCGGGTTGGACCAGGGCAAACCTGATACAGTGCTAACTATAAGCTCTATCAAAGAGGAAAGTCTTCAGTCTACTCTTAAATGTGGTCACTGTGTCTGCCTTCCGGACTGAAGGTGGAAGCTAGTTCCATAAACGAGGAGCTTGATAACTGAAGGCTATGGCTCCCATCCAACTTTTTATGACTCTATGAACAACAAGTAGTCCCGCATTTAGTGAGCGCAGCTCTCTAGTGGGGCAATATGGTACTACAAGCTCCTTAATATATGATGGAGCATCACCAATCAAGACTTTGTAGGTTAGGAGAAGTTTAAATGTGATTTTTGATTTTACAGAGAGCCAGTGTATGAATGCAACATGATTGTAAGTCACTTTGGATAAAAGTGTCAAATAAATGACATGTAATGTATGCTTCATTCCGTACACATGACTTCTATTGCTTTTGTCCATCCGTGGAGAGGGATACTTCTCTGTTGCTCTCTTGAAGATTTCTTTCCTTTTTTCCCCTCAAAGGTTATTTGAGGGAGTTTTTCCTGAACCCTCTGAGGATAATTTGTAATGTTTGGCTATAGAAAATAAACTGAATTACTATGAATTATCTCCACGTGGAATAACCTTGGCCCGAAAAGACCAAAGATTACGACAGTTTTTGTTTTTTAGTTTTGTTTCCTGCATTATTTTGGGAACCACTTTCCTCACGTGTTGTGTCCTGTTTAACTTCCTGTCTTTTGTCACTCCTGTGTTTCATTATCTAATTATTCCCTTGTGGAAGCAACTGTGTGCATTCCCTCTCTGTTTCAGATCTGCATGTGTGCTTGTGCTCCTGCTCTGAGTTTGTATTTCTCCTTTCTTCTCGGTTTTGCGTTTATCTGCACCTCAGTTTAGTCGCCTGACTGTTTTGTGAACCAGCTTTGTGTTTTTTAGATCTTGCCTGCGGTTCACTTGACCAGCCTGCCTGGTATTCCTGCATATGGGTCCAACTCTGAACTAAAAGGAAACAGATATGGATTAAATAGTAAAAACAATAGCATTAAGAAATGAGTATGTGTTTTCAGGCAGTGGGGACAATACACAAGTCTCCCCCAAAAAACTAATAATTCATAACCTTGATTTTAAGTAGAAACAAGGGGTCCAAATTAGTTTCACGTATGACCATGGTAGACGATACGCCATCCAAAGAAATGCAGCTGAGGCTCAGCTGGCTATGTGGCCGAGCAATGACAGATGAAACCCTAATAAACTCTAATTACATAGTGTATTGGAGAGTGCCGGATGAAATATGACTGTACGTATAGTACAGTCATATTTCTGCTGCTGAATTGGAACACAACGTCAGCCAGAAGAAGTGTGTGTGAGTGCAAATGTGAAACATAAACCAGCTGAAATTGGTTAAGTGCTGCTGGACAACTCTGTTTGTGTGTGTGTGTGCGTGTGTGTGTGTGTGTGTGTGTGTGTGTGTGTGTGTGTGTGTGTGTGTGTGTATGTGTCTTTTCTCTGTTTCTATCTACTCAACCCTATAAGCTAAAATGTTGCCAACAGTATTTTCCACTGACTTTTTTTTTTTTTTAACTTGGGTAGACTTTTTGGGGTCTTTTTCTTTGGGATGATTTACAAACATTTGAAGTGGAATTTTAATTCTTGATTGATTTTATGTACATTTTCAAAACGTTTTCTCCGAGGCCAGATAATGTCCATAACAGACAATTCTTATTACAGCTGCGCTCGCACCTGAACACTCACCAGCCGACAGGAGAACCTGTTGTCTCATTTGCATACAGTTTATTGCAGACGTGTCAGCCTTATGCCCCACAACTCCTACCTCGCCGTGAGAATCGGTGACAAGTTGCGATCGTCATCGCACTTTATCCCAAGAATTACCAAAAACACACGCACATGATTGTAAACACACAGAGAAACCAAGGACAAATGAGGCAGAGATTTAAAAAAAAGTAGGAATGAGAAGTAAAAAAAAAAAAAAACACTCCATAATCTAAATGATTTCATCATGTGTCTTTTGACATATTCCATATCTTCTCAAAAATCATTGTTTCTCTGCTGAGGATACATGCTCCACTGAGACCAATATCTAATCTTGGTCCTCGGCTGATGTAGTTTAAAATGTCAATTGGAACCCGTTATCAAGATCAATGCAGAGCGTGCAGTATCGTTAAATGATTAAATTTCATGGTCTAATCAGTGTGGATTTCATGGACAACACCAGATCTGTATCTGAGCACATCTCGGTGCACGCTACCTGCTCGGATCAGAAGCTTACTGCTTGAATAGTTGCCGATTGATTTAAATGATAATCAGATTGTCATTAGCTGTTCGACATGTGTGAGCCCTGAAAATGGACAACCTTCATTTTGAAGGGAAACACAATGTTGGAATAGAGGGAAACAAATAGAGGTGAGACTTGCTATATCTCCTGTTACCAACAATGTGTACATGTTATGCATGTAATGAAAGTGATGGAGGATCATTACTGGCGAGAGGTGAAGGTGGAAAAGAAAGACAAGATAATCCAAACTTGCATCTCTCATTGCTTAAAATATTTTTCCTGGTGGCGCTTTTTGATGTGAGCATTAGCATTCAGGTGCTGAAGCTGCGATTGTGTCAAAGGTCTCCATCTGAACTGTATGACTAATTTAACAGAGGTGCGACTTCACTAAAAGAGAGTGATGGGTCATAATAGCTTCCAGACGGTTTCTCAAAAAAGTGACATTGATCTACATTTAAACTACACTGCTGGCGGCCCCACAGATTTGATTCCTCAATCACTTTGCGTCGATGAATTGCCTAGTTGTGTCCTAGTTGACCCCAGACTCTATTAAAAGACATCTGACCCAAGCATTGAACAGAAACAGCTTCCCCCAGAGACTCTGAGGGAAACAGAAACTAAAACTCTAAATGGGAATCGTCCCGGGAGAGATCATCAGAAAGCTATCGGAGCGCACTGAAAACTGAAACTGGAAACACACTGCCGCCGCAGTGCTGCAGCGCGTCACATGACACGTGCCTATGGGAAGCGTTTTGTAGCAGCATGTAAATGGTAGTTGTTGCCGAGGTGAGAAATGCTACGCAGCTTTTTTTTCTCACCTTTTATTTACTCTACAAAAAAAACATAGATAGGTTGCCTATTGTCTTTATAATGCTGGTTGTATAGTTCAGCATAGCTGTTGACCTCAACAACTGGTCTCTCCTCATCCATTCTACTACGCACAAGAGGGCGAATGTGGCTCAGTGTTAGAGCGCTTCGCCTTTTACTCCATCCCTGGTAGTAAATGTCATTGTTTTTTTTGTTTGTTAGTTAGTCCTCATGGGCAGATGGCATCTTGCATGGTAGCTTCCTGGCATCAGTGTGTGAATGAGTGAGTGATGACATGCAGTGTTAAAACACTGAGAGCTATCCAAGTATCCATAAAGGGTCCACCAGCATTGGTTGTCTTGACACGCAACTTTCTGAGATGGTATATGTTGGCCTTGAGAACCTGTTGTAAGAAGTGTTGCTTTCTCTTTTCAGGATTGAGATCTTCAACTATGGAGTTTCCCATATGAACAAGTGGAGAAACACACACAGACTTCACTGTCAGAACTCATGCACGCACACACACACACACGCACGCACGCACGCACTAACACACACACACACACACACACACCACTCTACACCACTGTCAAAGCCGAAGCATGGGGGACAAGAGACGAGACAAGAGGGGTAATGGAGGGATTGATGAAAAGGGAGAGCAGAGGGCAGGTGGCAGATGGAAAAGGAGGGTGAGGGAGAAAACTGTCAGTCAGGAATGCGGGAGGTAGGGCGAGAGAAAAATAAGGCGGGACATGGAGAAAGAGTTCTTATGGTACATTTTATTTTTCCTGCAATGTAGGAGTTGGGCACATCATGCCCTGCATCTTCAAGTTACAACACCTCCAAGAGTCAAAAGAGGGCCAGTCGTTTGAAATGGTTTGGCATTTCATACACTGAGAGTGCTAAAATACCTGTCGGCCTGAAGGTCACTGCATGACTTTTGCTCCAGCTAATGTGCTACAATTTGCTCCTCCACAATGGCTTGTGCTCATCCTGCCGAATGTGATTTCAAATTTAAATCGGCACCTGGTCTACGTGACCAACAGTTCTCAGAACAATATTGTTGTATCCATCTCCTGTGGGAACATGATCCTGAAGATATTTATTCTGCTTCTCAGTAGGTGAACAAATTCAAAGGTCTATTATGGACATATGTAAAGCGAACATTTGTATAAATGCTGATTTGAAATAGTAAAGGTGTTAATTCTGACTAAAATAGAAGAAACATCCGTCAGACCTTCAATTACCTGACAAATGGACTTGATGGACTTCATACTTGACGGGTGTGATGTTTAAGGACCAAAGGAGTAGTGTAGCTCTTTAGTAGTGTAAGTGTTTTCTAGTGCATCAACAGTGGACCATTAGCTGGGGCTCCCTACAGGGTTGATTGAAATGTACACAGTAATTAACCCAGTGTTAACAATTCAGTGTCAAAGTATATTAACTATTTCAGAGTTATTACAACACTAGTAAGAGTAAATAGCCCCCAGTGTTAGTGTAATGTTTCAGAGTTAACTCCCCAGTGTTAAAAATTCAGTTTTAAAGTGAATTGACTCTCTCAGAGTCATAACAACGAGAGCAAGAGTAAAACCCCCAGTGGTGACAATGTTCACTGTTACTCTGGAAAGCTCCGGCCCCTCCTTCTCCTTTCTCCTTGAGTTTTATCATGTGCATTTTAATTCTGGAAATACTTCAGTAAGTTTCTCGAAATCACTTTTTTAAATCAAATGATATTGATTATGATTTTTTAAATAATTAAAATATCATAACCATAATTTTATCAGGAGTCGGCCCACTCAGAACGTTTAGGTAACTAAACGTTTAGCACCACGTAGCTTTGTGCTAAAGCAAAAAACATTTTCTCCCATGGAATCAAGCTTGCATTTCTTCCGTGTGTGTATGTCCCTTTAAAAAACAGGCGTACTTTTGGGGAAGCAATAGTCAGGTGTCAGGAAGTTCAATTTCAGTGAATCGGATTTCATGTTTCAAATATGACGACGCCTTTCTGTCTCCTATTGTCTCACAGTACTGTCAATCTTGACCAATAGATTCTATTGGCTCTAATGACTTGTCGTTCATTAAAATCCGCTCTTCCCTGGCGGAGATATCTGCGCACGCAACAGCTGTGCTGGGACAGACCCCAAAACTGGCATTAAGCGCAGCACGCACGCGCACAGCAGCACTTTGTTTGATAGTTTTTTATCTTTGGTTTACCCTTTTAAATACCACACAATTATGTATTTGGATGTATTGAACACCAAAAGTAAAAGTGAAAGTGAAATAAATGGTTTGGTGCATGAGAAAAGTCAAATGGCACAGATGGTGCTCCATTGTGCCCAAATGCACATTTTAGAGACATTGCCTACATTCTCTTTTCTAAAAACTCTCCAACTATTGTTCTGCTTTATTTTTTCTGAGTCATACTTTGTAGAGAATCTGTTCACACGTTGTGTTATTATCTGGCTGATTGTAGGCCTTTGCTGTGCATCCATCCAGGAGATATTCATCCTGAAGGTGCTAATCGAACCTGAAACTTCTATTTTCATAGACGTTTCATCTTTATTTACTCTTAACCAGTAACATATATACTACATGTACTCACATGTGTTGCCTTTATTATAACACCAACATTGTTCAAATAGCTTCTGTGGTTGCAGAGCGACACCCTTTTTAGTTTGGGTTTGTCATTTCGAGCAGAAACCTAAAAAATTGTGTGGGGTTCAAAAGGTTAAGTGTTATTTTAACATTGCAAGATTTACTGTGTAGCCTCCAATACATAATAACATGGTGGCAGGTAAGAGTTTAGAATCCACCAAGCTAATTTCCGACCCTCACTGCTGAAACCGCATGCTGTGTGCAACCTGCTCTCCATGTTTGTGGGAGCTTTTGCAGCCAACGGACACATCATTGACAGATGATGTAACTACGTCAAGGCAGGGGAGTTGGTCAGGACCAAAGGGGGTGCGGTGTTGAGTTGTTTCTGTGAGGTTGGTTAGGCAGTCGGAGGTCAAGCAATCGGCCCGTTTTAAAAACGGGCCTCTTCTGAACGGTTGTTCCAACTCAGTATTCAATATTAAGACATGTTGTAGTTATGTACTGTATATATGTGCAATAAGGCCACTGAGACCCTAACCCGTACATGCATACATTAACTAAAAAACACAGGAAAAGATCCAACTGTGTGTTCTGACAGTGAATGAAGGAGCCGGTGTGATTACATGCACAAGTCAATTGAAATGCTCAATTAGAAATAAAATAATCTGGGACAGTATGAGTTGGAAATGTTGAGCGAAAGATTCATTCTTGGGGCTTCATGAATCTGCTTCTGAAGTGTACAGAGATGAGAAGAAAAAACAAGAGAGACTGCAGGGAAATAACAGAAAGAAACTGAGTTTCAGGTGAGCTGAGTTGAACACAGACTGGCAGGCACACTCCCACACACAGGGTCGGTGCATCCTTTGAAAGCTGCTGCCTAATGTCTCTCTAGTTGGTTCGTTGACTCTAAGGCACGTAGGAAGACAAATGCTCCAATGGTCCAATTTGCACCATTGTCTTTCACCACCTGGAGGCAACCAAATACACAGAAAATAGAGAATTCTCATAACATGGAGCTGTCGTTCTGGCATGTAAAACAAACGTAATCCCAGATTTTCTTTTCCCTCTGTTTTGGCCTCCACCAACACCTAAGAAAAGGCTCCATAATGTTCAGCAGCTGGTCCCCAACTGTGGCTGTTGTTCGGGCCTGGGTACACAGCAGTTTTATCAAAGGAGAAAATAGCTGCCAGCTCAGGCGGGAAACCAGGAGAACCAGAAATGTTCAGTTAGTAGAGGGAAGATCTTTGTCAGGTGCGTCTCCTTCTCCTTTCTCAAGCAAAGGACAGTTGAATCTCATTCAGTCATTGTCCCCACTGGCTCTTAGACAGATGTATTAATCTGGCATTGTGGCTAACTTTATTGGACAACATGTATTGGGTATCCCTCTTAAGATTAAAATTACACATGGTCATTTATCTATTGTTATACATTTTTTTAAAGTATGACTGTCTGTATTTCTTTAAAATGATTGGTTTCTACCAATAATCTTTGTCATCATCATTATTATATGATGACATTATATGATACAATGAGGATATTATAGGACCAAAAGCAAGCCGCCAGTAGAAGACTTACATTTAGAAACCTAACAGTTCCATTACATGTACCACATCTCATAACGAAGGACACCTACATTAAACAAACGCTATTATGGAAGAATCAAAAGGTAACGTCTGTTCTCTCACACGCAATTGAGTGGTTCAACCCTTGACCTCACATCTGAGCAGGTGCAGCGACTAGCAAGTCAGCAATATTCATCTTTATTGTCATCACTTCTTCATCTACTGGCTCTGGTGAGCTGATCAGAAATTAATTCATTGCCATACAAACTTAAAATTTAAAAAAAATACTTGAGTTAATAATACAAAATAAAATCACCGTACTTTGCTTTGATTGTCTTTGTGTTTGGATTCTGAGGCTTGGGGTTAGGAACAGTGTACAACACATTTTGAAATATAGTTTTTATGAAGAGGATGGATGATTTTGACCATGTGTTAAAACTAGGTAATGTATTTAAGAATAATTTCTGTTTTTCTTACCGTTTTTCTCTTGATTGATTTTAGGAATGTAATGAGCCTGTCCAATGGGGCTATACCTGCTGGCACTCATTGAGCCTTCCACAAGCTGCCATCTTAACAGCCATGATTACGAACTGTAGCCATGTTTGTTGTTTTAGATTTAGTGCTTTTTTGGTGGTACTGCTGACTACTTTCACTTTTAGGATACACCGAGCACCTCTCTCCTCCTCTCTCTCTACTTGTGGATGAATTTTCATCTCTCCATTGCACATTATTAACTCTGCTTCCTCCTCGGAGTCCTTTTGACTTCACATCTCATGGGGTCCATTGGACCTGGCCGGGTCTGATGCCATGGCCCTGCTGATTTGCCCCCCTCCTCTCTACCTCCATCTGCCTGATGGATTGGACTCTATTTGATGGATGGACCACGATCCAAACCTCCAGGTTTGAATTGTGGTCCTTGACTACTATGAACTATTCATACACTGTCATACTCATTGAATGTTTTGGAACTCTTTAATGACTTCTTCTTTACACATTACATCTATTGCATCTGTCCATCCTGGAGAAGGATCTTCCTCTTGCTCTCCTGAAGGCTTCTTCCCTTTTTTTCCCCTGACAGTTTTTCCTTGGGATAGGGATGTTGTTTGTGTACAGATTGTAAAGCCCTCTGAGGCAAATTTTTAATTTGTGATATTGTGCTATACAAAATAAACAGAATTGAAATGAAATTGGATGAGAACTAGCAACACTGGCTGGGTTTATCAAATGGATAACTTTTCAACAGAGACGTGTTGCCGACCCAAGCTTTCAAGGTGTAGTAGGTGATATTACCGAAAGCGTAATTGCATACAGCATAGCTCCCTCTGCATCAATTGAGACGGAGTAGGGACAAAGGAGATGCTTTTTTTCACTGACAGAAAAGATATCATACACTTCATGAGCGCAGCCGACAGACCGACAATGGAGTAGAGCCATGAAAATAATCTAGCTGGGTTTTTTTTCTTAAAATTTCAGTCAAAGGCATACTAGAGGTGTGAAAATAAACAAATGCTTATGTGAGTTGTATTGTCTCTCTGCTTGTTATTTCCCACTTCTTGTCTCTAATGATCCCAGCTGTTCGAATAGACCGGTGGAGACACGTCGGCACATCGAGGAGGGATCGGTATCCAGTGCACTGCACAGGTTAACGTCAGATAAGAGATTCAGGTGCATGCAAGTGCTGTCTGTGGGTTGTTCTCGGAGCCACGCTGAGGCCAGCTGGGGTGAACGGCCTGACATCTGCCCGGCTGGATCCAGGTTTATCAAACCTCCGTGTCTCAGCGATGGAGACAGCGCCCTGGTCTGCGTGCAGCGTCCAGAGAGGAAGCGCTTTCCAACGGAAGTGCAGGCTTTGGATGCCATTAATTTGCAGTGACAGTCTTTCAGGGACCACAGTGCTGAATAAGAGAGGTCAACCTTAATCTGGCGGTCAGCCTCTTTATTTTATGTGCTCTGAAAAGGAGGTGAGGGAACTGTCTCTCTTTACATACATTTGGTTAAACAGCAGCTGGCAGTCAGCCGTAATTATACACCTTAGCCTGTGCATTATTTATGCCATCTTTTAAAATCCATTAAAAGTCATTTGGTCTCCTCTAAAACCGGTCATTATCGATTGACTTTACTGTAATTGCTGCTTTAGGTCCTCAAAGATTTTCTGCCGGATGATTAAGGATGCAGCCTCGCCTGCAAGAGTTTGCAGCTAGCATGCGCTAATCAAGTCCCTGTAAAACTGACCGGGTAGTATTTCAGCCGGTGGTCAGCAGCTGAGGCAGAGGCCTAGATTCAGTCTCTGACTGGAGCAGATGGATGGAGCTTTTCCAGTCTGGGGCCCTCCCCAGTTGATGATTTGTACACTAACAATGCAGTGCTTTTCTTGCATAGTCACAGCTACTAAATTTAAATCGCATTAATCACCTGCATTGAAAGAAGAAAAGAAAAAAACAGTGCTAACTTCTCACTTCTTTTGCAAAAATCACAATTAGCCGCTCAGATCCCTCTCTTTATTAATAGAGATTGAGTGAGATAGAGAGTAATCAATACTGACATCATTAGGGCAGCTGTGTCAACGCTTTGTGTTTAACATTTAACGCCTTGAGCTGCTGGAAACGCTGCCTGGGGGAGGTCTGGGAGGGGGGGCTTGTTAATTTAAAAGCAAGTTCAGCAGTGTGAGGCGAGGCCACCCAGCAGCTCAGTGATCTACAGCTTATCGGCTCTCTGTACCTTTGCTGTGGAGGGACGTAGAGGACAGCTGTATGTGTAACACTGATGATAACTGATATGACAACTTTGAAATGCGTGTGTAGTATTATATTCACTGTACCACTATAATATACTATAAATTGGTTGCCATGAGGAAACATAATAATATGACTCATTCTGCTTCTGGGAACTGACTCATGGCCATTAGAGCAGATGTGTGAGGATGCAATGCTGATTGAAAATAACACCCAAACCAAAAAGTGAAAGAATGCTTTTGGTCCTTTGTTGTTGTAGAAAGAAATTTGAGAACCGTCCAGACAGTACACTGAAAAAGGTCTTTGGTCAAATCTATCAAAAGGATTTGGAATATTAGGATGACGGCTATGTGGCAGTATTACAAAACTGCCAGAGAAACAAAATGTGTTGGTTTGAAATTAACTGATAATATATAAAAAATGTACATTCCTTTGTAAAATTTAAAAAAGTGCTCCAATGCACAACATTTATTATGAAATATACTCTAGTTTATCTATTCAGATCTGTAAATATGACAAGGTGGATGTTGGTTTGCTTCAAAGAGTCCCAAACTAAAACAATGGAGAGCTCTAGAGTTATGCATGACCCCCTCCCAGGTCTAATACGTTCATTATCATCCTTCGCTCTGGTTTCCTGGTTCAGTTGAAGCTGCAGTGTTCCACATCTGTGAATCAAACTGTGCTTTGTTTCAGCAACACAGCAAACACACATCACTGGTCCAGATATGGCCACTGGTTTTGAGTGGACAGCATATGTAGCAGCCACCTGAAAAGGGGCCGGGGGCCTGGGCTGGGCACTGGTACAGTGGGAGGTCTATACACCAGACTCCCTTGGTACCAGCAGATGGCTGAGAGGCTGACCAAGTATGGCGACTCAATCTGCTGCTATTATTCAAGGTGGGCCAACTTCCTCCCGCCAGCAGGTTGTCCCTTTCATCATGCGCTCGCTCTCCAAAACTAATGTCTCCTGTGTGTATCAGCTGTGATGTTGTATGGCTGCTGTGGGTGGAGGAATATGAGAATTTCTGAGTCAAGCTCGCATTTCTTTGGAAAAGCCTTTCATTGCAAATTAATAAGACAAGAAAGTAAATCTTGAAATGATGTAGAGCATTTGGGAGACCAGTAAAACGGGCTAATTCCTCCCAATATCTGTGTTTGGAGGGGGCTGACGAAGTGGAATGTTAAAAGTATGATAAATCATATCCATGTATGCGATAGCGTGTGTGAGGGGGGTCTGTATAACTATTGTGTGTCTGCAAAATGTGGTGAGTAAATTGGAGAAAGATAACAGAAAAATATTGCAGTTGCTTTCCACATGCCAAAAGTTGAGGTGTCCTGGCGATGGTGTCCCAGAGATATGAATCAATATTTGGGGAAACAGCTATCTGCAGAATCCCTCCTGCCAGACAACGGCCATGAAAAAAAACACACAGGGGGCTGTGGAGGTTAGCCTTCAGTTTCATGACTCAAAAGGTGATTAGAGATATTCCCATGGAGGCCGCCTCACACGCACAGCTCAACTGGACATCTCCAGCGGGCCGTTAGTCTCTGTAAGGGCCAGCCACATGTCACTGTAATCTCCCACGGTACGCGTTCTATTAGAACCCAAGCAAACGATGTAGGGAAAGGTCAGTCGAGTGTCTGGCTCATTGATCGTCTGACTTTCTACCTAAGTTGCCTCTGTGTCCCCTCGTCTGATTTTATGATCTGTAAGTATTGTTCGCCACATGAGCCTACGCTGACAGCTGCTGCCCACCAAGGTTGTCTGCATTAAAACGTGTGCACGTCGAGACAGAGCGCTCCAAGAACACACTGTAATTGTACCGCCGAAGTAATATAAAACACTGCATGGTCGGTTTCTACTCTACCGGAGTCCTTCCCACTCAGTCGTCTCAGTCTCCTGCACAGTCAAGATCAGTCCTCGCCAGGGTGACCGATCTCTACCTTTTTACTGCCGTGTTTCACTTCTAGTTCTGCTCATGGGCCAAACCTGGGACATTTCAAAATCACAGCAGCGGTGCACATCAGCATCAATGAAAATAAATATAAAACACAATACAAAAAAAACTAAATACTAAATACTAAATATACAGGGGGGAAATGAAGTAAAGTGCTGAGTTTGCCAGGATCTCCAGTGATCTACTGCAGTGTGTTGTGCAGCCTGACAACAGCAGCTGAAGGAAGGACTTGTGGTTCCTCTCCCTCAGACACCGGGATGAATCAGCCTGTGGCTCAAGGAGCTGCGAGAGTGTCCGGCATGGGGTGGGAGGTGTGGTTCATCAGGGACGAGAGCTTTGCCATCATCCTCCTGTACCCCACCACCTCCACAGTATCCAGAGGACACCCCAGCACGCTGCTGGCCTTCTTCATCAGCTCGTTCAGCCTCTTTCTGTCAGCCGCTGCCATGCTGCTACTCCAGAAGACCACTCCATAAAAGATGGCTGATGCCACCACAGAGTCAGAGGAGGTCTTCAGGAGGGCTCCCTGCACTCCTAAGGACCTCTGTCTCCTCAGCAGAACGAGTCTGCTCTGTCTCTTTTTATAAAGTGTGTGTGCGTGGTCAGCCCAGTCCAGTTTGTTGTTCAGGTTAAGACCCAGGTACTTATAAGATTTTACAATCTCAACGACCAGTCCCTGGATGCTCACTGGTAGCGGAGGAGAGCGTTTACCATGGCGGAAGTCCACCACCAGCTCCTTGGTCATACTGGAGTTGATGTGGAGGCGGTTCCGCTGGCACTGTTTCGAAAAGTCCTGGATCAGTTCTCTGTACTCCGTCACCGTCGGCAGAGACTAGGCCGACGATTGCAGAGTCGTCCGTCAGAGAACTTTTGCAGGTAGACGTTGTCTGAGTTGTGCTTGATGTCCGAGGTGTAGATGGTGAAGAGTAACGGAGCCAGAACGGTTCCTTGTGGAGCCCCCGTGCTGCAGGAGACCCGGTCTGACTCACAACCACGTATCCTCACATACTGTGGACGGTTGGTGAGGTAGTCCAGGATCCATGCAGTGAGGTAGTGGTCTAACCCGGTCTGCTCCAGCTTGTCCCTCAGAAGCAAAGGCTGGATGGTGTTGAAGGCACTGGAGAAGTCGAAGAACATTACTCTTAAGGTGCGTTCACACCAAAAGCGATGCGATATTTTCGCGCAACCGAATCCCTTGAAAAGTCAGTCCAGACGTGTCCGGCTGCGATAAACGCAACATTTTCCCCAGCGTTTCGGGTGATGCAATATTTAAACTTTGAGGCGATCATTTCGCAACTCGGGCCAATCAGCTCTTGAGTTGCAAGACGGACAATAATATTATGAACACATTAACAGCGTGTAGCAGGACTCAGGCCGCTACCCATGGGTTTCCCCCACCAGCACCAAGGATCAGCCACTCTACCAGAGGTTTCGTTTGAGAACATGCTTTATTTGTCACGCACACCGAGCAGACCGCAACACCATGCGTCTGCTCCCTCTCCCTTCCCTCCAGCTCTGCTGCCCTCTTTATACCAGAAGCATCGGCTGCTGACTGATTGCCAATCAGTGAGAGCAGCTGACTGATTGTCAACCAGCCAGCAGCCGAGGCCAGATTGGGGAGAGCTGCCACACAGCATTTAGATATTCTGCTCTTGTATCACTGGAAGCGGACGTCTTTCAGACGTAACAATTAACTTCATCAGTGAAAGTGGCCACGCTGTGTGTCTACGGGTGATGTCATCATCCCAAACACGAGGGCGTTAGATGTTCCGACGTGTGTTTGGGATGTCCACAACAAGTATAAAGCAGAACTAGTGGTTAGTTATTCCGTGGTGGATGAACGAAATGATAATGGTCATTACTGACACGAGACACAGAGATAAGCCCTGCCCCTCGCTGAGCGTCGCAACGCTTCTGGCCAGAACACGGCAAATGGTCCAGCGAGTAGAAAAAAATGGCGTCGCTTTTGGTGTGACTGCACCTTTACAGTGCTTCCAGCCTTTTCCAGCTGAGAGAGGCATCGCTGCATCAGGAAGATGACAGCATCATCCACCCCGATGCCAGGTTGGTAGGCGAACTGCAGCGGGTCCAGGGACGAGCTCACCAGGGGGTGAAGCTGGACAAGAACCAACTCCAGGGTCTTCATCAGGTGGGATGTTAATGCCACAGGCCTGAAGCTGCTGAGGTCCTTGGGCCGCGGGGTCTTTGGTACTTGTACCACACAGGAGGTCTTCCATAGCTGTGGTACTTTGCCCAGCCTGAAGCTCAAGTTGAAGACGTGCTCCACTATCCTGCACAGCTGGTCTGCGCAGGCTTTGAGGAGCCTTGAGCTGATGCCGTCTGGACCGTGGCCTTCCTCCCCTTGATCCTCCTCAGTTCCTCCCACACCTGGATAAGGGACACTCTGGGGGGTGGATTGCTGTGAGGTGTTAGAGTCTGGCTTTTGTTTTCCTGGTTTTTGAAATTGTTTAGAGAAAAATTAACTTTACATTTTCTTGTCCGTCTCTTTTAATTACACCACTGTTGATTGTCTTTCTGCTGTTCTGAATCATCTTTTTGATATACATCACATTGTTAAAGGGACATTCCGTCCTCGATAAGCGCTGGCTGTCTCTGTAGCCCACAGAAATATGAACCCTCATTGGTGCCATTAGTATTGACAGGGAAATCACTGCTTTGCAAACAGAGCCCCCATGCTCCTTCATGCACTGTGTGGACTGTTGGTTGTGCACTGCTGGTCTGGCCAAAGGAACACACATGTGGCTTTGCATGTTTTGTTCCAAAGCCAGCTGGTAATACACATAACAGCTACAATGCTTACAGTGAGCAGCCATTAATAGTCCATTGAGAGCCATATGAAATGTACAGAAATATCCAGTTATCAACGACTCTCTTCCTCACATCGGCACGCTTTGCTCTATTTCATACATGCTTGTGTGTGTGTGTGTGTGTGTGTGTATGTATGTGTGTATGTATGTATGTAGGTATGTATGATATTAGTAGCCTTTGTCCTGCCTTGATCAGAGAGATGAAAGGCTGCAGTGGGCTGCCAGGCATTCCCTACAGTCTGTTGTATAGCAATATTATTGGTTTTCCAGCACTAAAGGATAGCTATAAGAACTATATTTGCATTTTTCTTTTGTTTACTTTCAGCAACATTTGTTGTAACTCCATTGTGTGTGCTTGCTTATGGATGCATGGGGGTTATTCTGAGACGTCGTGGTATTTGTAGGCTGCTCATGAAAGGGACTTCATTTTCTTTAACGTTTATCAAATACATTGAGGTGAGACCCCCTTTACAATACAGGGGGAAATAATCTGAGGCACTGAGAAACAAAATAGGCAAATGGTGATAGAATTAATAAATACCAAATTAGTAAATAATACATTTTTAAAAAGCAATTCAAATGTGAAGCTAGTGAATTAGTATTGATCTAAAATGCAACATGATTTTACTCTGTGACTCATTCAATATGAGCACCATACTTAAAAGAAGATGAGATTACCATAATCAATATTTGTGCACAGATTTTTCTGGGAGAGTGTGATAATCAAACCCTATTCAGTATAGTAGTGTAGTGTGATCATCTTTTCTTTGTCTCAATATTAGTGAGCAGTTTCATTAAACATTCCCGTCAGCACCAGAATCTGTCAACATAGAACCATTGTGGAACTTGACGTGGGTTCAGGAGCACCAGAGCTGCCATTGGCTCTAGCTCCCAAAGATGGGCGCTGCTATTCTCTGCTGCTGTATGTTGGGGTATTCTCGAAGTTGTGATGTAAACGGGGAGAGAAATAGAGATCCACCCCACACTGGACAATTATTATTAACAACCATATCTCCAACAAAATGACATTCAAATTTAACTAAACTCTTCTCCAGGATTATGGTTGCCGGTTTCAAACCATGGCGTTAACACTGTTTCTGAAGAGGGAAGCCAATGCTAACCTTACATACACCCGCATTATTTCTAATGTCCAGTGTGACTCCTCTGGTTGTATAGAAGTCTATGAGAAAATGACTACTTTACTTTTGATGTATTCCCTCAGTAAATATTGTAAACAGGAGTGTACGGACAAATAGACCATAAATCAAAGTATGCTGTAGGGCGGGGCTAAAGTGGGATTGACAATTCTCCGCCAAGCCGTTGTCTGGTCTGGGAGTTACAACTTTTGTCCTTTTACAGTGTGTTTTCACATCATGAAAATTATTGTACCTGTTGTTTTAGGTCTCTTAAAAACAGGTTTTTCACCATTCAGTTGAACTTAGCTCTCCTTCCTCTCGTATAACTTCTGGTTTAAAGAGCAAACGGGTGTCATCACTGTGACGGTACATCACACTCAATGTCTCGAGTAGATAATGTAAATTAAAAACGTAAATGTTTGACTCGTCCATCCACCTGGACCTCCTTCCTAGGTGGACTTTTTAACTGTCTATTTAGTTACAGGCAGTATGCATTTGCCCTGTAAGCTCTCCATCTATGCAACCATTTGTGTAACTACTATGTTGGATGAGTGCCACAGTCTCTAGCACTATACAGATGATGTTGTATAAAGCTAAAGTCAAGAAGGCTGGTAGAGAATGGTAAATACAAATACATGTGCAGACTTTAATAATTAGGCTTTTAGGCTCTGCAATACCAAGTTATCGTAGTGTGGAGCTCATTAAATCAGCCCCCCAACCACTTACTTTCACTTGATACATTTCTTTTAGTTTTCCCTGTTTTTTTGTCTCCCAATGATTGTGTAAAGGAGTGTCCCAGCTGTTGCTGGCAGCTCCTTTTTCACAACATAACAATGGAGCTGAGAAGCAAAGGAAAATGTCTTTGAGCCTTAAAGTGCTACTTTATCTAATTCTTTCTTTGGCCATGACAGGCATTTATTCACATCTATGTGCCTAACCCAAAGTCTGTTTGTCTCCATTGGTAGATAACGGCTTCAATCTGTGTTGATCACTCTAACCCCAGTGTCAGCAAACTTGAAGAGCATGTATTCTAGTTGACGTTGTATTATTTAAATGACCACATCACAACAAACCAAATACTGCGGTAGTAATCAGCAGAATTATAAATGAGGAAACCAGTTTGTTTTGTGTTTATATATTTCAGAAATACAGATTCTAGAGCTTAGGCTTACTCGAGGGCTGAACTCGGCTTACTCCATATTAGCACTGTGATTGCCTCGACGCAAGCTTGTTTAGCTAAACCGTCGCCACATTTAACTAAGCTTAGTGATGAATTATCAAATAGTTCAGTGCAGAATGTGTCAACCTCTGGGCATGGGCGGGTTGTATTCAGCCCTGCAGCTAATACTTCTTCACACCAGCAGGATGTGGAGGAAAAAGATCCTCTTAAACATAAGGCAGATTTGTTTCACACCTTCCTAATGACCACTGTGAGATAACATACAGCATTACTGAGACAGGTAAAGGTAAAATGTTTTCATGATGTCTGAATTTGAAGTTTCAAAAAAGTAAAAGGAACAAAAAAGGTAGAAAACGGAGGGGGCATCAAACAACCTAAATGTGGGTTGAAAATATAGTAACCACAATTATTTTTGGTCCGGCTCTTAATTAGGTGATGGCGGGAAGGAGGAATAGTTATTAATTTAAGTAAACTGGCCCGAACTCTGTGGGAGAGATGATTTATGGGAGCCCAGAAAAGCCCTCTGAGGGACGGCTGATGGAGGCGAGTGGAGAGGCAGGGCTGATAGACAATGGTGGCAGCGGTACTGTGAGGAAAACAGAAGCCTCAGACAGACATGGGAAGTAAAAAACAGGCCCTTTGGGGTTGATGGGAAATACTGCTGACTTAACATGCTACTATAAATACCCTGGACCTGCTGAGCTTCCAGTACCACTGCTGTGCCAGTGGTCAGAGATAGTATAACAAAAAAGACAAAGTGCAAGAAAAGAAAAATACCCTGGAGAGGGGTGAACAGAGGTGTGACGAAAAGAAGTGGAGAAGTCTAAAACATGCAGGACTACAAGAACAATTATTAAAGGTTTGAAAAACTGAAAAAAGTAGATGTCTGTGTAACGGAGTGAGAGATGCTTTGAGGGGAGAACAAGTAATAGCAGGGAATGATAAAACAGAAGAAGACCTTCAGCTTTTTGTTCCTCGCCCTAATGGCACTCTGACACAGCTGGAGCTGCTCGGCTGCGGCTGGAATCTCTCAGCAGCTCTGAAATGTTTGCCAGCTCCACGAATGTCTTCTCCTGCTCGGAGTGGGAGGGTTGCAGAGTGCAGAGAGAAAGATTGATAAAACGAGTTTGCCACACATCCTGCCCGGCTGCTTCACTATCAGCTCCAGACTCACGCATTTACCCTGCAGGTCTGAGCAGACGTGGATACGGAGGTAGACGACATCTAAGAGATAGGGCTGAAATGACAACTGTCGTGGCAGATTTCATTGGCTGCTTTGCTAGTTTATTAAGATAATATTGGAAAAGTTATGATAAAAATGTTGGCCTTTTCTGTCTTTTTTAAACCTACGATCAAGTCCCTGGTTATTGTGCGCATCTATTTAACACTATGCAAAAAGATGATACAAGAAAGAATCTTTGTATTTGCATATCAAAATCCAGTCCTCTTTTCTTTCTGAAAACCAGAAAAGAATGTGTGCTTATACAAAAGCTAGTACCAACCAATTTCAACCAGTAATATCACATAAATCTATCCGTCAATCAATCTGCAACCTTTACCGACAAGGGCGGTGTGTGTGGAGCCACAGCCCTCTGTAGCAGCGACACCACGAGTCCTTTAACCAGAGGGGGCAGCTGAGTGACTCACAGTGGCAAGAGAAGAGGAGCAATGGCAGTGTTCATGTCCAGGCGGAGAAGAAAACAAATCAATTAAAAGTTTAAATTCAACTTGTCAAAGTAGAGCAAGAAAGGGACCGACAGATGGAGAATGAAAATCAGCAGATGCTTAAGCACTCAAAATATGTATCTCAATATATATATATATATATATATATATATATATATATATATTTAAAGAACCAATATTAGAATGCTCATTATTCTGAATACTATTATGTCATACTTATAGATGCATACATGTTTATCATTTTAATGTTACAGCTGGCGAAGGTGGAACGCATTGTCATAACTTTAAATGCAACTGGGTTAGTACATCTATAATAACAAGTTGTTTTTAATCTGAGTCTTCTAAAGCTGTCAGACAGTAGTAAATATCTAAAAGTTTAAATTAGCATGAAATGGAAATACTTCAATGTACTAAGAGCAGTCATTTAGTAAATATACTGAGTTCTATCACTGTCAAATTAAACATTTTTAATAACTGTTTTCCTAACTTAGTGAATAAATGTGATAGCAGCTGTGAAGTTTTCCTTTTCATGCTCAACAATATTTTTAAGACAATCACAATTGCAATTCATATTTAATCTGCAAAGTAAGCTAAAGTATGAGATAATTAAATGTATCAATGATGAAGACATGCACTGTGAATGTGAATAAGGTGCCAAAGAAATATTTAGGCCAATTAAAGATTTATTTCAATTGCATGTAAAAGGTCCATTCATTAGAATTGCATAGTTTAACATAAACAAACCAATGTGATCTGCCAGGCAAAAATAAATGAAACAAGAATGAAATGTTTGTAATAATTCCAACGCATTTAAAATATATTATAAAAAGGTTCATGAATGACCATGAATAAATCAAATTAGTTTCCTATACATAACCAGTTCTATATTAAAACATGTGTTTGATATTCATAATCAGGTTTATGCAATAAACTAAATTTACCTCAAATACATAATATATATGTGTTTATTATTAATTAACCAAATGTATATCTACATCTTTTAAATTAAAAAAAGTATAATATTCACAACAATATCTAACAACTTAACTAAATAGATATTTAAAAGGCTTGACTATTTATTTGTTATTACTTGTCTGGAATCCCGTTTTCTCAAACCATTTAAGTGTATGCACATGGAGAAACTAAACCGATCAAGTTTCACCGGTCATTTTGAAAATGACATAAGAGGGTAATACGGATCAGAGGAGGGCAATACGTGGCTGGCATGACGACCCATTAGCCAATCAGAATGCTTGTACTGTTGCTGTATAATAATTCATCTTTATTCATAAAGAAAATGTAAGCTAGCGGTCTGATGCTGCCCAGAGGAAACGCAGGTCGAGGACAGCGTCACCGTCAGTGTATTGCTGCTGACGCTTCAACTTGGTCCCAATTTTGTTTTGGCATTGGGTGTCCTTTTTGGGGGGTTGAGCACCTGTCCCCCAAAATGTCTGTGCACGTGCCTGGACAGAAGTAATAGATGTCATGTGTAGAGATGAACACTGTTACAGAGTTACAACACAATCAATGAATATGATAGAAATTTATGAATTAGGCATAGACCATGATCCATGTAAACCGAAGGAGAAACGGAAATAGGGAGGCTGGCATGAGGCAGGAGCCTGGGCCAAGGGCAGGGCCGAGGGGCAGTCGGGCCGGGCCAATGCCCAGGAGGCCGTACCGGTTCCATGGAAACCCCATTTAACATACATCACTTCTTATCAGGATCCCTGTCTGACACATATTGTGTTTACCTTCATTTCCCAAGTCTCCTTTCCTCATGGGTCTGTCATACCCTTGTTGGATTTGTTTGTGCTATGTGTTCGTTGTGTGTCTTTGTCCTACCTCCAGACGCTGCCCCTGGCCACCCCCCCGAGCGGTGCACAGCTGCCGCCGGTTGGAATCATCACCAGCTGTATTTCAACCCTGGTCCTGCAGGCCTGGGTCATAATATTCTCCGTATCTTGTATGCATTCGGTAATTCTCTCTCCTCGTTTGTAGAGTACCTGTTTTATTCTGCCTGCCTCCAGTGTCGAGCCACGGGACTCATGTTTGGATCTGCTGAGTCTTTTGTGTCGGACATCGGGAAATGGAGAGATCGGGAGGAACAACGTTTCTAAATAAATAACGTTATCTGATTCTGCCTCCTGTGGTCTGCTCTTGGGTCCTAACCTTCTGCTCCAGTGACACGTCTAACATTATTAAAAAATAACAAGCACCTGTAAAACATCTCCTTAGTATCACTGGGGACAAAGGGGAATGAAAACATGTGGTGGCTTTTGTGGTGTATTGTATCACTTGTTACGGTTTAGAGGGTCAATGTGGGGACAACAACAATATGATAAGTACAGAGGCACAAGGTTGGAGTGAACCACTGATGCTGCATACATAATATGGTTCTCTGCCTCAGTGTAGACCAGTGAGATGGTGCCATGTCATAATGGCTTCGCATATGGATAGCACAACAGGGCGTAGTGATGTCACTGGTGTGCATTTGGATTTTAATAATAACCACAAGCTCACAGGCACCACGGTTTGGATGATTCTGCATATAAGACCTTGAGACGGAGGAAAGATGCAAGCACAGCACCTTCATTCTCAAAAATGTGATGGAATGACTCATCTGAATCTTGAGAAATGATTCAAGAACATGATGAATAATAAATAATTGTAACGGGATAATTAGACACGAGAGACGATGTGAACTGTTTACGACTGCGTGAGTAGATTAAATAAACAGATCACCCAAAGTGGTTTTAAAAAGCGGTTACGGTTTCCTAGTGTAACTCTTTAATGACAGTTCTGAAGTATACGGTCATGGTGCTTTTTAGATATTCTTTGAGAAGTAAGGGGTCACTTACTGGTTGGTAGACGTCTGTGGGATTGTCATTAAGGATAACAGGAAGCCATCTGAGGACAAGTTAATGAGCTGGAAAAGCAATACATTAATGGTTTACGAGAAAGCTGAACCGACCAAACAATTACTACAGCAGATGTCAGTAAAAGGTTTGTGGCTGTTGTCTTCAGTATGTTTCTCCCAAGTATCAAAGGACGAGCATATAGGAAGGCTATTTGGTAAAATCTTTTATTCAAGCCTGCAGACTGGGCCTCTGCTCTCCACTCTCCCGCTCCTAAGTCCCTACTGCTTCTTTATAGGGACAGACGCACATACACACAGATTGGCTTCAGCTGGGCTGATTAACAATCATCCACTAGCTGAGGCTAATTAGACACCGTTCCCTGAACCACACCCCCGCTCCACCCTTTCTGCAGCAGAGCCTAAATACAACCCGCTCGCCTGCTCGAAGAAAGTCGTCGAGCATGTGAAGGAAAGTAGGGAGTCAAACAGCTTTTAAAGCAGAACGTGATTCTCACTGCAAAAAAATACTGTTTGAATTCTCATCTACACAGGAAAAGATGCCAGTCTATAATATCTGTTTTGGAAAGTCATGCTTCCTGACCGGCTAATTTGATAATCTTGATGGCTTTATCTACGGTGGAATAGTGAAGGTGAAAAGGGCTCGGGAGAAAAGAGAACTTTAACGCTTTGTTGGCCTTGTGTGGGGGGTAAGAAAGATATAATATTAGTCTTTTTTCGTTCCAGAGTATTTCCTTGTCGCTACTCCTAAACACGGAAAAGGGTGATGCTTTGAAAGGGCCCTTGTTAAACTTTGTCTTAAGAAGCTGAAACTGGTCTTTTAGAAAACATGAGGAGGCCAGAGTTGAGACAACCACCACCCGGAACCCTTGGAAGAGGCCAAAGACAGGGCTCTCAAATTTTGAAGACAGGCAAGAGTGACATATCATTCAGGCGGGTGTTGGATTGGGAGATACTACATATCACTATATCCGGAAATCAAGTCAAGGTTGCCAATAAGCGCTATATAAGAGTTCAGTTTACACGTGGAGCAATGTTAGAGCCAGAGGGAATGCATGGCCTACTTGGCGAGGAGGTAGGAATGGCAGAGGTCAGGGAATTCTGATGCAATATTAAACCTTATGCGGGGGAGATTCTGGGGTGCATGGTACTGCAGGTTTCCAGAGGTAGAGCATATTGTAGAAGATGACACTTTTGAACTTTTGGTCTGCTGGGGACTCCTCCAACAGGTCCCTTGATGAGCTTGGGGTTACTGAGCATTCTACTAAGCTGGCCCAGGCCTACCTTTGTCCCAACCAGGTTGTCGCTCAACAACTCTGGAACATTTTTGTATGGCTTTCTCGAGCATACACACTGAGATCAATGAGCCAACATTGAGAACAGTCTGATGGAGGAGATGCTTCTAGTTTCTGATGTTCAAACATTTTATACAAAACCGTACCACTCCATAGGCAACGTATAACGGTTACTAGTTCCAGAGCACAGGAACCTAAAAGCAGGACAAAGAGGCAGATTCCAAAAAGGGGCACGCAGCATCAGAGCAGGCAGTTGAGGGATAGTAATAAGGAATAACATGAAGAGCTCAGCTTGAACACAAGACAATATGGCAAGGTACAAGTAGAAGGGCTTAAATAGTGAGCCACTGATGAGGGGATGTGCCTAAGGCGAGATGGGTGTGGAGAACCAGGTGAGGGGAATGCTATCACAGATCTGAAATTACATGAGTTATAAAACAGGCAAGTGAAAACAATTTGAGGTGGTGGAATTAATGATGCATCAGAGCTGTTGAGAGATTCAACCTCACCCTTGATAATATGATCAGTAACCTCCCAAAAAAGGCCAAGCACCGATGATGGATTATGATGCAGTATCTGCAGCATGATTTGGAAGTGGCTATTAGGGTTGTCGAGTTCTCCACCGCAAAGCAGCAACTGTGGCAGACTGACCTTAACAACAGAAAGCTTAAGGGTGCTGCTGATGTTCTGTCCTGTGAACGAGTAAAAATGAAGTTGGCTGATAGCTTGGTGAAAAAGCTATACACTGTTACTGTACTGTGGAAAAAAGCAAGACAACAGGATCAGGAACTGTGCACAAGACGAGAAAGAAATGGTCCACAACAATTGTATAATGCCTATGACCTTCTTGCCTTTCCGGACTGAGAATATGGTGGTTCCTGTGGCAGTGGAGCTACGAACGATTCTCTGCTGGGTGATGGTCTGGGCTCAGTGGGACTACCTTACTCTGCACCTGAGGACAGGACTGTGTCATTGATTGCTATAGACTCCCAGTCTCCACTAGAGATCAGCTGACTGCTTCGATGTTGATGACCTGGAAGAGACGGACGAGAGACTGATTAACTCTTTCTTGTGACCTGCTTGTTGACATGGACTGTCCTGCTGACCTGAATGTATCTTGATCTCCGCTTGACACGTAGCCTTCTGACGTCTTGTCAGTTCGGGAGCGGAGTGTACTCGACTTGACGCCACTTGCATTGAGGGAACACCGGGGGCTTTTCTAGTCTTCCGAACCACTCAAAGTGCTTAACACTACTTGTCATCATCCACTCAGACGTTCACATAGTCACACACAGATGACAGGGACTACCATGCAAGTTGCCACCTGCTCATCAGAAAAACATTGACACACCGTAGGCAGAGCTACGGGAGCGATTTTGGGGTGAAGTGTCTCAAGGACACATTGACATGGACTAGCGGAACAATGGATTAAACCACTGATCCTCTGATTGAAGGACCACCCTGTTCTACTACTGATGGGGAGATGTAGCAGAGGTAATGATTCCACTTGCCATCACTGGCCATTATTTGCAATTATTACTGTGAGTACAAATTATTATTAATCCATACCATTTTTATATTATTTCCTCTTATTTTTGTCATTATCATTTACAATGAATTATTATTTGTTTCCCTGTGGGACATGCGTGATGTGTGGCTTTACCGCCCCCCTGTTGGGCCCCTGCAGATGTGAGTCTGCTATACTCTGTCTCCATGGGTTAATCTGTAACAAACTACGTTATAATATCTAAATAAGTTACATTTTGTTTCGTAGAATTGTGTTTCCTGCTGGTTATGATGTAAAATATGTAAAGTAATAACGTGTGGTAATTTGTTGAGTTCAGCACATTGTCTGTAACTTGCTAGCCCAAATCTCCGAGGAATATCTTGCAATTTACGGCGAGCTAAAGGAATAATTCCCAGAGCTTATTGAGAACCCAAATGTGATTCTGTTATATTACCATCATAAACGGCTATTTGAAGCCAAAATGTGTGCCTGGATCATAACACAATGCCATTAAAAGTATACAAATGCTACATCTGAAAAAAAAACAAAAACTAAGTATACTTAATCGACAACAAAAAAGTGAGTAAAATAAACAAATGACTATCAAACTAAAAGTATTTCATAATAGGTAAATACAAATCGGACCTAAATAAGCAAACATCTAGAGGAGACTACAAAAGAATGAAATAACAAAATCGAACGTCAAACAAACAGCTCCTAAAATAGAATATGTATTTAAAAACGTTTTCATCCCCCTACAGAAGTCAGGAATGAGCCATTTTGTCTACATATAACGGAAACGGGGAACAGGGGAGAGTGCCACTTAAAAAATCTCAATCAATGACCAGCTCATACCAGTGAGTCAGACTACAGCCACATGAACCAGTACAGTGTGGATAAATCCCAAATCCCAAGGCCTAGACCTTGCTTTGTCTTCCCGATCGCGAAGCTATACTGAATTACTCGACAATCACAGTGATTCACGGATTTAACGGTCAATAAACCAGTTAGACCTGAACATCTACAAAAGCAGACAGACTTATTTTAAAGTATCAATAACATATAATACAAACAAACATATGTTTGGACACCAAACGTTTAGAGGACAGAGACGAAAATGTAAGCAACAGTGTATTAAAAGTGTAATTGGGCACAGTATGGCGGCACTGCAGGCCTAGTTTGACCCCATAAAGTCGTAATGAGGTCCACCGAGACGTTAAATCGCTCATTTAAATCACATGTATCAAGATGAAAAGGTTATTAATGACTCAACGTAATTATGTGTACTGTGAACTGGACAAAGTGGGAGGTGGAAAAAAAAGTCTCCATAATGTACTTATTAATAAAGCACTTATTGCATCAATAGAGTGCTGTCATACTCAGCAATTGAATGTGTCATGGTTCTCTAAGAGTTTTTTCTCAACAAGCAAAACACACTAAGAGGTTAGTTTGAAAATGCAAATATGGCTAACTTTACCCACCTCCAATAAAAAGCGCCAAACATTTAATTTGACGTGCTCCCCCCTCTACACGCAATTATGTTGTTGCATTTGCTGCATGTCACTTTTTTAAAATCTTTTTTTGAGAAATACAGCCACACTTTTGACCTTTTGCCATATTGGCAACCATTTTCGGTACCCATTCCTAGTCATGACTGGGGGGCATACAGCGATGAACCCATTCATATCCAGCACCTTCACAGAAAGGTCTACTCTAGCGGCAGTGAAAATGGCTTGTGTGTGTGTGTGGCCGTTTATGTCTTCACAACACAGAGGTGAATGCTTGCCTCAGATCAGCACAAGTCCAGCAGTTTCACAGGGGGGTAAGAAGCTCTGCAGAAAAAGGAGAAAAAAAAGCTAGAAAAGCTGGTCCTAAGCAAAGGCATAATCCTTTCATGGGGGCCTCTTTTCATGTTGTGAGTGACAAGTGCGTGTGAACACCTACTGTAAGCACATCTTTATTTACAGGTTGCAAATCTGCAGCATCAAAGCCAAAATATTTCAAAGCGGCAGCACATTGCTAAATCCAGGAGAATAAATCTAAGTGAGAATTCAGAGTAGGAAGTAACCTTTAAGAGCAGTTCTGAAGTGAATGGCCAATCAGACACAGGATTTAACCTACATTTTCTACAATGATCCAAAAGCCTGTGTTATTTAAATGGCATTTACTCAATGAGGGCTTAACACATGAAATGAACAAGCCACCAACCTTATAAATAGGAATGAATTATAGGATAAAACAGAAAATCAAACTGGACTGACTTCAACAGTCTACAGGTTAGCTAAAGTTTGGCCTGCCCACCAACCAGCAATCAGCACATGGAGGCAATTATGGTACTTAAAACTCTTTGGGCTTGATTGAGGCACTTGGCATATATAATAAGTTTACTACAACAATATCAATTATTTGATGCTAGACTTTCTCTTCTTTCGAGCTGGCCTTGTTTCAGTTAACACTGCTGCCTCTCTTGAACTATATCCTCCCACTAAGCAAATGGCAATACAGCCCTCGGTTGGTCCTGGACAGCATTAACCGATAAAATGACATAACAATTTAATAATAGAATTAATAATAGAAATTAATTTGTTGCTAGCAGTTAAATACAACACATATTTTAGACTCTTTGACCATGTTGTTTTTACATTACAGTTTAAAGCTCATGAACACACCGGAATCGGAAGACTTCCAGTCTCTGGAAAAGGGAATATCCTTGGAGCACCTGAATACACCATTTCCTGTGAGCCCATAGTGTCATTTTAGTTTATTAATAATTTGCTGATGAATTGTTCCACTGTTGGTGTCTTTGTGTCTGGAGGTTTTTTTTAAGCCTTTCTAAAACTTTTTTTTTTAACTACTGCTGGCATGTGTCTGAATGGCTTATTTCAGTACAATACTTCTTGCTATAGTACATAGAAGTAAGTTGTGATGTTTCATGATGTACATTTCAATTCCACCAACACAGTCAGCAGGTCAAACAAGCTGTGGCTTCTGTATCTCTGCTGGCATAACGCTGTGCTCATCTTTACTTCTTCAACAATCTTTACTTCTGCAATCTATTGTTCTGTTGAATAGTTATTTTTTAATGATCCTCTAATTTAGAAGAAAAATAATTGTTAGGAAGATGATTTGTCAACATCATACTGCAGCACTAAATGTTAACTGTTTCGTATTAGTATTACTATTTCAAGTAAGTAACAGGTAATGTAGATAAAGTGTGTCCCTTCCCCCTGATATGGACCTGTACTTGTAAAGCGTTTTTCTAGTCTTCCGACCACTGAAAGCACTTGATTATTTGGATTGCATGGGCTGCAATTGGGTTGCTTTGACTTAGGTGGGAACCCAATATACCGATTTTTGTATAATTCTTCAAAAGTAACTCATTATAACAGAAACTATACGATATAAGGTCATTAGGAACAAAAGAGAAATGAAAAACATTGGAATCAGCTGTGAGATACGACATGTAAACCTATGTGGTCGGCAGGGACCCCAGTCCAATAGGATTAGTGTTTAAAAAATTAAATAAAAGGATAGATAGATAATTGGATAGATCAATGGATGGATGGATACTTTATTAATCCTGCAATGGTAAATGTTTTAGATTTGTTATGTAACCAAATAAACAATAGTGTGTTATAGTCTAATTGCAGTTGGCAGGAATGTTCTGTGTCAGTCCTTGTGACATCTGATGAGTCTGTTGGAACAAGTGGTCCACTGTTCCTGTATTAAGTGGTGGAGAGGGTGATCCAGGTTATCCATTATGGATATTAATTAGTGTCCTCCTCCCCACCAACTTCTCCATATTGTCCAGTTTGGAGAACCGGCCTTCTTGACCAGTTTGTTAAGTCTATTGCCATCTCCGGTTCCCATGCTGCTCCTCTAGCAAGGATAAAATGCAAGAGATAGAGTAAAAACATCAAAAGAAATAGGTAATATAAATTTCAAACAGTAAAAACAGTTATAAAATACGTAAAGAATCCACAATAACTGAATAGTATATATACAGACTGAATAAATATAAATATGCTGCACACATTAGAGGATCAAAGTTTGCTGTCAATGATGGAAGAGTCCTTTCATGTTGGGAACTTTCATGTTAATGGTTTCTAATGTCTTCTTTTACCGTCAAATCCAGCACAAAATTGAGCATCAGAAATGCTTGGGAGTACGTAGCTGAGTGAACTCTTCCTCACTACTTGATAAAAGACGTAGGCTACTGAAAATCTGTGGGACTCAGAAACAGTGCTGTACCATCCCGTTACAGATACATAGAGTAAAACTGGTAAATGACTGCCCATCATAGCAAATGTTATCTGGTGCTGAGAAATTAAGCCCAAAAAGGCAGTTTCTAAAATAACTACTTGAGATGTCTAATAAAGCCTCACCTGTCATCATCAGTATGAAAAGTAAAAAAATAAAAAGTAAAAAATAAATAATGATAACATCAAATTTATATTAATATTTGTACACCGATCGAATATGTTATAGTCAAAATGACTGAATTTGCCTATTTCCTGTTAAAATACAGGATGAAACGAGAGTTGAGGCAGCGACGAGTCGAGCCTCACCTCTGATTGCGCAATCCATCACCAGCTGGGTTGAGACATGCAATTGGCCCATGCGGGTTGCCGTATCTCTGCATGTCACCAATATAATGTTTGCAGATGTTTATTTGCCCTGATTTCCCACAGTCTGGCTAAGGTATTTAACCATTACAGTTTAATGTTCGGAAGTGACATATTAAGTTTCGCTGATGGGAAATAAAACCGCATTGAAAAGGCAGATAATACTCTGCCTCACTGCAGGGGGCGCTAGTGAGCCAACGGGGACTTGTTGCTGCTTCTTCTACGCTGAGGCACCAGGCGAGTGAAGTCTGTTTGTTTTTGTATTTTGCTACACCAGACTGCCAACATGGAAGAGGATTATATATCTAAGCTTAAATGTCTCAAAACTGGACTTTCAGTCAAAAGTGGACGTGATTAACACAGGTAGACCAACGCGGAGCTAAAAGGTTTGCTTCAAACCTTTTATGTACCGTTTGTGTGTGAGTGTGTGTTGTGTGGACAATGCTGATGAGACATGAAATAACCAGTAGCCAATTGAATAAGTTACTCTTTTGGTTTTATATATTTGTAAATCTGACACTAAAAAAGTCAGTGCCTCACCGCATGTCACTGTACAGGTTATACACATCAGTCCACCTTACTTCACTTGTATAGTTCCTTTTGTTCAATACAGTGCTGTTCAAAGGGCTTTACAGATACCGTGGACCTTGAAAACAACAGAAAATATGTCAATGTTAAGTAATGTGCTTTCTTCTTCTGGTGCTTGTGAGCGCTCGGGCCGCAGAATCTCTCTTCAAGAATTGTGTGAATTTATCACATTTAGAGTCTTGAAGAGAGAACATGAAGCACAATTTAGGTATATTTTGAAAAACAGGAAAAAGAGAGGAATGCATTTTAAAAAATAGATGCAAAACATGTCCGGAATATGTTAGATAGCAGCTCGGTGTTTAGGATAAGAGGATCATGGCAGTCTTTGAATATGCCATGAAAGCATAAATCTCTGCCTCCGCGGTAAGTTTCCTTTGCTGAGTCCAGATGTTAATTGTTACAGCGAGCAACAATTACAACAATCAAAGCCGTTGGGTTGTAGCAGCGTTTTACTGGACATACATTTGAAAACGGTCGCTGCATTTCCCACTTCAAACGGAACTTTGTGAATCCCCAGCACATGCAAAGGAACATATGGTCCTTGCAGATTGACTCTCATATATGAGCGAGAGAGAGAGAACAAATCCAGTCAATTATCTCATCTCACATGCCCGCCGGACATAGAGGAAGAAGGTTTCACGAGTGAAAGTCCAGCAAAGGGGCAAAGTTGCGGCACCTGAAATGCCTCCGATGTGTTTGTGAAGGACGGCTCACAGAAAGTGACACCGCGTTAATGTGAGTGTAACGACCGGGAAGCAATGCAGCGTGAGTAATGCGCTGTGTGGGGGTGCTGAGGCGAATGCTGCATCAGTGACTGTGATCGATATGCAAGTTATCAAGTCAAGTGTCCACAGTATTAAAGGCATCGTTATCTGCCTGCGAAGAACAATATTCTCAGAGCAGTTATTCTGGGCACAATGACTTGCTCTTTATTGGAGCCTCGTGAAAAGCTAAGCTATCATACTGTCAAAAGGAGGCAAGCTTTTTACTAATGTATTTGAAACTGACTGACTGACTGCAGTACTGCTGCTGCAGTAACTGAGCAAATGTAACCTCTGATATTGACTGCCAGTTAGTAAGAGAATAAAAAGAGCACATGAAAAAAAAGGAGAACAATTTTATTGCAGCATTGTAAACTTGCTGGAACACTAACAAATGCAATCTCAAGATGAGAAAAGCAAATACCACGGACAAAGCATGGGACCCTGAGGGACTAAAGGGCCAAGCGAGGCAATCACAATTATGGCTGTTGATAATCAGCATAATGCATCTCAATGCTTCTGCACACCCGGCAGGAGCGAGCGACATCTACAGGTTGCCAATTTGATTGACGATCCAAGGGATGGGCTCACAGTAACCCAGGCAACAGTTGTATAGCATGCGTGATGCCCTTTGTCCTTTAATAGCATGCTAATGATCGGCCTGACGTAGAGTCAGCGGTGACAAAGACCATTACTGCAGACTGAAATAACCTCCGCTACAGAACATGCGTTCAGACTTAGAGTATCTTGGTAACAGTAGCTGTCACTCTCCCACGGTGCCATCATCATGCTAGCAATATGAACTACGGAACCAGTCCAAACCACAGGAAGACAGACTTGGCCGGGCATCAGCGTGTGTGGGAGAGGGGTAGAGGAGCGAGGCTGCTCGAAATAATAGTTTTAGGAGACACAGCAGAGAAGACAAATTAGATATGATCTCTAATTGTCAAATATCCGAACATATCCGTGTTGCAGATGAAAAGCTAACAGACACGTTTAGGATGTCAGGGGGAGGCTTTGTGATCAGTTGTCATGAGAAAGAAAAAAATTAACCGAATAAAGTTATTTGAAAGGTACGACATGTTTTTAAACATTACTTGTAGGCTGAATAGATCCTGTAGGTCAGTCAGAAATGGTCTTTGCCAAAAATCAAAACCTGCAACCACAATTCTTATCCCGCCGTACCTCTTTAGAGACCTTCTTAATGCTGCACTATAGTGGAAAGAACTGAATCACAATATTATTTTCTCCTGCAATATATGTATATTGCCCTATGAAATGTACCAAATGGATACTGAATACTCCTGTATTAAAGTTAAATGCACCAATCTGATGCAATTTAGGAGTAAAAAAGGGGCTCGGTAAAGATGTGTGTGCGTGTTTTTATTAAACAATTTCATCATAAAACACATTGGTTGTATGGATATAAAAAGTCACGTCCGGACAACATGGAAGGAAGCGAGACAGGGTCTGTGTTTCAGGACGGGTCTGGTGGGCAGCCGATAGTGTGTGTGTGTGTGTGTGTGTGTGTCTATGCGTGTGTGTGTGTGTGTGTGTGTGTGTGTGTGTGTGTGTGTGTGTGTGTGTGTGTGTGTGTGTGTGTGTGTGTGTGTGTGTGTGTAGTATATATACACAGTGAGTATATCACCTGCAGGCGATGGCTGTCAGCACACCCCCAGTTTGAAGAAGCAGACTGGAGTACCAGCATGGCAGCTGATTGATGTTGGCCTCCTGCTGGGCAGCAGAAAAACATATTGTAGCCACCGAAAGGGAAGGCCCACCGAAAATATCAATATCACTTTAAAGGCATTATTGCTAATTCTTTAAAAACTCTTTGGTTGAAATCTCTACAGCGATCAATAATCAAATGCTCTGGAAAAAAAAAGGGAAAGAATCCTGTATCTTGTGCCGCGTTCACACTTTACTACTTATCATTTCCAGTGTTCACAACAAAAACATTGCAAAGCTCCCCGAGGGGCGAGGCTTATCTCTGTGGCTTTACTTCGTGAAAAGTTTGATTTTCCGGCAACAACCATGGATGAACTAACCACTATAGTTCTGCTTTATACAACTGTGGAACATCTAACGCCCTCGTGTTTGGGTTCATAACATTAATATCATATATATATACACATAACATCACCCGTAGGCTCGTCACTTTTACCGACTAAGTTAACTGTTACGTCTGAAAGACTTCCGCTTCCAGGCTTACGAGAGCGGAACATCTAACACCCCCGTGTTTGGGTTCATAACATTATATATATATATATATATATATATATATATATATATATATATATATATATATATATATATATATATATATATTCGCAATGCTTTTGGTGTGAACACAGCATTAGGCTGTTGTATGACTGTAACAAGCCCGACCAATCATTCCATCAGGTCTGATTTATTCCGGGTGTCTGAAACACACCTGCAGCAGGCCATTGCTTGGCACCAGTGCAGCTACTCCTGTCTCTATCTGCTGTAGTGAAACGTTGACTATGAAGAGGTATCACAAATTACAAATTTGCCTCAGAGGGCTTTACAATATGTACACCTACGACATCCCTGTCCCAGAACCTCACATCGGATCACGAGAAACTCCCAAGAAATGGAAAAAAGGGAAGAACACTTTAGGAGAGCAACAGAGGATGGATCCCTCCCCCTGGATGGACTGATGCAATGGATGTCATGTATACAGAAGCAATCATTACAGAGTTCCAACACATTCAATGAGTATGACAGAGTGTATGAATAGTTGGTAGTAGGCATGGACCACGTCAAAATGACTCCGGAGACGAAGCAGAGTTAATAATGTGCAATGGAGGGATGACAATTCATCCATAAGGAGAGAGTGAAGAGGAGAGAGGTGCTCAGTGCATCCTAAAACGGCCCCCAGAAGCTATAAGCCTATAGCAGCATATCAAGGGGCTGGACTTGGTGAACCTGATTCAGCCCTGACTATAAGCAAAGAGGAAAGTCTTAAGTATACTCTTAAATGAGGTGACTGTTTCTGCCTCCAGTTCACTCACATTCTAGTCCAGCAGCTAAACTGTGAGCCAACCAACTGATCCATGTTGGCTGCACTTTGTCTTTTGAAAGTCAACAAGGAACAAAAGACTTATAAATTATATGTGTGACCAGTGCTTGACAAGTTACTTAAAAACAGTATAGATGAATCATTACCCTACATATTAAGAATTGAAAAGGTAATTACATTGTATTTACGTATTGCTCAGCCCATCCCGTCTTTTGAAGATCTCGACGATGGGACTTCTGATGTGGTGAATGGGGAGGAGGAGGAGGGCAGAGTTTGTCCGGTCAAAAATCACAGCCGATAGCAGAGAGTAGAACAGTTTCTATTTGAAGTTTAACAGCAACGATACGATTGGCTTAGGGGGACGATAGTAAGATCTGGTTTGTTTAACCTCAGAGTGAACGCCTGTAATTGACTGATGGATTTGAGGGCAGTGAGAGAGAGACTTGTGGATGAAGGAGTGCATAAAGAGAGTCTCCCCGGCCACACTTCTGCTGAGCTTCATAGAGTTCTACAGGAATGAGTCCTTAAACAAGGAAAGGAGTGCACATTGTTGCACTTGGGGGTCCATGCATTTTCTAAATTTGTGTTTTTGTTTTGATTTCTGAGTTAAGAAGCTTTTACGTGTTTTAATGAGACAAAATTAGACAACTCAACTTCCTCACTAAAACACTAGTCCTCCTTTTAACTCATTGTCGGAGACGTGAGGTCATGTAACCACGGTTGAGTATTGTTACGGATCAGAAAAGTGGTGAATTTCCATTGCTTTCCTTTTAAATCTTTAGCTTTTACCCGACAGCCAAACCGAGGAACGGTTGATGTCAAAGGAAGTGTTTATTCAAAGGAGTACATGTGCTCCTACGCAGTGTTGGGGAGTAACGGAATACATGTACCGCCGTTACGTATTTAGAATACAAATTATGAGTAACTGTATTCCGTTACAGTTACAATTTAAATAGATGGTATTTAGAATACAGTTACATTGTTAAAATCAATGGATTACATGACGGTACTTCTCTGTTTCACGAGTTTATTCACACTCTAAATCAGGGGTGCTCAGTTAGGGTGACCAGACGTCCGGTTTTCCCCGGACATGTCCTCTTTTTGAGACCAAAAAAAAGCGTCCGGCAGGGTTTCCAAAAACGTCCGGGATTTTGCTTCGTCGGATATTACAAGTTTTGTAAATGGTATCCCCCGTACGTTCCACCTGAACAGTCATTGGTCGACTGATCTCAGGGTTGCCAGATAAACGAAATCCCCCTTTTAGGCTGTATATCACAAAACAGGCAGAATAAGAGAGATCCGTCTGCGTCTGAGCGCGCGCGCCTCGCTCTGTGATGCGCGGGTGGGCAGACTTCCACTAGCACCCCACACACACACACACACACACACACACACACACACACACACACACACACCCGTCGACGCTGCTGGGAGCCCTTTTCCATCTATGGGGGGGCATCATGAAGGAGTTATGCCGAGGTGTCCTCTTTTTCACAAACTCAAATCTGGTCACCCTAGCTCAGTCGATCGCGGCGACCTGCCAGTCGATCGCGGCGTAGTATTGGCATGACATTAAAAAAATGGTGCTCACCCCGCTGTAACTTTCTCTATAGCTCTATAGCGCAGAAGCATGCCGTCTCTACGTGTCGCGTTCACAGTCCTCTGTCTCGCGCCGCAGAGCGCGGACGCTGGCTTGCGCGCAGCGGGGCGGAGCAAAGAAAAAGTCACTAGCAACCTCCCACCCCCCCACCCCCCCGCAATTGGAGGTGATCCAGAAGATGATGGCTTCTGTACTTTTGAGACAGCACAGATGACAAGTTCATCACCAGAGGAAGAGGTGCAGAGGCACCTCCAAGATCCAGACAAGTCATTGGCTTCATTGAAGATGTATCCAATGATCAGAGCCTTCTTCATAAAGTACAATACTACTCTGCCATAGTAGTGGCAGGGGGATTCTGCCTGTGAACCTAAAGTAGAACTTTAGGTTCACAGGCATTCGCAGGCAATGCATGTACATTGACAGCCTAATTTCTGTGTAAAATCATTTGTTATCTTTTTTCATTTGACATTTGTATAAACACCTTTTGTCATATCACCTTTTGTCACCTTTTTAACCTATAACGTTGACATTTTGGATTGGTTTTTGCTGTTAGCCTTTATTACATTACCAAGAAGTAATGTTTTTTATTGTTAAACATTGTTTCATGTGGGAAAAATGATATTTGATGGCATAGTTTAAAAATATATATATATTTTGCCATCATCACATTCAGTTTGAGCTTAGGTTTCGTTTTGATGGACAATTGTTAGTGTGTCATTTTTCACAGCTGAGAACATAAAGAAACTGAAAAGAGAACATTTGTTAATTCTTTCTTTTTTTACCAAGTAAAACATCTTTTGCGTTAACATACTCTTATAGTCTTTGTTCCTCTAAATTATAATACAATACAATTACACTTTCAGGGAGACTTCCCTAACACATTCATCTAGTTGGAACAGAAGAACACACCAGCATAGGCCTTTTTAGTTAGCAGGATTTTAAGGCCGCATTCCTACACTTATAAAATGCAATTAAATGTGGAAGTAATCCAAGTATTCGGAATACAGTACTCAGAATAGTTAAGGTATTGGAATACGTTACAGATTACATTTTTGGGCATGTATTCTGTATTCTGTAACGGAATACATTTTGAAAGTATCCTTCCCAACACTGCTCCTACGCCACTAAAGGATGAGATCATATCCACTAATTTAAGTTCACCACGTAGATCTTCTGACTCTCCATACAGTGAATTAATGATAAACCTCAATCGAAGTCATCAACAAGTAATCAAAAGAGGACACAGTTCCTCTGGGACTTAACACCCCTGTGAAGTCAGATTTTGAAGTGTCAAGTTCATACAGAATGGGATATTTTTTTTCTTAGATATTTCACTTCATGTGAAATACAAACACTATTTTCATTGATGTGGAAATCATCAGGTAATTAATGCATGGATGTTACAAAAATACACTTATATTTACTGTAATCCGGGACATACAGCCCTCTTCTGGCATTTGTTTTCCCATGACCCACCAAAAAGCGCTTGTGAACATGAAAACTTACTGTATGGTAAAATCAATTACTAATTGCCTAATACCTCGTTGTTCTAGACAATATTTTAGTATAAATTACTTCTAAATTATGATCCAAGGAATGTGGATGTTCAAAATATATGACCCTTTAAACTTCAAAATGACTGTTGTATAGAAGTATATGCTTCATGTGTTAAAGCTGCATTCTCTCGACTGACTTCTAAGGGGCGATGCTGAACTCGATACATCCATATTTGGTCAAATGGGATCACCTTGGACCAAGTTGCAGTGCTTTCTGAAATACTTGACAAAGTCAGTGGGATAATTAAAATTTTTGACTGACAATGTCATTGTTTTGTACTGTCCCCATGCAGGAATCCTCATTCAAGTGCCTTCATAGAATCTACCACCGAGTCAAACTACTAACGACAGCTCTATAATAATCAAGTTCTCAAATCTGTTCTTGGGATTATCAATAAATCACATGAAAGACCAAAACCAACAATGGATTTTTCTGCCAACAGATATTGCCTATGTGCCCTGAGCCTGATAGCTTATGATTTGGTATGGATTCAAAGTGTGATATGGAGCCAAATGATTTTCACTCAGCCTTATGAAGTCTGTCCCACATCATACAGAATCAAATAATCGTGCCTCCTCCAGGATGCTTAGTACATACCACGTTATCTAAGTTCTACTTCGCAGAACATGCAGGTGTCTGGTCTACCACTGCCACGCTTGGTAAGTTCAATCTTTTTACCACCTGCAGTCAACAGCATTAAGTTGGAACATTGCGTAACACAGCTGAGACTATTTCACTTCATAGGATGTGATGGCCACATGGACATCAGCTGAGCAGCTCTGACTGACAATGTTATCTCAAACGGACGGCACATAATTCACCACTCGACTGAGAAACAAGTGACGACTGAAAACCAGGCTATTAACTGCAATCTAGCACAAGACTGAACCAGTAAAATAACCTAAAGTACAATTCAGCCAGTCGACTCACTTCCTGCTGGCATTGTATCCATCCCACACGACTCATTCTTAACAGAGTGCAATCCGCTTTGCACAAAGAGGACCGAGTGAAATTGAGTTTGTGTTGGTCGCATCCTTTCTGTGGCACTGTCTCAATAACAGCAAACATGATGGAGGGCAGCACTGGGGAGCGCATGTGTGTGCGCTCACGTAAGGCAGGATAGGAGGATGATTGGGGCTTCATGCTCTGGTTGTAATAACTTTCCCTTTTCATTATTATTTTTCCCAAAGGGACTCATAATCAGACTTCACTGCAATTCCTACAGCACAAAAACAGCCTGTCCATGGGTCCATTTTGCATCACAGAGATCTCATACAGGATTTCCTCCCTATAGACTTCGTTGCCTCAGTAATAAATAGCCCAATGTATTGCGGTATCTAATGCCTAATCTCGCCAGGATTTATGACGGGGATGTTGCTGCATCGGTTTTCCAATCCCAGCACTGAACATTCACATGATTAAATTACATCGATACATCAGATATGGGCCAGGCTCTCATGTCAACGTTCTTGTTGGTAAGGGGTAGCGGAAGGATCCAGATAATTAGGCCTCATGCAAGAACTACTCCTAGAAACTGCTTTGTTCTTATGCAAGGCTTGTGCGAGTGTTATAGAAGTTGCTGCTTTTATCAACTTGTTCTTATATCTGGAATACCTGCAGGAGTCCTGTGTAGTTGGTCTGCTGTAATCAAAGTGTTTCACTCATGGATTGTATATTTAATTCACTTTGAAGCAATTTTATGTCTGAAAAACCGATATGAAATATACTGTTTGACTCTGACATCTGAATTATAGTCTGGTATCATTTAAAAGCTAGTATAGCCTAACAATGACAACATTAATCTCAACTCTCTATTGCTTTTATTGTACGACAATATAATTCTGAACATGTTGTGTCATTTCACCTCCTGCTGAATTCACAGCGGAGAGACGTGTTCCACGTGGATCCCCCTTCTTCTTTACTTAAGTGAAAATCCGATGCTCAGGTGACGCATCATTAACATCCACGTCATTAACATTGACGTCATAACCATTCACGTCATGATCACTCACATTATTCGTCACCAGTCCTGGTCTCCAGCAGGTCCCTTAATTCTCCTGCTGACGCTGTTACAATGAGAAACTTCACTCTTTGGATCTCTCAAAGCACGACTTCAACATAGGACATGTGGGACAGGAAGTGGAGCCGTATATGGAATAATGGTGTTGTTAGCTATATGTAAACAATTCACAGTCCGTATGACCACACACCTTACCTTACCGTGTTAACGCTGGTCATTCACACCAATGTGTTTTGAGTGTGGGCAAAGCCAAATTACAACTGACAAACAGAACAATGGTTTTGGCACAAGGGCCTGTTTAGGCATTGATGCAATATGCTGCAAGTCGGGCATCAGGGCGAGCAAAGCTGCATCTGTGAAATGATGGTGGAAAGGGCCTATGACCTCAAACATGACATTATGGCGATGAACTTGCTTTGTTTGATGAACAACTACTCTGTCATTGTATGTTACCAAGCAAAATGTCTAGTTAATGAAGATCACTTTACATCTTTTAGCCAGACTGCTCCGCCATCTCTACAGTAAAACAAAACGTTCAGTTCCACCTTGTTCATCCCAAGTGAGTTACTTCTCTGAACCAGTGGCTCTGAGGCAAAACTCAGGACACAACTCCTGTTAGAGGCCAGGGCCCTGGACAATGTTATTGATAAATGTTTTCAGCAACTCTTTTCATTAATGATTAAGATGTCTCATCAATATTTATATGTGAACAATGGATCAACAAATCATTATGTTTTATGTGAATGGTGTCGTTTGTTATGACAAACCCTCAGAGAAACATCCTATGACTCTCTCTCTTTTAGTTTCTTTCAGCTCATTGGTTTGGTTTTGCTTATGGTCACCTCACCTTTTGGTTCCGTCTCTCTAAGTCTTGGTGACCGATGTTTATTTCTCGTCCGTTTCGGATCAGAAGCCACTAGAATGTGTGCTGTATGAAAGATGAATTACATTCAGAGAAGGCCTTCTTTTTTCCAGTTCTTCGGCCTTAAAAACAGGCATCTCTATAATCTTCAAAAGTAGCTTATCCTGGATCTCCAGGGTTCATGAAAGATATAAAAAGCCGGTACTGACATCACACGTAACCTTTTCTTTTCACATTGCTCCTATTTATTCTGCTGAGCCTCTGTCAGGGTTGGAACACTTTATTTTTTTTAGAATAGCTTTGAACCTAGGTGACCAAATCCAAACATTACAAATGCTGGGCTTCATGTAGATGTCTTTTTTCCCCAGGATATTGCAGTACGGTGAGGAAATAATATCCATGTTTTAACTCTGACATAAAGATACAGATATACAGTATTTAGAGTATCCACTTCAGTTACAACTTGGTATTGTGAAACTCACATGTCTTTTCCTCTGTGTTCGTAATCTGTTTAATACCGTTCTATGATCTCTCTAAACAAAATCAGCCCTGACATTTGAGAAATTGGTCACCCTCGTTAAAAGCTGGTGCACCTGTAGAGAACAAATTAAAAAGTCCTGTTGTAGTCGCCATAGCAATGCCTTCAGCATGCAACAGATTTAAAAGAAAGACACACCTTAGATCAATCTTGGAAAATGGATCACCAGAGTTTGTTTTCTTATTTGGTTCTTTGGACATTCACAGTTATTAGTACCAATTTGAATATTAGGGGGAACAACTAAGATATGTAATGAATCAGGACGAATTAATAACAAACCCTCAAATTTGAGAAACACTAAGTGTAATGGGAGTTAGGGAAGTATGTAAATGCAGCAGTTTGAAATGGAAGAGGTGAGGCAGAGTAATGTGTTGAAGACCTCACCACTCTCCACCTTTTCCCTGTCTTCATCATCGTGTCCCGGGCCTGAATCAGAGGTTAATAAATGAAATTGCGATTCAGACAGCAGTGGTGGCCCAATCAGTTACTTCCCAGATATTGCATTATTGTCCAGGCATTTTAAACACTTGTCTGTTCCCCCATGCAATTCTTTTTCACCAATAGAAGATGCTTCTGCCGAACCTCCTTCTTCTTTCAAGTGATGCATTGAGGCTGTCAAGGCAGCCATATGTCGACCGATTGAGAGGCGTAGAGCAGACATATACAAGCGCTTAAATTTGAATACACCAGAGACTTTACATTTTTATGAAGAGGAGCAAATGTTGATAATAAACAGCTCATTAGGTAAATACAGACAGACAATCAAGCTGTTACCCCTCGGGCATCTACTCCACTAGCTCAGAAATATCAAATCATATACGTCCTTGAATGAAGCTCCGACTTTGACATTGTTCTTGATGCACTAAATCTTCATCAAGGTCACATACGTCATGCAGGCAGGTGACTAGAGAGAAGTCACGATGGGGTTGATTTGCAGAAGGGGTATGGAGGAGTCTGTTTAGAATTTGTCTACAAGACATCTTTCAACTTTTTCTTAGTCCTGCGTGAGTGTGTGTGTGTGTGTGTGTGTGTGTGTGTGTGTGTGTGTGTGTGTGTGTGTGTGTGTGTGTATTTGGAAACCGAGACACGTGGATGGTCACCAAATGGCAGAATCACTTGGAGCTAACGTGTTCAATTCAGTTTATTTTATTAATTTTTAAAAATGGAAATGTCACTGTGCTGGCATTTCTTTTCTCCCAGCGTTATCTGAGGAACTTGTTACGCGTGATGCTGTCGTCCTCCAGCTCACCTCTCAGAGCCGACACGGACACTGGCGGATTCCGCCTCACCAAACACGTCCGTGAGCTGTCGGGAATATTCGAGTACAGCAGCCACGGCACCGGCTGACCATGCCTCCAACGGCTGACCACGCCTCCAACACAAAAAATAACTAGAAATGAATTGCTTTATCACAAGAATTTAAAGTATAATAAGTCAGCGCTCTGTTTTAAAGAGTTTCATTTCTACATTGTAGCAATATACTACTATATTCTAATATATTTTCCATGCGATGTTTATGACAATGTTTAAAGTCATGTATATGTTGCACACTTGGACACATATGGCATCCAGGCATGTATGGGTTTGATAACTGTTTATACCAACTGAAAGCATAGAAACACATCACACTCAGCAACTCCACCGCAGGCTGTTGGTCTACTCTATAACTAGCTAATTACTCGCGTAGCATTTTCTTTTACATATGGAACATATATGCTTATACTATCACACTAACTACTTCATTCACCCTGGCGACAGACTACACATTCACACAACTCTTGTTCTCACAGGTTGCAGATGGTTACTACACTGTTTCTCATTCGCTAGCATGTCTCAGTGATGCACAATATCCCCTTTGACAGACACATGCACAGATAGACCCCTAGTGGTGCTCAAGCACCTGCCCTTTTGCTCTGGATGAGAAAAGTGCCCTTTCTGCTGGAGACACATGTTTTCTTCATTATCAGTAATTTAAGAATAAAACTTACTCTCTGTCATCAATTCCCCTCAAATCTGTTTGGATATCTGTCGGGGCATCTATTTGAGTTATTGTGAGAATTTCGCCTCGACCTGCTCAAACGCAAATCTCACGAAATCCATGATTTCACCCAAACAATGTAAAATTAGAAGAACTTAAATTGTTAACCGTGGTACATTTGAGGCCTTTTAATACATTACAGATAGGTATAGTATGTGTATATATGGATTGGCTGTTACACATCTGTTGATTTTGTCCACAATGCAGATATTCTACAAGTATTATTGTTCTTGTCAAAGAATTGAGTCAAATATAATGGTACGAAAATGTGTGAGAAAAGGTTTGCATCCACCAAGTCTGGCTTATGACACAACGAATATCATAATAGCCTTTTGGTCGGCCATTTTCGTTAATTTGGATCAGAATTTACTATCAAAGATGAGTTTAGAATGTGGTGCTGTGGAACGCCCAAGCTGGAAAGACCCAATATCGATATTTTACCTCAACCTCGAAACCATCCTTTTCGAAACTTTGCATCTTCAACCAACTCACATCCGTCTGAACTTGTGATATACACGCACTTATTTCCCAACATTTAGCGGAGAAAATCCCACAAGATCCCATACAAAGTCCAAGAACATCTGCCGAACTCGGTAAGTACCTTTTGTACCTTTTACTTTGACGGTTGTTCTCGCCTCATAACCTTCATCGGAATCTTACCTTTGTAGCGTTACATTGTAACTAAATGTTCTCTCCACATCTGCACTCCTCTCAGCTTTTAGTTCCTGGCAGCAGGTGTCACATCTGGTGACTTTAAAACATGTCTGACCCATCCAATCAAAACCAGGTGTTCATTGGAGACTTGGTCAGTTCGGGTAAATCCAAATACCTGGTGGAGTCTGTCCTTGGGCAGGGTACCTTTGGCACGGTTGCCAAGTGCAGGAATATTGCCGACAACAAGACGTTAGTCATCGAAATGATGCGGGACAAGGGCTCTATAGTTGAGCAGGCCAGAGCAGAGGTAGGAGACGAAATGCCTACGATACAATACGACATAAGATGGTTTGTTCCTGTGGGTCGAGGCAATATAATATCCGTCTGTGACCTGTTGTGTATCACCAGGTGGATGTCCTGTTTAAAGGGTTAGGGTTAGTCTTTACGACTCCATGGAGGAAAGATCCTTCTAACCTCTCAATCTGAAGGAAATCAGACCCATTGTCAAGCAGGTAACGTTCTACTGCAGTCATTCATTATCAAGCACATCGAACGTTGTTGCCCTTATTAGGAAATGACAGACTTTAATAACTTTTTACAGCTCGCGAATACACACATGATCACTTGAAGACTGCTTGGCTAATACACACATATATCAAGTTAGAACATATTATGTTGGTGAACCGAGCACAGTAGCCTTACAAGCTTCTGTCTTCGGCCTGGCCCACGAGGTGTCAGCTGCAACCAAGGACACCTGCATTCAGACCTGTTCATGCAGGTGAGTGACTGAAACCATGTTGAATCTGTCGGGGTTGTAGTAAAGATCATATGCTTCAAATTAGTGGACATTGTCATCATGGCGAGTGTGATCATGGTTGTTTTTCCTCTCTCTGGTCTCCAGAGGTTATCTTGGGTCTACCATATCCCGAGGCCACAGATATGTGTTCTGTGGGCTGCGTCGCTGCTTCCCTCTCCCCCGGCTCGAGTGAATATGACATGGTAAGTAACACGAGAAGCTTAATCATCATATTTACTGTTGTTGCTAAAGGTTAGGTTGTTTGAATTGGTGCAATTGCTCTGGTGGTTATTAAAATGTATATAGAAATGAAAGGGTTGAGTTGTGGCTGGATTTCTTCCTTTTTGGTCCATTCTAACTAATCTATTGTCACCTGATGCATATAAACTCGTTTCGCTCTCCTATCTGACTGTATACTCACCCTCTGGACCTCAGTTATCAAACACCCACAGGACACAGAGAGTTTGGATCAGAGTTCAATTCACGTAGATTTATTTGTAACTAACAGTTTCACAAATAAACCTGAGCTGGGTCTGGTATTAAAGACAACAACCTCCTACACATCTGTCTTTCCCAACCCCAGAACAAACATATTCACATATTATTTATACCATCACACTCAATGCAGGTGCCGCCTCCGTCCACTCTCTCATTACATATTAGTTCTCGTCACTCAGTGTGTTACAAGCCGCTTACTTTAAGGAATGTGAGGTTTCTTGCTAACGTCTCCCCCCTCGTTACTTCTCTTATCTTATTGTTTCAAAGCCTCCTGGTCCTCACTCTGCAATCTCCTCTCTACGGTTCAGACTGGAGCAGCACAAGGCCGCTGGGTCTATTTATGTCTGGCGTTGTTGAACCTTGTCTGAGGGGAGAGAGCTGTGTGTGCCCTCTCAATCATCTTTGTAGATGTAATTTAAGCCTAATATAATACAATGGAAACGTTAACTACACACTATGTATATACTGTACTGTATGTTGTGGAAGCACACAATTTGAAACATTTTAACCACCACAGTTGAAACTCGCTGACCCCGTTGTGACTTGACGTTGTGTTGTATCTTCAGATGAGGTACATAGTGGAGACTCAGGGTCATCCAGCGGACACCCTGCTCACCTCCGGAGACAAGACTGCCAGTTTTTTCCAACAAGGCGGCAACTCCATAAACATTTCCTGAAACCTCAAGGTACCTTCACCACTGACCTCACTGATTTTCTTGGTGTCTGGTTAATTCGGTCTATGTTGCATGTGATAACTCTATGGCCGTCACCTGTGGGTTTCCACCCAAAGCACCAGAAATTAGCAGACAACGAGGTATTCGGGAACAGTGTTGCCACAGTTACTTTGAAAAAGTAACTTAGTTACGTTAAAAGTAACTTGAGTTTTAAAGTAACTTAGTTAGATTACTAGTTACTTTATTAGTTACATTCAGCAGCTGCCAAAAAAAAAACGCTGCCTCGACATATGACAACAAATGACAACCGGTTTTGCCACCACTGACTTTAGTGCATTTTTAACAGTAATGTGCAATACAACAATGTACAATGTCCTCACATTTTAGGTTGAACTATTTGAACTATAGAAACTATTTCCAGAAAAAATACAGGTTTTTTATAAATATATATATATATATATATATATATATATATATTAGGGCTGTCAATCGATTAAAAATAATTAACTAATTAATCGCACATTTTGAAATTCATTAATCGCGATTAATCATTTCTTTTTCTTCTAAAGACTAAGTCTTCTAAATGAAGCAGTAATCCTTTCAGACAGCGTGTGTTTTAGACACTTGTTTGATAGTATTTGTTGTTAAAGACACCTTCACACAGCTATGTCTCAGAGAGGCTCCTCCCCTTAAAGGGCCAGCCAGGGATTTAATATTGTGGAGGATGAATAGTTTCTTCAGTGAAACATCAGATTAGTAAAACAAGGTGCATTAGAGACCCCATTGGTCCTGTCATCTTTACCACTGAACAGCAGAACCAGTGGACTGATTCAAATGTGTCACTCTGGAGGCTGGGGGCATTTTATACATTTTACAACAAATAATAATTCACCTTTTAAAGTCTTTTGTATATGACACACAACCCCATGTGTTCTACATCAAACATTCCAGAACAATCTCAGCTCTATAGAATGAGTCCCCTTGTCCGTGTTCTCTGGTTCTCTGACTGACGGGCTTCTAATGAGTCTCACCTGTGAGGGGGGCGGGTCCTTTGTGATTTACTGAGTGTTCATTGGTTGTTCTTTTCGCAAAAATGTTGACAGACAAACGGATTGACAAATCACAGTGAAGGGTTAGTGTGACAAGATCTTTCCGTGCCGCGCCATCGTCACGTCGCCCTCAGTGTGTATGTGGAGCGGAGCAGCAGCCGGGAGGAGGAAACCCTCCGGATTAATCCACGAGTTTTAACTGATTTCTGCTTCGTATTTTCGTGGAGAACTCATTATGAGTCCAGGTCGGGCCCAGCCGAGTCCCAGGGCGGGCCCAGTTTGCACCCCAAGGCCCGCCCCTAGCGCCGGGCCTGGACTTAGCGAGCTAGTTGTTGCATCGGCTAACGCTACATGACTTCACTCCCGCCACGCAAGAATAAATCAAATATATATTGTATAAAGTAGTAATGGAATAGTAACGCACAGTTACTTGTACAAGTAACTCTAATCTGATTACTGGTTTGGAAATAGTAACGCGTTAGATTACTAGTTACTTTTAAAAGTAGTCATATTACAGTAACGCATTACTAAGTAACGTGTTACTGACATCACTGTTCGGGAACATGCTTTATTCACTTAAGCAGACCGCACAACGGCGTCTCTGCTCACTCTACCCCCTCTTCACACTCTCTGCTGCATTTTTATAGGTGCAGTGTCGGCTGCTGCTGACACATGGGGTTGTGTGTCACCAAGCAGCCAGCAGCCAACGCCAAATTGGAAACTCCACCCCCACAGCTGCCACATTGCAATTCTAACATACTGTAGAATATGTCTGTATGCCTGTTTGGCCATGTTTACTGCACTCAAAATGTAATTTTAATTTTCAGAATCGAACGACGGGCTTTTCTTTGGGGACATCCTCTGTGGGATGCTTGAGCTCAATGTGTCCAAGAGACTGACACCCCGTCAGGTACTCTAGCATTAATTCACAAGCATGCACCACATGGTTAGCAGATTTCATCTCAGCCCCTAGTAATTCAATAATGATGATTTCAGTTCACTTGTATTGGTGTGAGAAAAGAAGAGAACTTCATCTATCTTACTATCTGAATGTGGAAGTTTATTCATGTAATTCATCATTTGTTTGCAGTGTACGGTCCTGTTTTGAGACAATGGACCTCTGTGAGAACCGGACTACTGACAGTGGGAAAGCTGTGGTTGTGTCATCCTCAGGGATCCTCAGGGACGCTCATAGCGTCCAGCAACACCTTCCTTCTGCCTCTGCCCTTAGCCAGCCACAAGGCATCAACCCTCATCCCTGCTATACCCGGTCCTCGGGTTCTCTCAATTTGATGAAGAAAATGAGACGATGAGCGAAACCGCTCATCCGTCAAAAAGGGTCCAGTGTGGACGGCTTAAGTAGCCTGGCCTCCATCACTCACATCATTATCAGTCAGTCAGTATTTTTGCAAAATGATGTAATGTTAACCTCCTATTCATTAAATTATAGAGCACAATGTGCTTGTCGTCAAATGATGACAGCAACAGGATCCAGAGAGACCTTCCAGCTCTGTCCACCTCAAGCAGCAGTTGCTTAACACGAAGCGTCAAAAGAAAAAGATGGCTGATTATGACGACTCTTTTCATTTTAGAAATAAATGTATACACTATCGTTTAAAAGAGTGGAGTCACCAAGACAGTTTTGTGTTTTCCATGAAAATTCACACTTTTATTAATCGAATGAATCGCAAAATGAATAGGAAATATAATCAAGACATTGACAAGGTTAGAAATAATGATTTTTATTTGAACTATTAATTTTGTTCTTCAAACTTCTAGTACAAAGGAAGGCCATTTGTATCACTTCTTTTAGCAGCATAACTGTTTTCAGCTGGGCTAACATAGAAAGTTTCCAAGTGACACGCGACTCCTCGTCCTCTACTCGGCCTGCTGCTTCTTGGCCTCCGCCGCCGTCGTTGACTGCATTGTCTTGTGATAGTTCACCTCAATTTTTATTTGAAGAGCAACAGAAGAGAAAGCGTTAAATTACAGTTGACGACATGCTGTGCACATGGCAGTGTAGACGGATGTGGGTAGTGTAAGCGACGTGGGTGTATGAGCAAGTTACAGTAGCGTGACACAAAACTCGTCTCTAGGTCTTTGAATCTGCATCAAGGCACGCTTCCTTTTTTGCCTTCCAGACAACCGAAGAGCCATCACAACAGATCACTCCGAACTCCTTTGAAAAAGTCTGACATGAGTATAATGGAAGCAATGGAACAAAGCAATGGACAGGAGGCTGGGGCCTAACATAACGGTGCACATCACTCTGGAGGGAGGAAGTAGTGTGAATCAGGGACTGACAAAGTAATATGGTAATTATGGACCAAGGGACCAGGTGACGCTTAATGCATGCAATATTTTACTGCAAGTGCATCCAGTGTGTGTCCAGCAGATTGTGTTTGTTGTGTGTTTGTTTGTACGCGTCTGGTACAGGATGCATCTGGCTGTCTTCAATATTTTTGCATTTCCATTCAGGCAGAGACTAAGTAGGCTGGCACCTAATGAGCCGATTACTGGGAGCAGCATATGGCGTGTTCTGTATGGTTCTCCTGGCTCCACCATTAGCGCTGATGAGAGCTTGGAGAGATGTGGAGGGTGGGTGGGTCAGCTCAGGGATAAAAAGCACAGAAGTGCATCTACTAAGACACTTAAAGCTGCTTTATGATTACACAGATATCTCCAGGGTGGAATGTACAAAGACAGTGAATGCAGAAAGGGCTGCAGGGCTCGAGAACTTCCACCATTCAGCTCACATCATTATGAAATTCCTAGAAGTCCAGTTCAGATGATGGCCGAATGGGCCACCGTGTTTAAAGAAACTGTTCTTGTAATGAAGAAAGGGTTCTGGCAAATGAGATTGATTTATTTTTTAGGATGAAATGAATTCATGAAAATTGTGTCATTAACTTAAATAAAAATGTAGACCTTGCTCATCAAACACTGTAAAACACCTTTTTTTAAAGAAATAGATGCCTGCCAGCCTCTTCCACACACTGGAAATTAAAAGTATGACACAATTACACAATAATTAAATAGAATGCATTATATGCCATCAATGTATCAAAGTAAAGCAGCCTTTAGTTATGCAGACAATGTTGTACATGGACCTGAGGGAAGCTGTCTGCTTTCCTTGCTCCATTCTTGTTTGAACAGGAAAAGTGATTCAGAATTACCAGGTAGCCTTTAGACCTATATTTTTGCAAATAACTGTTTTGTTGCAAGGAAGATAGTGTCTGAGAGTTTGTTTTGCAACTTTTTATCTACTTTCTGGTCTGGCTATAACATCTCACCCGAGTGCCCAAAAAAACTTTGAAATATCCTAACTTTAATTATAAAATAATCCAAAATGAGAAGCCTTTTTATTAGTGCATTATTCAAGCTCATTGATTATTTATTGATGCAGCTGGGGTCTGACAGCAGTCTAAAAGGTTATACAGCAATATCCCTACTCCAGAAATAACCTAGAAGTAGTTTTTGATTTAAATGAATCCACCATGTGGTTGGGTCTGACACCTTTGTCTCTGTTTTATTTATGTGTCTAATTCTGAAGACAAATCTGGTTTTCTCTTCAGTTTGTCTTTCCCTCACTCAACCTCTGTATGTTTATCTATATCTAAATCCTTTTTACTGCCCTCCCACTCCCATTATCATACTTTGTCTTTGTCATTACTATGAGACATGGAACTCCTAGAAATGATGTACGTATGTAGTGTATTGCTGTTAATTTAACGATAAGAACGAATAAAACAAATGAAAATGTGTTATCTTAAAAAAATCCTGAGAAATAGTATGTATTACTATTACAAATCGACTGGTACAGTAACAGGTCAAAGAAAGATTCCTTATAGTTGTATTGAGTTGAAAAGATGGTTATTTCAAGCAAAGGTGATGCAATTAATGAATTTCCCCCTTAAATATAAGAATATATTTATCATATAATATAACAATATTTAAATATTTTGAAACTGAATGTGACTTAATTTGTAGATATCCCACAAATTGATTTTGTATGTTATCCATGTAGTCCTAGAGGAAGAATAAAGGCCGCTAAAGCATACACAGAGTGGGCAGAAACATGAGGACGATGGGTCCAACAACCAGCGATCTTTCTGTCTGGAGACCACTGTTCATTCCATAAGTCAATGTTGATATATGTGTCACGTAACATGGGTACTGTAGTTACAGCACTTCTGTAGTTGTTTTATCCCAAACAACCCTATTTCCGTGTTAAATATGTATTAATGCCTAATAATTACATGTTTTATTTAATAAACTCTGATATGGCCTTTTGTAATATTAGGTGCATAAACATAGCAACATGTCACGTCCACATGCCTAACTTTATTTAATTGCCTTTTTGGTTTCTTTCAGTCCTGTATTGTTTGCCAATTTGCCATCATTACAAGCCAAAGGTTACATTCTGTTAAATTATACCTCTTTATCACTCAGTGGCCACCTGCTATTCTTTTTGCTGTGCATGCTGTGTTGTGAAGCAAACCACAATAAATGCACAATGAATGATCAGCTCCAATGGTGTTTCAGTTAGTGTACATCAATGAGGGATTCAACCCTCGCCCTTTGATGTGTGAGCCTTCTCTTGCCTAACCTTATCAGCTTTTCTTTCTCTCTGTCTTTCTCCTTTGTTTGCCTTCAGAAGAACAGAGTTTCCTTTCAGTAGTCTAGTAGACTCGATAGCCCCTCTGAAGAAGAAGACAGTGAGGAAGAGGTTGTCCTGGTATAACCCTCAACCCTCAGATTAAAACAAAAAAGCAGCTTAAAAAGCTGAAAGATTTATGCTCAACTAATCAAAAAAGCCCTTAGTTTGCTTAGTTTGATAAAAATAAATTTAAGCCCTCCCTCCGCCCCCAGAGAGCAGAATATTTCATCAATATTAATAGAGAAGAATAAGAACAAATACTTCTTAACCTTTTCTTTTGTAGTAGCCAGGACAGCAGAGTGGAGCTCAGGTGGAGTATAGACCTCAGTAGTAATGACTTTATGAACTTCTTCAATGAGAAGATTTAACTAAGATTTTTTAGATTAGGGACAAGATTAATAAAACTTTGCCTAATAACCAGTGCCAATCTGTCCTCAGTGGAATGGCTTTGGGAACCCCTGTATGTCCTGGTATATATATTTTATATTTTTTTTCTCCTTTAACGTGACCAATTATAATGGTTTCTTTCTACTTCTACTTACTACTTGTCTCTTGGACCCTATCGACTGACTGGCTGCTTTGGCTTTTTTTTTTTAATTAAGCTTTCTTCTTTTGATATTAATTAATGTTCTTTATTAACAGGCACCGTACATCATTCCTTCAAAGCTGTAATAAACTCTCTGCCTGAAAAGAAGCCACTCTGGATCAGAGGTTTTTGCTAATTTTTTCCTTCTCTCTCTAACTCTCTCTCCCTTGAGAAAGTGAAAGAAAGTGGTCGTGAATGTGTGACTTGATCAGGATAGTCAGAATTTTAGTTGAAGAGTTTCAGTCAGACAAAACAGCACCAGAGCACAGAGACACAGACGAAGCATGACTGAAGCATTAAGCAGATAAGAGATTAACCTCTCTGTACTGTCTTTGTCTCTGTTAGGACCTTAGTTACCGCACATACTGGACTTGATTACTTAATTTACAGACACTGAGCAGTCGAGTTGGTATTTCAGGCACAACTAATTAAATCCTATTTTAATTTATCTATATCATCTATTTTCGTTTGTATTTGTAGATGTTGTATTCAACGACCACCAACGTTAGTCATGGCGTTTTCACAAGGGTTCCTGCTTTGGACCAATCTTATACATGATTTACCTTATATTTTATCATTTATATTATATTATCATTCACTTAACTTATCAGAAGATATATTACAACTATATCTATCAATCCAATGATAAACCAAAAGACTAACCAACTCACTAAAATTCAAAAATCAACTCACTAAAAAAAAAAACATGATGATGACGCAACTGTGATGTTAAACTCCAAAACAACCCTAAAACTAACTCGGCCTAGCACACCTCAGAGAGAATCATCTATCTGTGTGATTTCTTATCTGGGCATGGCATTACTCTAGCATCTGTACATGGAATTACTCTAGCATCAATTATCTTGTTGTGTTTTAACTCCTAACTCCCCTCAAAAAGCAACTCAAGGACTCCATTCTTCTATCAAAACGTAATAAAAAAATCAGGCATCAAAAATCAGCAAAAAAAATGCATCAAATCTGGTTCGCGTTGAACTCTTTACTGCAACTCCTTATTATCCTCTATTATTATCAGGCTGCTAAATCTCTCTCAGTTGCTCCCTCCAGTTGATCCTGAATGCTGCAGCTCAAATTCACTCTAAAAAACTAGAAAGAAGAGATCACATTACTGCTGCACTGCTCTGCTGCACTAGCTGCTCTGCACTGATCTCTCTTTTAAAAAAATTCTCTTAACTTACAAAGCTCTAATAATTCTTGCACCATTATCATATCTTAAATCCCCCACCATAAGAGCTTGTAGTACCCGAGCAGCTACAATAGGCTCGGGCTACTTGTAAATCCGAGCTTAAAAAATGAGCCAAAGCCAAAGCAGCTCCTTAGCTTATCAAGCTCCTCTTTTTTGGAACAGCTTTCACCCTTCACCCCGAGACAGGACACACACATTCAAGAGAGACTGAAGACTTTTCTTTGACACTGAACAGAGCTTAGTTAGGGCTGGCCTTGGTTTGGGTTGCCCCCCTCCAGCCCCCTGATAGTGGTGGTATAGGCTTATAGCTGCTGGGGATGTTTGCAGTGCACCTCTCTCTTCTCTCTTTCTTTCTCCTATCTCCTCTTCATCTCTCCTCCATCACTCTGACTCTCCTTCTTCCTCTGCTTCCTTCTGACTTCACACGCCGCATGGGTCTCATGGGGGACATGGACATGGTCTAGATTCCATCTGCTGATGGACCTGATGGATGGATGGTGATGATTCCCACTGCTGCCAGCCACTGCCCTGCTGGGACTCTGCCCACTCACTCCACTCCTTGGGATCCTCCCAAACTCCATCCTCCATATGATGGATAATTATGAACTATTGATAAACTCTTGTCAGATTCCTTTCCTTGAATTTTGTTTCTAAATATGTCCTTACACATTCCATCTGTCTATCCTGTCTGTCCCATCCTGGAGAGGGATCCCTCTCTCCTTCTCCTCCTTTTTTTTTTCCTTTTTTTTCCCCCCTTTTTTTTGGTTTGTTGGTTCCTGGGGTTTGTTTTTTTGTATGAGGGTGTGGTCTTGTACAAACACTCTTGTCTGAAATTGTCTGAGTAAAAACTGTAATTTGTGATTGTAATAAACTGAAATAGTCTAGTTGTACATGTTGCAAGTGTTATATTAGGTCCTAATCATAAAGCACAGATCCAATTAGGGCTTATGAAGCCAATTCTTCAGCTAAAGAGACACTTCGGTATGGTCCTTTTGCTTCGCCATCCCAATTAAAGAGAATGTATTTTATAAACTATATGTTAAAGGGAATCGGGAGTGGTTATAGGAGCCTAGCTATTTTCAGTACCTCAAGATATTAAACCGTCGATTGATTTCATGTTAGAAGTAGGACATATTATTTCTGGTCTAGGTGTAGTTGCTCTTGAACATCAATCTAATTATTACAATTATAAGAAGTAGTTTTGTGTGGGACTAATGAACCCATCGGCTATCAGTCTAACGATGATAAGCCTCTTTGAAACTATATGTTTGGTGCTCGGAACGGTGCAAAACCATTTAGAACATATGAATGCAGAATCTGTTCATAAGGGAGGAACATGCACACAGAAAGTAAATGTCCCAATATTTTTTTTTGAAATCCCAAACCAAAGCTATTTCCCACTTCCCCACCCACGGTATGTGGGCTCTGGGTCCAGACCGTAGTCTGGTCTAGGACCATAGCTAGTCCAAGAGACACCTGATCTGGGCACTAATGAAGATCTTTATGCCTTTCAGAATGTCTTCCAAGACCAGCCGACCATCACCGCCTCCTCAGGAGGAATGAAAGGCTTATTAAACTGAAGAAAATGACCTCTCTATTCTCTGGTACTCTTTGATCCCTAGCCGACTGTCTCACACTTTTTCAGACATTCTTTTTGTTCATCTTCATTTCTTACAGGTGTGAACAATCTTCATTTCTAACAGGTGTGAACAAAGTAAAACACACTCCTCTGAAAATAATTCCGCAGAAAACTTCAGACACACTGTAACAAGTCTCCCACCTAATCAAGGCTAAGGGGAAAAGTACAACTCTATTTTAAGGGAATGCATGAGCAGATCTGATATTAAAGCAACACTATGTAACTTTTCCTACCTAAAATAACAGCTTGAAAAATATTGTGCCGCTACAATGACTTTTAATATGGCGATTTGCACCTCCGCCACTGCCATTGGGGGTCTGTGGGTAGAATACTCGCGAATGTAAGATTTTTGAGCCGCCCGTTCCCAGACGGTAGTAGCCGGATATACTTCGACCTGCTTTCTGGCAGTGATTACGCAATGTCATGTAGTGCCAGTCCACGCTCGCAGGTGACTTTTTATTTGCTACGCTAAGCGACGCGTAGAGACAGAATGACATGCTGCTTTGGAGATGATCAATAACAGACGTTTAGTTTAATAAAAGAACAAAGACGTCTTTAAGAAAGGGACCTGACATTACTCCTACTGTCATCTGGAGCAGTGGTCCCCAAACACCGGGCCGCGGCTGAGCGTCTGTCAGGCGCGCACACAGGGAGCAAACTCTCACTAGCCCCCATCCCCGGTCCGTGAAAATTATTTCTGACACGGAACCGGTCCATGGCTCAAAAGAGGTTGGGGACCTCTGATCTGGAGGATAGAGGAAGTTACAGGGGGGCGGGCGGAGATTATTATTTTTTAACTCAAACTCAAAAGAGCCATATGCATCACCGGAAGTATGGAAGTATAAATAAATAAATGAATAAATGAATAAATATAGGAATAAATAAATAAATCCTTAAATAAATGTATAAATAAATGTATAAATGCTTAAATAAATGTATAAATAAATAAATATATAAATAAATAGATAAATATAGGAATGAATGAATATAAGTTATAAATCAACAGGACATCATTAAATAAATATATTTCTACATTTCTGTATTTCTTCATTAATTTATTTCTCTATTTATGTGTCCACACGTATTTATACATTTATTTATGTGTGACATTTACGTGTCCGTATATTCAAATGAGCTGGGCGGTCCGAACTTCTGTCTAAAGCCTGATTGGTCATAGGAGTGTGATGCGCCTGGTGTGTTATGCTCCACTTCTTCTGCCTGGCACATGATGCTGCAGTTGGCTAGCTCAGCTCACCGTTAGCAGGAGTTAGCCGAGACAGCTTTTTTACTTCAGCCGTTTATCAATTCCAAATACACTGAGAACAGACTTGTGTTCTTTTGCAGTCTGGTCTTGGAGTCTGGTCTTGGGGGTCTGGTCTTGGAGTCTGGTCTTGGGGGTCCAAACTCTCGAGGACGCAGGACGGTCTTTCTGGTCTTGTGACGTCACCACATCAACTGCTCTTGCTCGTGAATTTACTCCAATTATTCACTGTAACATACTTTACAGTGGAGTAGAATGTGTTGCGGTGTTCACTGTCGTTTGGCGTAGGCTACGAATAAAGGGTAATAACTATACAACGTCTCGTAGCTTTCCTGACCCAGGGTCGCTACAATATTAAGTTATGAATCTTAACCCTCATTCAAATTGACGTAACGTTATCTTTTAATAAATAATAAACTATTGTGCTCTTTAGATCCTCCCAAACCTATATCTCATGTTTAGCCGCTACGGAGACATCAGAGCCAGCGGAGCATTTAAAAAAGTCCTGCCGAGATCCGGCTGCTGTCAGCGGCCACGCAGCGCTGAGCGCCCGGTGCCCGGAGCTCAGTGTTCCGCGAGCAGGACCTCAAATCTCCGTCGCAGATCCTTATCAGGCTGAATCTCGATAAACCGACCACAGATTTGATGCTTAAACTACTAACTTCTCGGCTGAAAACATCCTTAAATTACATTCCGTGACTCAACAGTAGTATTTAGAATGTACAGACAAGAACACATAATAAACGCTGTTCGTCTACAGGTCCAAGTGCTAGGGATCGATTGCTTCTGTCTTGCTCCCCGACTTGACCAATCAACTTTAGACAGAGGTTCGGACTGCCCCAGCTCATTTGAATATACGGACACGTAAATGTCACACATAAATAAATGTATAAATACGTGTGGACACATAAATAGAGAAATAAATAAATGAAAAAATACAGAAATGTAGAAATATATGTATTTAATGATGTCCTGTTGATTTATAACTTATATTCATTCATTCCTATATTTATTTATTTATTTATACATTTATTTAAGCATTTATACATTTATTTATACATTTATTTAAGGATTTATTTGTTTATTCCTATATTTATTTATTCATACTTAAGTAATTTTTTGTTCTCCATACGGAAGAGCCATATATTGCTCGAGAGCCAGAGGTTCACGACCCCTGATCTATCATAACTGGGTATTTACGACACTGAAGTAAACGTTAAATACCTGAAGAGGGCGCTACAAGGGAAAAACTACATAGCGGGGCTTTAAGTGTTAAGTCCCTGCGTAATATGATTGAAAACCACCAAGAACAGCAAATGTTAAAAATTCATAAAAGCAGGGTGTCTACAGGAATAAACAAGTTAAATGTAACACTTTTAATAATTATTTAATACCACGTCTAAATGAAATGTAAAATAAATATTCAAGCTGCGAGCAGCGATGAACGGGTCCTCGCTCATGTGGGGTGGTCGTTGGCGCCGGGCGCCAAAGCGCAGATATTAACCATACAATAGTCAACACACCAGCACTTCAGATTAATGTCGGACTGGGTAGCATAGAAATGAATGAATACAATTAACAAATTAAGCAACGTAAGCTATCCCTATAGCCCTAGTGTATACTATTTAGACATATTGACAAGTAATCACTAGATGCTACTACCATTCTAAAACTCAATTTGGCTGTTGTTAATTATTATTTTAATTTTAATTTGTCTAATTAACATAGTGCCCTATCCATAGCTGTTATTCACTTGACATATCAGTAAAACTTTACTATATGCTAGATCAGGGGTCACCAACCGTTTTGAGACCGAGGGCTACATCAAGGGTACAAAATAATCCGAAGGGCTACTTGTTTTATATAAACTTCCCAAAGAACAAATTTGCCTGAATCGCCTTTTAATAATGAGCCGCCACACGACATCCTCGTGATTTGATGAAACCTAAAGCTTTTATAACTACGGTACTTTGATTGTTCTGCCCAACATTCTGATGAAGAACATAGATGGAAGACACGTACAGTAATACTAAAGATGTCAGAACAATAGGTCCTCTGCCCCACTGTCAGTGTTCAGGCCCTCATGTTAATAAGCCTTTGGGCTACATCTTCTCTTAAAGCCCTGGATCCATTGTTGGAGACACAATGTCAGAGTCAAAGGGATATTTTATCACTATGACTGACATTCTGCTCTTTTGGACTCTATCACTGAGATAAATATAAACTAGTTCAGTGTCTAATTTACCATTCAATGGAGAACAATATGACACTCATTAACAACTATGACAATCAGTAACTACCATGATTTACAGTTCACTTTGTGTACCGTTTACTTTAAGCTAGACTCATTGGCTGTCATCCTGGCTCTTTGAGAGACGCCTTGCAGAGTGAGAAAGCCAGCGCAGCAGCCTACCCCAAGGTCCTATTTTTTTCACGGAGCTCAATTTTAACTATTTTTAGAACATGCGGTGCGGGCGACTCACGTGGTCCCTGCGGGCGACCAGGTGCCTGCGGGCCCCGAGTTGGTGACCCCTGTGCTAGACTAACATATACTAAGATATACAAGAGGTTAGTCAATACATATATTTATGGCATACTTACTTTGAAATCCTGAAGTAGGTCTTGGGCAGTGTCATGGCCCATGAACTGTGCTCCAGAGAATCTTGATTGGACATGGTCATTTAACCAATAACGCACATGCAAGTCCAGTTGTTTGCTTTTGGTTGTCTGGTTCAGTGTCACGTCGAACAGAATGACAAGCGCACCGCATTTTTGGACTTCAGTGATTAGCGCTTTAAAAAATATATACGGCGCCAATCGAAATATAGCTACGTATCTGGTCATGTCTTTTCCATCGGTAAATGACTGTACAACCCCCAAATCTGGGAACATTGCTTTGAACACTTCTTCGATCCCGTCATTACGCCTGCATGAATGATGGCTTGTCACAGTCCTCAGCACCAAAATCCGCTCAGCTTGGAGTGTTGGCGTAGAGCCACACATTGCTCGGAGGTCAGATGGCATTACTGTTGGCTCTGGATTTCCTATGGGGACATCCAGCGTTGTAACGTTAACATCATTGCTAGCGGTGGAGCAGAAACTAGCAGCTGGCTCGCTTTGCGTCTCTTTTTTTGCTCTGCACAAGAGATTCCACCGCTCTGATCCCTATTGTCCCAAGTTGGAAAGTCTTCCGACACATAATGCAGCTTGCTTCAGAAGCATTTCCAGGCAATGACCGTAAACCAGAAATACTCGTTCTTTTCAAGCCATTTATTGTTGAACTTGCTTAAGATTGTAAGTAATTAATAGGACCCAATACACAGGCCTTAAAAGAAGGGGCATAGACCTGGTGACAAGGGGGGTTTAAGGGCACCAGGAAGGGGATGTTTTGAATGATTGTTGGGATGTAAACAAACGGCCAAAATCATAAACAACGCAGCGCATAGCCGTCCGGAAAAAAAAAATTTCTACCTGGCAGAACCGAGATTGTCTGCATATACGTAGTGACAAGACACAAAAAATTAAGACCCATCCAATCTGAATTTATACAAATTGTAAGACTTTATAAGGCCTTATTTTCAGGAAATGCAATTTAAAACTTTTTACAGACCTGCAGTCACCCTCTTTTAAAAAGATCCAAACAGTTAGTTGTAACTAATTCAATGTGGCATATGCTGCAACACACAAAACGAACAATTTACCCATCCTAAAGTAGAATTCCATCCCTGGATACTTTCTCTTAATGTCCCCAAAATATAGTCAACACCCAATTACAAATACAAATAATACAAATAATAAAAATAACAATTAAAGCTGAGGAGTTTGGGGTGGATTGGACAAAGTCCAGTTCAGGTAAATTCAATGTAAAAAAGAAAATTGGATAAAAAAATGCCATCTTGTCTTGGAATCAAACCAGCAACTCCAGCATTAGAGTCAGTCACTTATCATGCTGAGCTAGAGGCTTTGCTAGTAGTAGGCATCCGGAGGCGCCCCAACTATTTGGGATTGGACAAATTAGAGTTTTTTTCTGGTAAATGTGTTAACTAGAGTTTTTTTCTGGTGAATGTGTTCAGGCCTATCGTGAAAGTGAATCATTCATGGTTCTTTTACTTCATAAATAGTTGTTCCTACCAAATTTGGACGTTTTTGGCTTTTTGGGCGTTTTTTGACTTTTTTTTATTGTTTTGGGCCGATTTGGCCATTTTCCACTTTTTTCCAACTGTCGAGTTCTACCAGAAAACGCTTACGGAATTGGCTCAAAATTGGTGAATGTATTCAGGCCTTGACTGGCATTACACTTGATTTTTGTAAAACATATCTGATGAGTGTTTTTAAGATGAATAAATTACAAATATTGGCAGTCAAAAAACGGGCATTTCCTACGGACGAAAAGTCTATTTTTCTCCTGATTGTAATATATTCAGGTCTTGAGATTCTAACAAACCTATTTTTAACGAATTCCGTTAGCGTTCTGTGGGTCTAATGGCCGTTTGAAAAAAGTGGAAAATGGCCAAAAACGCAAAAAAAACGGGCAAGACGGCCAAAACCGGCCAACTTTGGTGAATATTTGTGGCACCAATTAAAGTTAAAATTGCACGAAATTTGCATTGAATGTTCCAGACGCCATTCTGCACATATCCTACCGGTCTGTTATTTTTTTTGACTGATAGTGTTGAAGTTATAAGCATTACAAAATGGGACACGTCCCTAAAATGTTTGTCAGGCTATAGATGCTTACCACTATGATCAATTTGAAAAAAGACGATATATTGCAGATGATATAGCTTCACTTATCATTATCTCAAATGGGTTTGTTAACATTGGACCTATCGTTTAGTTTCGGTGGTCACTTTTGTATTTTTCACAAAAATCAAAATGGCCGAAAATTAAAGTAGGCGGAGCTTAGGATCCTGAGAGGCTTTTTTGTAGAGCAGGTCCTAGAGGTCTAGAAAATCTGGTTTTTAAGTCAATCGGACATTGTGGGTGAGGGGCGTCACCGGTCAAACTTCTAGGTGGCGCTAGAGAGCAATTTCTGAGAGCCCAATTTCGAGGTCAGTGTCGAAAGCTAAGTTTCACCAATCCTGACAAGCATGCCAAATTTGGTGAGTTTTGGGATATGATGCGTACCCCCAATATGCGCCCAAAGAGTAAAAATAAAAATCCAGTATAATAATAATAAGAACTCTAACAATTTCAATAGGGTCCTCTCGGACAGCTTCGCTGTCGCTCGGACCCTAATAATACATTTCTATTTAACCCTGAGCTCATGCTTTATGTCACTGATAATCTTACCGGTTCGGCACTTTAAGTGTGCAAAGAAAAATAAACAAACCTGTTAACCTTTACTGGTGCCGTACACAGAGACAAATATATGTGATCATTACAACACTACCCTGCATGTCTGAGCTCATTGCGACCTCTGTTCCATGTGTGACATTTTAGAGACACAGCTCTGCTGTAAACTCGTGTTTGCGTACATGTCTATTGCTTTCTTCCGTCTCTCTCGAGGGAACCACAGCTAATAAAGCAGCAGCAGGAAGTTCCAAGGCCACAAGGCAGAAGAGCCAAACTGTGCATGATCGTAGCCGACGCTGACGGAGACAAGGTAAAAAAAATAGGATGTGAGAAGTTCAAAGACAGAGACTTGTAAATGAAAGGGCACTGTGTGGGTGGTGGTAAGGTTGTTTTAAGGGGTATTTCCTTGCTTCGTGGAGCTAATGTGCTGCTCCGACCGCTACGGGGATGAATGGAACCAAAGTATGGAGCCGCTTTAAGCTCATTAAAAGAAGAGCCTTTCCCACTGAAGCCGAAAGGCCTGTGCAGCCTTGTTAAACGTGCACCAAGTGATATGCAGCTGTCTTAACACAGCTCTCAAGTTCCACTGCAGTGACACTGAAGCATTTGTTTAGCAGAATGCTTGAAACTCCAGGTGCAACCCTGTATCACGAAAATTATATAATAATTATAATAATAATATTAATTGGAAAACGCATGCTCTTGCCCATTTATGATTATTTTATATGCTGTATTATGACAGCAATAGGCTTGTTTATTTTGCAAAAAAAAAAAAAGGCAGGTAGGGCCTATCCTGTCAAAAGGTGAAAAATCGGGGAAATAATTTGGAAATCGTTAATAAAACATGATTAAAAAAAATATTTAAAAAGAAATAATCGATGTATGAACTTGTTTCTCGGTCCATCTATTGTCCTGTTCCTGGGACATGTGAGCCTTTTCCAGGGAAGACAGTCTCCCTGCAAGCATAATATCTACACGGAAATATGTTAACCTCTATCACTAACGTCAGGGTGAAATCACCCAATGACGTGTCTGTTAAAAAAAAAAAGAATTGGATCAGAGAGACGCGCCTAATTATGTCAGTGTGCGGCCTTAAGCTACACACGCAAGCAACGTAATAAAAATTACTTGTCCATAAGTGGGTAAAAATTACTCAATGTTACTGTTTTAAAAAGTCATGTAATGAGAAAAGACTCGTCGCTGGATCGCTAATAAACTCAGACTAAAAGTGCCCTGGCCAAACTATCGCCTGCAAGTGATGGAGGTATGTTGGCATTGTATGATACTGCAGGTTGCAAACATCAAAACATTTCATTAATAACGTTGATATCAGCCTAGTATCATCGCGCTTGCAGAAAAGCACAATATTACATGGTTATCATTGTGACGCAATTGCTTAGGATTAGGCAACAAAAGTAATTGTTTAGTTTTCAAAAAATATTGTGGTTGGCCCTCCTATTACCTTTGGGGTCAATTTGACCCCATTCAATGTTTAACATCTCCAAATAAAATTATTCACTTTTTTTTTAGGGCTTCGTATATCATGACTTTTCGTAATTCATTGGGGAAAACTGGCTAAACACAAATTTAACATGATGATATGTTTTCACTGTCCTGTACACAACTTGTCCTGATTATGAGGCATCCTCCTCTGATGAGGATGCCTTCAGTGTTGACCCATCCTGTCTCACAACCATAAGCAAATATACTGCCTTCCAAAAATGGAAAGTTGGTCTGTCTCCCCACTTGAACCACAGGGTAGACTTAGTGCTGCTAATGTTATCAAAATGGTTCCAGGCCCCACCAGATACACTGTCAGCCATGTCCAAGACATGCAATCAGCATAGGAGCTCTTCATAAAACCATCAATAGAAAAGGATATACTTGAGATGACGAATTTAGAGTGGAGGCGCGTGTATGAGGGGCAGTTGTGACTTGGATGTGACCCGCTAGCAATATGAAGGCAAATCACTGTCAAAATCCGAGAGCGCAAAATTCCCTCTCGAGAACGCAAAGGTTGCTCGCGAGAGCAAAAGTTCCTCGCGCGAGAGCAACAGCCGCTCGCGAAAACTTCAACCTGCTCGCTCGCTCGCCGTTTTTCTTTTTGACAGTAAGGGGGCATACCCAGTCAGGCAGTCACCATTGTATCTCTACATCTAATTGGACTAAAGTTGCTAGTAGGCGATCGACCAATAACGGTAGGCGATCGACCAATAACGGAAAACTGCGGAGTCATGGCTGACCGTATAATATACGTTACCTCCTTATTGGTTGATCGCCTACCGTTATATAGAAAACTGGGAAGTCGTGGCTGACCATAGGGAGGTCCTTATGGTCAGCCACGACTCCCCAGTTTTCTGTTATTGGTCGATCGCCTACTAGCAACTTTAGTCCAATTAGATGTAGAGATACAATGGTGACTGGGTACGCCCCCTTACTGTCAAAAAGAAAAACTGCAAGCGAGCAGGTTGAAGTTTTCGCAAGCGAGCAGGTTGAAGTTCCTTTTGCTCTCGCGAGCGACTTTTGCGCTCTCGAGAGGGAACTTTGCGCTCTCGAGAGGGAATTTTGCGCTCTCGGATTTTGACAGTGACAGTTATTTGCCTTCATATTGCAAGCCAACATTGCGTTGCTCATTGTGGCCGGAGTGTACAAGTAAAAAGGTGAAGCAGCAGCAACCTTTAGGCTATATGTCCAGCCACCATGTCTCTAAACACATTCCATGTGTCTGGTGTCTTTGATGACAGAGAAACAAGGCAGGGCCGACGAGCGGACAGTAGTGCAGAAAAAAGGCTGGAATGTACCTTCTGGTGTCCTGAAGGAAGATAATACTATGTTCATATTCTGTCATACTCATTTTAGTGACTTTGTTTCCACTATCTCATACACATTATTTTTGAAATGTCCCCACTGTGGGATTAAAGGTATATCATATCATATCAAACATATTAGCATACATAGCACTTAGTGTAGCATAGACTAATTATTGGCACAATGCTAACATTTTACCTTTTTTTATATTTTTTGGAAAATAAATACCTGTTTTGTGTTCCTTACTAACTTTCTGATGATGAGAATGTTCTGTTTTACAAATAACATCCTTCTAAAAAAAAAAGTTCCTATCAAATTGACCCCGAACATAATCCATGTTACCATTCTTGATAACAAAAATAGTTTTTCATTCCAAATGTTATAGATATAAAAAAAGATGCACTTAGGCTATTTAGGTAGTCAACAAACCAATATAAACTACCTGACACTTAAAATTGGGAAAGAATATCAATTCAAGAATATAATAGTGTTCTTGTTTAAATGACTGGGGTCAAATTGACCCCAAGAGTAAAATATGTTAGTAAATTTGAAGGTAATATCTAGAAGGCTTAAAATAATAACATGATATAATAATGGACTTCTGGTTTCACACAGAACAATGGCCTCATGTGTTGGTTTGACCCATTCTCAACCACACTCTCATGCAGAGAGATTATTGTCAAGTGTTGATTATTTTTGCATATTCCCTCCAGTTTTAAAAGTTATCCGATTGACGCAGGTTCGTGCACAGACATTTTGGGGGGCCGGTCGGTGCTCAAACAAAACAAAAAAAAGGCATCCAATGCCCCCAAAAATTCTGACCGAGTTGAAGCATAAGCAGCAACACAATGCTGATGCAATACATCCTTGGCTTGCGTTTCCTCTGGGCAGCATCAGACCGCTAGCTTACATTTTCTTTATGAATAAAGATGAATTATTATAGAGCAACAACAGTACAAGCGTTCTGATGCGTGTGCGTCGCGGATTATGTCGGGGCGAAAGAACTCAAATAAATGCCCCGTCGGATATTAAAACACATTTGGGGGACTTGATGACAGAGAGAGTAACTTTTATTCTTAAATACTGATGAATGAAAAAAATGTCTCCAGCAAAAAGGGCACTTTACTCATCCAGGGCAAAAGGGGCTGGTGCTTGAGCACCACTAGGGCTCTATCTGTGCACGTGCCTGGGTTGACGTCTGTACATGTAACTAGAACAATCGAAAAGTCATATAAAAGCACATTTAAAAGAAAATATATATTTTATGAAACTGTCTGAGAACATATGTAGTACGACTGACCCATGTTCTTGGCCTGTACATGATGTAAATCACTTAGCTGCATTAGTTTTTCAATCCATTGTGAACTTTAATACGTTTTTTAATGCAAGTATTACATATAATAAACAAAAAAAGAATGCAGTTTTTCCACAATAAGAAAAAAAACGTATCCTTGCCCAGGCAGTGTTGGATTTAATATCTGAATCTGCTTCCAACATGTCTGCTTTGCTGTGTTTACTAAAAGAAGACACTGCGGCGACAAATATAATGAAAATCCTGTGGAGACAAAGGTAGCTGAGGGCAATTCTTTGGTGTGTGGGGACAGAGGTGGCTGAAGGCTTTTTTGTGTTTAAAAAAAAAGTATCTTTATTGGATCCTGCAGCATGTTATGTCAATGTACTACAAATGATTCTACAAACCCTGTACTAGAGATGGCATTTTGTATTCTATGGCAATACTTTAATTTCGAGACAACATTACAGATGGTTGAGCTTGTGGTACAAGTGTTGTGATATAAATAACGTTAGTTATATGATTCCTCATTCCTCACCTCATGTAAGAGTAGACTTAAGACTTTCCTCTTTAATAGTGCTTATAGTTAGGGCTGAATCAGACTTGCCCTGGTCCCCTGAAAGGCTTTTTTCTTTTTCTCAGGAGTTTTTCCTGATACGATGTGAGGTCCTGGGATAGGGATGTCGTATGTGTACAGATTGTAAAGCCCTTTGAGGCAAATTTGAAATTTTTGATGTTGGGCTGTATAAAATAAACTGAATTTAATTTAACTGAATGACTCCAAGTTAAGTTCAATTAGATCAGACAATTTGTATGCTACTCAGTTAGGTTGAGACAACGTAAGTACAGTTCCCTAAAATAACTAGTGCTGTAACTACATCAAAACATCGATATTGAATTCTTGTTTCACATGTGCTCTCCAGTGTCTCCAGTTTGAAAGATTGCTGGTTGTTGGACGCATCATCCCCATGATGCTCATTTAGTCAATTATGGCATATTAAGAGCAGGGGTCAAAATATCGTCGACAATATTTTGTGGCCACCTACTTGACGTCAAAGTTTAGTGTTAGTGCGGCCTGCACGGTCACATGCACGATTTTCGGACACTTTCAACAGATTGTAGTCCGTGAAACCCCCTCCGGACAGTTGCTCAACGCAGTAATACCATATCCGAATGCCAAGCAGCCCTTAGACGGAGGGTTTGTCGGACGCGGATAAAAGTGTCTGCATCCAGCCCCCCATAATTCGGCGGGCATGGTGTAAGTGCATCGTTGCAGGAGAATGGCCGCTCAATGCGGATGTACCGCATCCAAATGTCAAACACTTTCTTTGGCTAAAGTGGTTTATTGGTGCGCGTTTGAATACTTTCTCCAGCTGAAATGCGATACATCCAGTTGTCCATAATGTGGCGTTCATGGCGTAAGTGCAGCGTTCGATTTTCGGACACTTTCATCAGATTATACCCAAGTTCAGGTATCAGAGTGGACCAGTCAAGCTTGGACCATTTTGTTGAGAATTGCCCCCCACCTTCCCTGAGCTTTCCAGGATGTTAAAGTGGACCATGGGCCTCTTTGGGAGCACGTACCTGTGTGAACTTTAATAAGTCAAAGTACACGTCCAAACTTACTGATGAGCTTTTTCAAGCCATCCTGAAGATCTCAATTGCTTCCTCCCTCAAGCCAAATGTGGCTCAGCTGTGTGAGAGGAAGCACTGCAGGTCTCTGGCAGCAAAGAATAGACAACAGAAGCCCATGTTCTGAAGAGAGGTCCATTTTCTGAAGAACCTGTTTGTGTTCTGAAGAACCGTTCGTTTTCTGAAGAACCCGAATTGTGAATGTTTATTAATAAAGATGAGATTGGATCCGTTGTAAAAAAAAAAGATTTAATACTTGATGCGTCCCAGCCTCACCCAGACTCGACCTCCAGCAGCCCTCAAGCAAGTTGAGTTTGAGACCCCTGATTTAGAGTCAATAGAGCATAAAGCAGGGTATGCTTTATGGTGGGGCTACCCTATGATTGGCAGATCTCTACCACTTTAACCCTTTCACTGTTTCTTCTGGTTGCTAATAAAAAGATGGCAACACTTAATATGCCTCCATTTTGTCATTTTGGCCTCCAAATGAGGTTTGAAAATGTGTGACGTCAAGCGACAATGTAATGTTCTAATATAGAGTTTTTGTCAATGAGAAGAAAACCTTTTTTAGAATTGCATCGTGGTAAGATTTACAGTCAAGTTGACCAATGCAATCAAAGTTACAGGGGAGGTTTCGAAACCAGGGACACCGCTACGGTGCAAGACTTACTGGGGAATAACTGCATTGTGTGTTACTGTGTTAGAAACTGATGAGAGCTTTCACGCAATTCAGAAGAAAACCTGCTGATGGTGGATCTTTTTGACAGGTTGTAAAGTAGGAGCTCGCTGGGATTTCAACAGCGATGGTTACACAAACTGGGAGTGAAGTGGGGCAGAGAAGATTATGACAGGATGTTGGTCCTGTTTCTGTTGGATGTGTAAGGCTGAGGCAGAATGTGTTACTCTCTCCAGAAAGACCTATTGACATCCTGTCGTAGGACTGCTAAGGCTAATTGTTAAGTGAAGTGTGCTATATGAGAGTGGTTGACAAGAGCCGAGGCTGACACCTGACAAATAGGTAGGGAGGACCTGAGAAAACTAAAATAATTGTTCTTATATAGTGAGCTAAGATGTCAATGCCCTTTTGAAACAGTCATATAATTAAATTGGATTCTGTCAAGCAATTTATATAGTGACACATATGTACTTACATTGTGCATTGTTTGCCATCTCACATGGAGACAGATATAAAAATATAAGTGGCATGACCAAATGTGTTGAGAAAAGGGGTTAAACAACAAAGTCAGTAGAGCGAGAAACTTATTTTAGAAGTCTTTTTTTTGATTCAGAGTCCCCTCCCTTTCCTGCTTCTTCCTTTCCTTGCTGTTTCAAAAGAAAGTCAGCCGACCAAATCTATGAATGTGAATGACAGAGTGAAAAACTGTTTCCCACAGACCTGTCAGGAAGTAATATCTAGTATGACCGGGAATGTGAGTTGTGTAATTAACATGATATCACTTATCTTGCACTGCAGTTTGGATTCTCCCGAGATGTCGCTTCAAGCTACAAGATAGATTTTCATGTGATCTTGTGATCCTGAAATTATTGCACTTTTTTGTCGCTGACTAATCAGTGTCCTGCGAGGAGCTACTGACAGCTATGGTCATGGTTTAGGTGTTGCGCGATTCAGAAAAACTGGGTGTTTCTCAATTCTCCAACAGCGGAATTTAAGTACCATATTTTTTGCACTATAAGGCGCACTGTCAATGAATGATCTATTTTCGATCTTTTTTCATATATAAAGCGCACCGGACTATAAGGCGCATTAAGAGAAACAAAACAGTCAAATAAATCAGTCAGGGGGGGGCTAGTGAGCTTTTTCTGATTGGCTGTTGTGTAGCCAATGTGTTTTTGATTGGTTATTAAGTGGCCCCACACAGCAGAACTCAGGGGGGCGTTTGATTTCTCCACCGTGAGGGGCATTGCGGCTCATGTCTGCGCGCTGCGCCGGCACATTAAGACATTAAATAGCCAAGATTTTTTTTCAGCGTGAGAAATTGGATGTGTGGCGGGAGAGCGTGAATTAAGACTGAAATGCGTGAGCCTCACGCTCAATGAGTGAGGGTTGAGAGCCCTGTATTATGGTGAAGCACAGTATGTATTACTCTGCGACGCTCCTGGCTACGGTAGCCTTAATTCTGCAATCGGTGCGGCTTTGTAGTTTTACCAAAGTCGTACTAAAACATTTTTACTTAGCGCCGTGAGCGCCGTGTACCACACAAAATCGCTTCGAGGTCAGTAAGCACAACCAGAATGAATCCATATATAAGGCGCTTCGGATTATAAGGCGCACTTTCGTTTTTTGAGAAAAATAAAGGCTTTTAAGTGCGCCCTATAGTACAAAAAATACGGTATGCTTGGTCATCAAACCCAGACAAAAGACTTCCAGTATCGAGAATACTCTGAATTCAACCAAAGTCTGAGTCCTTTGTTCAGAGGATTTTAAAGGATGAATATACGTAACCACCGTAACTGTGCATTATGCATTTCTTGTTCCTGAATCGGAAACGAAAACACTGGTGAATCAGTTATTTTACTTCAGCAGCTCACCCAATATTTAAGCGAGAAATGTTTAACACAGTTGCTAAAACTTTAATCATCTGAGATTTACAAGGCCTAATTGAAAAGCTCTTGACAACTTTCGCTGCACACCAACAAACACCTTCAGTGAGCTATTTATAGTACTGATGCCTGCAACTGCAGAGAGAGACAGCATGTTTACACAATGAACTTGTTGAATTAGGGCAATAGACCAAACCAGAGTGGGTAATTGTTGGAACAGTGACAAGATTAACAAAGACGATTTGGATGAGTTTTGTTTTGTTTTAGTCAAGTTCAAATGAATTGTGTTTTGATATCGGCGAGGTAAAATTTGAGTTTTTTCTATGGAGACTGGTGGTCTTGTATGTTTGTAAATTATATTAATTGTCAAAATCGTTACCAAATTTATTTATTTATTAATAAGCCTATAGGTTTTAAATCAGTTTGTGTTGTTTTTTAGCATTGTAGTGTTGTAGTGGATTTTATATATACTTGCAAGTTTATTTTCTGAATTAATACATAAAGAAAGATATGCTAATTAAAAAGGAATGTATTGTAAAGCAGAAGAAAAGACACGGTTTTATTATCCTAATGGTAAGACAAATGAAAAATATTGAGATGTTATTGTTTAGAGATGATAGTTAAATTGGATGCCAGTGGAAAACCGGAGGCATTACTTTTATTCTGAAGGCAAGATATGAAGTTTTATTCTGAAGGAACTTTCTGTCTTTGACCGGAAGTGCGACGTTTGAACCCGCCATCTTGAACATAATTAGCTTAGCGAAACAGAACGTCTGCATTGTTTGAATTAGATAACTGTACTAACTGTTAGGTGTGAACTCATTTGCATGCGGGCTAATAGCCGTGTCTTTGTTATAAAGGTTAGAGTTCTACTGGTGTGATGGGGACAGATAAACCTGGCTCACATGAGCTCCTGGCTTACTAGAGGAGCTGAGTTAGACTCTTGAGTCAGACTATGGCCTCATTCCTCATTCCAACTCCACGAGCGTGAACGTTAATTGTCTATCATCTTTGCCATTAAATATTGTTAAACTATGTATCATTGGATCCTGAGCTTTCCTGTGGCTACGGGACCCGAGGTTTAAATTATTCTTTCAGTGTGCAATATCAATATTCCTACTAGATTTTCTATTGTAATACTGAATAATAGGCCCTGATTATTCAAAACAATATAGGTTACTCCGAAAGAGGTCATCTAGGTCTTACTAAATTGTATATTATTGGAGAGTGGTATCATACCATCGCCTCTCAATGGCTCTCAACAAGGTGACACCAGAGAGTGGAACTTGTAGCTAACCGTGCTGACAGAAGAAACTCTGGCAAACATCGGGATTCAGAGGGTGGGTGCTCCACTTCTACGACTGTGTGGTCGGTTGGGACAGCATTATCAGTTGTAACCGCCATATGAGAGAAGGGTGTTAAGGGTGAGCAAGGCGTGAACCCAAAAGCATAACAAGGAGTTCTTTCAAAATAAAAAGGTTTCTTTAATGTAGCGCTGAGCAGAATCAAAGTCTGGCAACAGGAGACAAAACGAAAACGATCCAACAACCAGAACAGGTAAGACCTCAGTCTAAATAGGGAGAGTCCTAATTGGTGATCAGTCTCAGCTGCTCGGCAATCACCGCCCGGGGGAGGGAGGAGACAGCCACACCCTAGTGGACACAAGGACAGGAAAACAGGAACAGAAAATACAGGGAAAACTCTGGATTGTTTTGATGAAAACATAACAAAGGGCATTGATTTGTGTGACTTCACCCAGAGGTGTCCCAGCAGCTAACGCGCACATCACGGCTGATCGATGCGCGCGCCGGTTGTTGAGGGGGGGGGGGGGGGCTAGTAACTTTTTCTTTGCTCCGCCCCAATGCACGCAAGCCAGCGGAGCGAGCAGAGGACTGTTAACGCGACACAGAGAGACAGAAATGACACGCTTCTGCTGTAATCTGGCGCTATGGAGAAAATTACACGGGGGCGGGCTACATTTTTTTTTAATGTCATGCGATCTACCAATACTACGCCGCGATCGACTGGTCGATCGCGATCGACGTATTGAGCACCCCTGATGTAGATTGACTCTTTTGGAGCCTGCCTCAAGTGGCCGTTCAAGGAACTTTATATTTTGGCACTTATATACTGGCTCCATTTCTTTGCATCAATCTGGACTGCAATGAAAGTCCATTCCCTTCAATATATGCTCAGAGTTAGTAATGTAGAATAAAATGTATAAAAAGGAAGACGGACTATGGTGGGTGGGTAGAACCAACATTGGATTTTCACCCAGGAATTCGATGTAAAATATTACGGTTTGGCCTTTTGGAAAGCATTTCAAGTTTTTAATTTAAATCCATAATTTCAATAATGCAATTATTATTAATGCAAGTATTGAAATTACGGATGTAAATTAAAAATAAATTGAATGAAACTATTAAAAACGTTTGTTTAACACTGGACATAAAGGGAATTATTTTGGGTGAAAGTCTTTGTTGGCCATCCAATCACCCATGCCTCCATGAACTCTGAGTATAAATATATTTGTGATACGTCAAAAACAAACTTAATGTGCATAGCTTTTATTTTTTGGGAGAAAAATGCATTTACCTCAAATTGTATTGACAATGAAGTATATTGTTTAAGGGCCTCAAACAAATAAAGGGTGAAACGAAAGCTGTTCTTTAGAACAAAGCAGAAATCACTTTGTTTGAGAAATGTGCAGACAATTCTGCTACTAAGATTGCTCCATTATAAAGACCTTCTATAAAAAACACTTACAGATAACCTTGTCTAAAGGTACCTGGTATATATAAAAAAAGTATGGCTTTCAAAAGAGACCTGACTTGTCAAACAAAGATGTAACTGATAACATGCTGATGGCTCTATTCCATGTAGCTGCTATTATAACATGGCCCTGCACGGTATAATGAATAATAAACCCCTGAATAATTTAGCCATTATTAATGTTATTTAAACCAAGCTATATTTGACAAGTCAAAATGTCTGCCGTGAGAAAGAGCTCTGTCATAGGTGTTGTACTCTGTTATTTCCTTGATGAATGCAATAAATAGACTGAACCCTGTTAAATTCTTTTTTAAGTTGTTTTCCCGACAAAACAAGTAACGTAGTTGTGGCTTCATTGTGCAGACCTAAGTGCATCACACCGTGGTGAAAGAAATCTCGAGGGCCTTCTAAAACATTACTTGGTGCAATACTTCTGAATTCACTGATAACATAGGGAGTGGCTCACCCCCCTCCACTCAGACGTACTGAACCTATCATATAATGTCAAGTTGTCATTAGCAAGACGGAGCCCATCTTTCTGAAGGGCCAGCAGCAAGTGTTCTACTCTTCATACAGTTTGCAGCACACTCATTAATTCAGAGGTCTTAGATTTGAGAGTGTATTGCTGCAATACTGCAACCTATCTGAGTTGGCTGTAGAACTGTCAGTGGCCAGTTCTCTCAGATAGGTTTCAGTATTGCAGCAACACGCATTAAAGCTTTAGAACTCTTACAAAAGCTTTCGTGTGTGTTGATGCAATACTGTGACCTATCTGAGGAAACTGGCCACTGAGGGTTCTACAGCACAGCTTTAGAGCTGCAACACTGGAACATATCTGAGTAAATTGGCAAATTAGTTCCGAAGCACAGCCTTTAATTTGAAGCCTAAACCTACGCATTGGATTAGTAGCAGTCTTGCCAACAGGTTTGTGCTCTTGTTCATAAGTACAAGTACCAACAAAAGCCAATTAAGTACTCCACAGTTTGTGATTTCTTTGGATTGCAATTTTGTTGGATGGATTGCCATGATGTTGATGTCAAATATGCCAATAAGTATAAAATAGAGAGTAGTAGCCAGTTCATAAACTCAGGGACGAAACATGTAATTCAGATTTTTGATATGATATTGTACAATGTTCTAATAGTGTGCGGTATACTGTTTTATCTAGACTATACTTAGACCAAAACTCACAAGTATTGTGAAAATTTGCAAAAGTACATTTGAAAATGTGCTGAAAGTACTTTAAGCTACGCTAGTGTTGAGGCTCCAGGGATGGAAATGGAGGTCGGTCGGTTCAACGATCAACCATTACTGTAGTTTCTATTGAAAAATCTTAACAAATATTGGGTGGATTGACATGGAATTCATGGTCTCCAGAGAAACCCTGATGACTTTGGTGGTTGTTTGATTTTTCATCTAGCACCATTCAGCAGGCCAAATATGTTAATTATCCAGCTTACTATCTCTACAATTACTGCAAGAATTGGCACACATTTTGCTTTAAATGTCCGTTGTCTCCCCGAGGATGAAACCACATCATTTTGGTCTAACTATTTATCTATTGCCATCAGCAGACATTTTATGATTCAGGTGGAAATGGTACAGATATCTATCTTTCCTCAGGATGAATTGTAATAACTTGCAATCCTCAAGGCCAAATTGTACTTTGTTCAATTTGTTGATGCCTCAGCTCAGGTGAGTGAAGTGCTTATTATATGTTAGCATGCTAACTATGATGAACCATACAATGTCCCACAACTATAGATGTGTCAAGACCTGTATCTTCTGATGTAGCCATTCTGTAAAGTAGTTTTTCTTGTGGGGTGCTGTAGACACTTCAAATGTGTATATGGGTAATGGACACAGTTTGATGCTCTCAATTCATAATCATCCTAATTAATTCTTCCTGTTTCACTCATGAAGTTATTTTTAATACATGTTTTAATTAGTTTTCTGTTACAAATGAAACTACAATTGTTAGTGAGTTGAAGTCCCCATGCAAAATAACTGATGTTTGTATTACTGCCCGCCCTTCTATGAGCCTTTAGTTGGAAGTTGTGTGTATGTCTTCCATATTTTCAGTCAGTGGTGGCAGTGTTGTTGCAGTGCCCTGGTATTGAATGATATACGTGAACAATGAATTTGTGGTAGATTCACATGCCACATGTTATTATTATGACTAGGACTGTCTCCCTCCATTTGGACTGGAATTAATTTTGTTTGCTAAAGGCACTTCCATAGATGTGCTCAGTCAGACAGATTGTAATTGCTTTTTTCACAATCCTGGCCTGCTGTTCAACAGCTAAAACATGGAAATCATGAAATAATAGAAGACGTGACAATGTTGCCCCTCACATCACCAACACACAGACAAAGGCACACACATACGTATACTATATATACTGTATATATATTTCCCCATGGTCCTTTTGATTTGTCTATGGCAAGCCCCCCACTGGTTGAGTCAGGGCTCCTCTCCTTCAGAGCGCCCTCCCAAATCCATCTGTTCAGACCTCTGGAACTGGGCAGCCCCACGATGTCTGCACGCAGCCGGGGAGCCGTTGGACTCAAACACCTGCCTGTTTGGCTGGCTATCTGATTGCTGTCTCTTACTCTCTCAATACATTGTTATGCCAGTCCATATACATTTGTGAAATCATAGTAATGAGGTACCACAACAATGACATATAACAATGACTCTAACCTTATTCACAAGCAACTAAACATTGAAAGAATCATATTTTTTAATCTGTAATACATATTTTTGCTATAATACAGAGACCACAGCAACATTTTGAAATTTAAAACACATTTAAATGCATAAACTAATCAAACATTTGAATGGAAAATTATTTATTAACTTAAATGCTTTGCTTACCTCGAAACAATTACATACATTTTTAACAAAAGTTAGCCAGCCGAGAAGCTCTTTGAGCTAAATGCTAACATTCTGATGTGTAATATTTAACATGCTCACAATATGTATTTCAAAGTGGTTTGTGTGCCAAAATGAGCACTAAAAACTAAGTGCATCATCACATGTCATTTAGCTGACGCTTTTATCCAAAGCGACTTACAATCCTGTTACATTCATACACCGTAGACGCAGCTACAGGGAGCAATTTAGGGTTAAGTGTCTTGCTCAAGGACACATCGACTAGGGCAGGGATTGAACCTCCAACCCTGTGATTGAAAGACGGGCCTGCTACCCACTGACCCATAGGCGCCCCTTATGTGTGCACCTGAGGCTCATCGAAATATGTTCTTTTCCAAGTAATATTTTGGATTGAAATGCTGATCAGGGAATTACCAACGTTCTTACACATTATGCTGAAAGAACATGATTTAAAATTGCTCAATATTCTATCCAACATTTCACTGAAAAAAGCAGGAATCTCAACCTGATGGTGTAGCCACAAGAAAAGGTCATGGGATCATCAAAGTCATGAGGATTCATCCTCTGGGAACCATTAATTTCTGTACAAAGATTATGCCAATCCAACTTTCGCTTATTGAGATTTTTCAGTCTGGAGCAAAGTAGTGGACCGTATAGCCAAGTGTACATCAGCCAAGTGCCATCATCGCTTAGCCAGTATTTTTCGAGAAATTAGCTTTTATTTTTTGGTCATAATGAATAATGTACCATTACTCTTCATCTAGTTAATACGATATCCACGTGTGCATTATCACAGAGATAACTATGTTTCCAAGCAAGAGTCAGAATTTGTTTTATATATAAGGCCCTCCTGAGATCAAAACACAGTCACTTTTTGAGTAAGATCTGTGAATTGGGAGAGAAAGTTAAGTCTCAAATAGACACATCATGTACCTATATCAGACTTGGTTGTCAATGTCTATGATGTACATCCTCCAATTCGTTGAACTGGATACGGTTGACAAGATTTTTTGTAAGACGCAATTAATTATAATTACAATACTATATACACGCACACACATTTTGTAGAAAAAGCAAATGGCAAGTCTCAAATCTACACATTTTAGATACAGTATATTGCAATGAATAGCTCTGCCTTCCCTTGTTTTATTTTTCTGATCCGTCCATTTTCAGATGATTAAGTTTCAGCTATTGAAATGATCTTTTCTACAGGACCTTCCATACAGATGTATAAGATAGCATGTGTTTAAGTCATGTGTATTTGTATTCACATTACACTACAAAGTGAATCTGAAAATCCGGAGTCATTACTACATTTTATTTTATTATTTGCTGCTGGCTCCCCTTATGGTATCTGTTGTTTGTGGACCACACAACAAAAAGCTTTATATATAAAGCAAGAGTGTGCAAATAGGAGTATCATGAATCTATTACGTTTCCCATGTTGGGCGGCTTATCGAACAATAAACTAATCGCTTCATCTCGTGTTGGAATGCCCCTCTCAGGACAACATCGCGATAACAGTATGAGAGGCCAAACAAATGGTCACAGTTTTACTGGAAGCAGGCACGGAGCCAAGAGTGCAGGGTGCTGGAAGCAGCTAAAGAGTTCTCTAAGCCTCCAAACCAATTTCTTCTCCCAGGACTTCATGTCCTTGCTGTCTTTGGCTAAATTTAGTGACATGAACTGGACCTGCGTGTAATCTATTCTCCAGTCCAGTCATCCTGGAGAGCAGCACTTTGGTCACCAGCACGTTGATGAGGAAAGCCAGGAGACACCATTATTTGCAGGCTCAGCACTGTGATCATTCAATGGCACAGCAGTTGAGTCTTTCTTGCACGCTTGCTTGTTGTCAATGCTTTAGGTATGTTTGTGATAAATGTTACATTTCAATTAGATATGTGTTAGAGGTCCTTTTTTTCATGAGTAGATGATTTAGGACAGGGGTGTCCAAAGTCCGGCCCGCGGTCAGATTTCATACGGCCTGCAAAATCGGTCATATAATGTGTTATTTCTGGCCCGCCAGATCTGTCAGAATCAATAAATCATACAAACTTGAAAGACGTAATTCCTCCTTTCTAATGTTATCTGGCTCTGCATCCGTGGCGTGAACCCTTCTCGAAACCTATTTGCCATGGCGACGGCAAAAAAAAAAGAACAGTTGACAGTGAGGACCGCCGCTTTCAGGAGCGGTGGGAATTACTAGTGTTTCCCCTACTATTAGAACAGGGTGGGGGTCTGCCACGCTGAAATGTTCTCTATAGCACCAGAGTACAACAGAAGTAATGTCAGGTTGTTTTATTCAACTAAACAGTTGTATATTATTAATCTACACAGCGGCATTTCCTTTCGGTCTCTACGTGGTGGCGTTCACACTTCTCCTGACTCGGTATCGCGGCGGAGCTCTGCCCCCATGAGCACAGACAGGTGAGCACGCTCCAACCAGCTGGCAGAGAGCTTCCAATATGTCGCGGGAACAGCAAACCGATACCTCTGCGTTCCCACGGTGGTGAAGACAAGTCGTCTCAGAGTAGCTCTCTGCTCCGGGTTCAAGAGTAGAGACGAGGTGAGGCGCGAGGGGAAATGCAGATTCTTTTATTCCAAGACCTTGTTTGAGAATTTCACATATTACAAACTACACAGACATAAAACTAAGTCATTAATAAACTAGAACGGGCACTTGGTAGAGCGCATACCTTCGCATATCACAAGATTGGGCATTGAATTATGAAAATGTTGGCATTAGTTGCATGCCAATTGGATACAAATTAACTGTGCTATGATAAAAAAGATGTTTACCTTTCCATAACTATGACCATGAGCTTTAACCCGATTGATCCCAAAATCGAACCAAATGGTCCCCGGATAATAACCAATCATCCCACCAAATTTCATGCGATTTGGTTTAAAAAGTTTTTTTTTATGCGAGGAACAGGCATTAACAAATAATAAATGAACACACGTCGATCAAAACATAACCTTCTGCATTTTCAATACGAAGGTAATAAAGAGCGAAATGCCTGTCGCATACTTTCGTGTAAATGTGTACCTTACGACGTTAACCGGTTATGCTGCGCATGCGCGACAGATGAGATTCTTGGCGACTTGCCAGGTGTTACCTCTTCAAAATAAGAGCTCAACATTAAGCTTTATTGAGAGTGGCCGTATCAAGCCTGCAACCCCGTTTTAAAAAGAGGTGTAGTGGAAAGCCCATTTTATCACACATAGAGTAAAACGTGATGACTCAAACATATCTGCACTTCTTTTGTTTTTCAAAGGTTGCGCGTTATTGTTATTTTGAAAAGATATGCAGTGTAACTAACTCAGTAAAACTCTTTATGCCCAAATATTTGATCTTATTTAGTTTAATTTTTCACAGGTTGCACTTTATTGATATTATCTTGAAAAGGTATTCAATGCAAAACAGGTTAATTGCAGCCACAATAAGCTAAATGTGAAGTGTGTTGAACGGTAACATATGTCATTAACAGTGAAAAACCTGTAGATTTGACAAACTATCGCTTTTCTGAAAAGATCTAGTAAAAGATACGGGTAAAATTAATTAGTTTTTAAGTGTAATGATAACAGACCACTTTGCATTACTTATAACTCCTGTTTAACATGTTCATTAAGGCAACACTATGTAACTTTTCCCCTATAGCGCCTCCTTCAGGTATTTAACGTCTGGCTCTCGAGCCATATATGGCTCTTCAGGCACGTGAGCTGACAGCTGATCGAGACGCGCTGCCGCTGATCAGCGGCAGCGCGTCTCGTTCAGACCCGGCCCGGTGTTCCCCACAGCAGCATGTCACTCCGTCTCTACGAGTCGTGTAGCAGAGCAAATAAAAAGTCACCTGCGAGCGTGGACTCTGGCACTATATGACGTTGCGTAATCACTGACAGAAAGCAAGTTGAAGTACTTCCGCCGGAAGTACCGGGCGGCTCGCAACATCTTACATTCAGCAGTATTCTGGCCACAGACCCCCGATGTCAGTGGCGGAGGCGCAAATCAACATATTAAAAGTCATTGTAGCGGCACCATTTTTTTCAAGCTGTTATTTGAAGGTGGAAAAGTTACATAGTGGGGCTTTAAGCAACGTTATGTAACTCATATAAATGTAAGGTATTCTATGTACAGCTTTTTCATTGTTATCTGACTGAATGAAAGGCAGACGGTTAGACTTGGTTATATTATATGTGGTTACATTGTCATTTAAAAAATATAAGTAATTGTGACAGTAAAAATACATTGTTTTATAACAGTGTATTTTCATATAAAGTTTGTAGTTAAAAAAATGTCTTAAGGAACTATTGGCCCTCTGGCATCTTTACTTTATCACAATTGGCCCTCGTTGCAAAATGTTTGGACACCCCTGATTTAGGAGAACTGGAAACAGTGCTAAAACACACTAAAACAGCCCCTATGACCAGGGGTGCACATAACTGGTCGCGAAAATAATCAACAATGTGTACTGCCATTTGTGTTCCTGCGCGCCTTTGCGTACCTGACCGATCTGATGTTGATCGTCTCTACAGCAGCACGTCATTAAAACATGTCAGTCTGTCTCTACGAGACGCATGAACACGTCTCGCGCGCCGTAGAGTCCGGCGTGGACGGGGCGCGTCGGGACGAATGTCACCAAAAAAGTCACTTGCACCCCAACAACTCCTCTCGCTCGCTCCCCCCGTCAACAACGTCGCAGAGCTCCGACAGCACAAAAGCTGACGCTGAGTGAGTACCAAACACCATCTCCAGGTACTCATCTGAGTAACTCACCGAAAAAGTTATGTGCACCCCTGCCTATGACCCAAAAAGGATGTGCATGTGCACATTTGGGGAAATAATCGAGAAGCTTAACATTTTTGGGCTTCTTAAATATTATTTTCACTCAAGTTAATGGGTGCCAGTTTTGGAGTCCAATATCCAGTTCTTGAATGAAATCTAAGGGCTGCACAGTCGCATTGGCTAGTCACAAGATGGACTCCCATTGGTCCTTCTGTGTGGAGTTTGCATGTTCTCTCTGTCAGCGTGTCTGGGTTCTCTAAATTCCTCCCACAGTCCAGGTTATGCAGCTCAGGTTAACTGGACTCTAAATAACCTTCATCCATTGGCAGCTGGGATCAGCCCCAGTGACCCCCGACCCTGAACAGGATTTTGAGAATTCACATATTAAAATATGATTGGTCGTCGAATTCTGAGATCCATAGGACAACCGTTTGATTGTTATTTCAGGGCAGCACGGTTTAGTGTGTGTAGGTGCGTGTGTGTGTGTCTGCGGCCTAGCAATAGAATTGAAATTGAGCTTTTATTACCGCACAGTAATCTCAATGGAAGTAGTTTCAGTACAGATAGAATAGCTGTGATAGTAGTTCATGAATTTATAATTTATTTAGCACTCTGATTAATAAATGAATTCTTAAATTTTGAAAAGTAGCCTTCTGTTGTTGTTTCTTAGCCTTTCTGAGGCTACAGCTAGGATGCTGCTCTTTTGTGAACACATGATGATGTATTCATGCACACAAGAGTAACAGTATTAACAGTATCATTAAAAGGCTGATGTAAAAAAGCTCAACCTAAAACATTTTTTAAATGTTTGTATACACCTTGCGTTTTGTCTACAACATTTACTGCTGCGTAGTATTTGCTGATGCAAAATTAAACTAAGAGAGTCTATCACCACAGTAATTCATCTGATTAGTGATCGTTACATATTTTTGCTTTAGAGTTTAACTGTGGATAAACTTTCAGAAACGTGTTCTTTGTTTTATTCCTATTCTTCACAGCACCCACATGCTGTCTTTCTTTTCCATCGCTTGCACTCTCAATCTCTAACTTTCATTTTAATCTTAATATAGTTCTTGCAGTCAACACAATGAGTTCCTCAAAAGGTTCCGAGGACCTGGGAAAGTATTTGCGGCAATAAAGGGGATTGCAGTCAACAGGATATGCTTAACATCTAAATGTACATCTTGTCATTGTAAGAATGTTATAATGCTGATTCAGCATTGAGCCCAAAGCCATGCCAACAGTCTCACAGTAGTAGTCTCCCTTCTTGACAAATGCTAATAAATAGTTCTCAGATGATACAGCGAAGCAATGATGAACGTTGTTTCATAATTTGCCTCTGGCCCTGAACTATTAGATTAGTTGTGTTGCCTGGCAGAAGCCCTTTGCAGCCTCAATACTGGCAATGACAAACTGACATGGACCAAAAAGTGGACAAGATTGTTGGCTTGTTATTGCTATGTTTCTCCTTGACAGGAAAGAGGGCAGAATGCCTGTCGGTCTCTGTCAATGGACCAAAAGTAAAGATCCAAATTGAGATATTGCCGCCCATGAAGGGAGGAAAAGGCGTGAGGTGGGGTCAGGCCAGGGTACGCTGGGACTCATTAAATAATTACAGCCCCTGGTCAAAAAGCTGTGAAAAGAAATGTGACAAGGTCACTGTGCTTGTCAGTTGAGGACGTTCTCAGAGAGAAGTCAAGCCTTCTTTGCAAACTTTTAAAGATATGTTCTATATATCACGATGAAACCAGAAAGGAAATCAAATACGACTTTGATATATAACGAATCAGAACTCTTCCTGTGATCGGGCATTATGTGACATGAAAGCCTTTTGCAGTCATACTTCTGTTTTCCCTATTAACTGGTGCAGTGCATTAATATTGGCAGCCCACATTGGAAGCAAGGAAAGGTCCAATTGGATTGGAACAGAATTTTAATGGGGATCAAATGGAACAAACTCAACAAACAAACAAACATTAGGCTCTGAGTTAATGAGCTTGGCTGCACTATGTAAATGACCTGCACGAGGCTGCCGTGTCCTTCCCTCTTCATAGTGGGTGAGAGTGTGAATGAGTGGGCCGTCTATGTCTCCCTTGGGTCTCTGGCTTTACTGATGCTTGCCTTGCTTTTCACCACTAGATCTCGGATAAGTTAGCAGACATTATCAAGAATTATGCTGCCTTATTTATGCAGTCTGACATGGTCCAAGCACAGTTCATAGTGTAATCAGATGACGTGGATGAAAGCTGATATTATTGTCTGATTGTTATTGTGGTTTTATCAAGAGATTTAAGCGAACAATAATAAATAACATGCAAAAAGCCTAAAATGCGTAATAATGAACTACAAATGGTGTGCATTTTGTAGGTGATATTATGTTTGGGGACAAAGATGGGAGGTTTATATAGGTTCTCATGAGATCTCTAGATCTTCTAGTATATGAGTAGCCCTCTAAGAGCTGCTCTTGTTGGGTTTATCCCAGATGTGTCAAACTCATGGCCCGCGGGCCACATCCGGCCCGCGAATGAATTATCTATGGCCCGCATGATAAAATCTATTTACTATTAGAGCTGACCCGCCGGTATATCGCCCGCACCACCATAATACTACAAATCCCACAATGCACTGTCCGTGTCGTCAATCGTCAATCGTGGGCCCACGAATACACGCTTCACAGTCTGTATTACACACCACTTCTGTCAACTTTCAATTATCCCTCTCCTCAAATAATTTGCAATTTGAAAACAGAGTTTAAGACAGCTGGGGGGCACAGTGTGTGTTCGCAGATGTAAATGGCAAAGCTGTGTAATTCTGTGCTGAGACAGTGTGGCTGTAATGAAAGAATACTACATAAGGGCACGATCAGCGCATTGGAGTTGTGTTTCGATTTAGAATTATAAAACTCTTCGTAATTAATTAGCGGTAATATGAGCGTCTCGTCGGGAAAACAGGCTCTCCTAAAACGCCTAGTAAAACGCAAGGCATTCACACAGCGATTTGCCAATTTTGAAGCCCAAAAAAGCAGGTTTGATTTGCTAAGTAATCCATTTGTAGCTGAAGTGAAAAACGCATCATCAAACCTCCAAATTTGTATAGCCCATTTTCACAAATTAGAAATGTGTCTAAGAGGGCTTTACAATCTGTCAGTATAGACATCCCTGTCCCAAAACCTCACATCAGATCAGGAAAAACTCCCAAATAACCCTTTACGGGGAAAAAAGGGAAGAAACCTTCAGGAGGGCAGCAGAGGAGGATCCCTCTCCAGGATGGACAGGTGTAATAGATGTAATGTGTACAGAATTAATCATTATACACAAATCAAAACACAGTAACAACACAATCAATGAATCTGACAGAGTGCATGAATAGTTGGTAGTAGGCGTATTCCACAATCCAGACCTCGATGATCCATCAGGCAGATAGGATCTATGACGTTGGGTCCGATGACCATATGAGACGTGAAATCAAAAGGATTTTTTCCATATGTAGCGTGGTCTAACTAACATGACCCTCCGCTCACCCCTCCCTATCCAAGCATGTTGGAAAACTACGATAGCTTTTAGTTAGAGTTTTTAGGATTGTATTACTCCAAGGAGTGTTTTTTATCAGTACTTTGTTCTTTTGAATTAGTTAAACATTTATGCAAGTTTTTTTTTTAAGAAATCAATTCAAAACAGGATTAAAAGTAATTTATGTTTTAAATATAATTAAATATTGTTTATACCGCAGCAACAGTAAGGTTTTCAACATTAAAGTCATTATGAAGTAATTATGAAGTCACAGAAAACAAATCTAAAATGTCAAAAAAATAAAAGTGAAGCTTATAATTCATCATATTAAATAATGAAGACCACAAGATAAATGGAAGCCCAAAGTCTCATCAGGACGATCTAACCAATCATAAATATATGACAATGCACCACAAGCGTTGTCCTAATTGTTATACCAACGTTACAAGGTCGGTTAGGAGGCGAAGCAGGGGATATAACCTCTCTCCACTCACCAGCACTAAAGAGTGGACCAACTACCGGCATAACATGCTGTAGTAGAATGGGGGCAGCCCTAACCCTTCCAACTGCGCCCAGGTTCACAGTCACTGACCTGTCTTTGGGAGGCAGAGGATCCAATGTCTGGCTTTTTACACTGTATCTCTGCGCCATGGACAACCATGAACAACCATGGACAACCATAAACAACCATGAACAACCATGAAAACCATGGATAAACATGGACAATCATGAAAAAACATGGACAGCCATGAACAACCATGGAAAACTATGGACAATCATGAAAAAACATAGACAACCATGGACAACTATGGACAACCATGCAAAACCATAGACAACCATGAACAACCCTGAACAACTCTGGACAGCAATGAACAACCATGAACAACCACGGACATCCATGAACAACTATGGACAACCATGGACAACTATGGACAATCATGAAAAAACATGGACAACCATGAACAACTATGGACAACCATGAACGATCATGAACAACTATGGGCAATCATGAAAAACCATGAACAACAATGGACAATCATGAACAACTATGGATAATCATGAAAAACCATGGACAACCATTAACAACCACAAACAACCATGAATAACCATGAACAACCATGCACAACCATGGATAACATGAACAACTATGGACAACCATGGACAATCGTTAGCAACCATGAACAATGGGGTTATTCCTGTACACAAGGTCTGAATGTGCCTTATCTGTCAAACTGGATCAAGGCACAGGTTGCCATAACACTTCCAGATTGTTCTCATGTGGAGAAGTCCAAGTGACACAAACATATGGCTTGCAGATATTGTACCGATCAGCCGCATCATCATTCTCATGTTGACTGAGTACACATCCACACCCATCATGGAGGAAGCTTAGCCACTTAACTTATGCGTGTTACAACTGTCCTCATCTGGGAGGCCCTGGACAGTCACAGGGGCGCAAGTCCAGCTCATCCATTAGCAAGTTGATGGTCTGCCCAGCTGCTATCCCACCCAGATTTTATGAGCGCAAGACAGCATCCAATATCTCAATAACAATGTGCGCACTTATCCAAACTTGAGATCAACATGTACATTGCTAGCACATTTACAGTAATTGTGTGTGGACTTGAATGATTGACACTGTGACTAATTTGTCACATCACTGACTGACTGGCCTGCAAGCTAATTGGTGCAAAGAACAGTAAGTGACAGAATGAGTGACTGATGAACAAGCAACACCTCAGTTGCCAATGGCAGCGAACATCATCCTTATCTGAAAAGGTGTTTTGTTGTTGACGTTCCTGACGGGCGTGACAGACCGAACAGACTTGGCGAATGTGCCCGTGCTCGTGCTCAGTGACCTTATTATTTACGCTTAAATACCACCTTCTTTTGCACGTCAAAGGCCACATGTTGCTGCTCGTTAAGTGTGTGTGTGGGAGGACTTAATCATGGACACAGGGATTACCAATATGATGATTGTCTGGAAAGCGTTTTAGATTCTTATTTGTTTTTCATCATGTATACAAAGCCAGGGTTGAACTAAAGCAGCATTGACAACTGCGTCACACCAAAATAAATGTATTGCTTATTCCTATTGCCGTAGGACATCCGTGGATGTGGTTTGAAGGCTGTTTTTAACAGCCACGGCCAATTTCATTTGGTCTGAGATCAATACTGCTTTTACATAGGCTATTTTGTTCGTTGTTTTTTTTCTGCTTTCAAATAGGCTATCTTGTTCGTTGTTTTGGTTTTTGGCTTTTCTTCCTCCCCACCTCTCCTCTCCCAGCAAGATAAGAAACATCACCATCACATTCCTCAATCCCTCCCACATCAAATTAGATTTCTAGCCTGTATCACACAGCTCCCTCTGCATGGATCTGCTAATCCAATCATGGAGTGCCGAGGCCGAGCTTACTACAGTCCAAGATAACATGCACAGAATCAAATGATTTCAAATGAATTTATGAACGAAGAACAAATAAAATCAACCAGGGTTGAGCTGGGCAGACTGTCACACCCTGCTGCATTAAAATGAGAGGTATTCTAAAGCCACCTTTCTTAGGGATGGCCAAAATCAACACAAAATGAAAGTTTGCCGAGGCTTTAAATAATTCCACCTAGGTAAGTAACGTAACAAACGTTCTTATTTAAAGCCAAACTATGCAGAGTCCCAAATAATTATTTTTTGTTTTTGAAATATTCTGCACTGCAGTGAGACTCACATACATGTCAGAGAAAAAACAAAGATCCAAAGTGAGGAAGGAACCAGCAGCAGTTTCTCACAACTATTAATGAGAAGAGGAGCCTACAAAGAGCCAAGAGGATACTAAAAGACAAAAGCCGCCCAGCCACCACCCGTTCACCCTGCTGCCTTCTGGAGAGAGACACAGACGTATCGGATGTCGTACCACCAGACTTCAACCTATTTCTCTACCTCCACAATGATGTAGCTTGTGTTTGGTTGTGAAGCAAAATGGGACATCAATATGCTTTTAGTTGTGTAACCCTGTAAGATATTCTTTTCTCATGAAAAGGACCGTTAAGAGTACCCATAATGAACCGAACTAATAAGCAGTATCGAGATCTATATAAAACTACTCATGACCAAGGTGTGCTCTCAAATCCAAGTGCTCTACTTTCAAAGCTGCACTGAACGCCAAGCGAGATGAACAATTTATTTTGATAATTCCTCGGGTTTAGGCCCAGCACAGAGCTTGTCAACAGACTGAATAAGGTTAGTGGCACATATTAATCTTCTCATTTAAAGACGACAGTCCTATTTAAAAAGAGACGGCAGCCTGATGAAAAGTTCAAGATCGTTTTGTTGTGCTATTGGATAGAAGAGACCGGCTGATCCAAACAGCGGATATCATGAGTGAGCATGTGCGAGAAGTGAATGGCAGATTGAATTGAATTGAATTGAATTGAATTGTACTTTATTAATCCCCAAGGGGAAATTTGCGGACAGAGTAGCACCAATAAACATTAAACTAAAACACAATAATACAATATACATATAAGAAAGAAGAACAAGTGTGCAACAAGCGAGATATAAAATATATAAAATATAAAATAAAATAAAATATATGCAATATGTATATACACACATAACATATGTGAAGAGAATAACAAATAATAATTAGATAAAATGTGTGAGAAACAAACTACACGCACACCAGAGTAGAGTCATCCTAACTGAACGGACATTTCCTTTCACCTCACAGGCGGGCCACGAAGAAACTAGGACTAATGCAGCTGAAAGATTATTGATTGATAAAGGAATACTGGATTAAAATCAATAACTGCACTGCCATGCTCAAGTAAAGTGTGATTGTTTTAACTCTGTTGACTGCCCCAACTACAGTTTCAAATTGATTTATCGGGCAGCGCTTTGTGCTCCGGTGGCCGATTTTTAAGCAAGAAAGGAAATCTGCATGAATGCTGAAGTGTTTGGTGACGAGTGGAAGGCAAAAGGAGCTAACGTTAGGCTGGTTGTAGAAGCCTGTGTGTGCTCCATTACAGCATTCGCTATGGCAGCACAGGGTCGCTGGAGATGTTCTTCACCACGCATAGCAAGACATTGCTTTAATGGCCAACAAGGGAATACTGCCAGTCGGTTTAAAAGTTAAAATTGAAAAGTAGATTGATTCACAAAAGAGAAGTTTGCCGATATCGCTGTGGGGAGAGGCTAAATATGACGACAGTGAGACAAATCAAAGGGAAAGTTTGGCAGGAAGCCGAGGAGAATGTTGACTTTTGATACTTTACGTCTGGAGAACGGAGCAGAACAAAAATTACAGCACTGAAATGAAATTCTGACAAAAGAAAAGGACGTGACAAACCCCCAACTCTGAGTTAGACTAGGTTAATAATAGAAAGAATAGAAAGCATACTGGGAGCTTTTTTTCTTCTCTTGGAAGCTACAGAGACGAGCACTAGCTTTAGAAAAGAGCAACGGTGGTGTTTGTCTTCCGCTATTGTGGTTCAGTAACACAATAAAACTGGATAATAAGGTGTAGTAATACTAGTCCTTTTAGAATAATTAATCAGTGTGCTTCCACTGCCCATTAGAGAACCGCAGTGCATCGCAAGAGATTAATGTGCCCGGCTTAGGACGGTAAAGCTGCTACTCGGGTGTGCGGCACTACAAAGCCTTCCCAGGCTGCTGTTTCAAGAGGCCCTTTTTCTAAATTGTTTTCCACTATTTTAAAGACTGTGACGTCTGGACATGATGTTTTCTGGGGGAGGGGGACAGAGAAAAGGACTGTAAAAGGATGCAAAAGCTCTGCTGTTCCCACCTGGATTGCTGCGTGTGCTTCCTCTCCATAACACATTCTCGATGTAGCGAGTTGAGGATGACTGTCCAAATTATTGGCTGCAACGCAGACAATTTGCCCGCATATAGCCAAGAGTCGCCGATAATAGATTGCTATGTTTACGAGTTGCTTCCCTGCTCATTTTGTCTTTCTTCATCAACAAGCAAATAAGTGTTTTATGCTCAACGTCCTGCGTGTCACAATTATAGAGCACGTCGTTAAACCGTGTGCTGGCGAGCGGCTTGAACATCGTCGGTGTTCACGAATCTGTGTGTTTGTCTGTGCATTGAATAATAATAAACTAACGTCATAAATTACAATTTACAAATTAGTGTGTGGAGCAAATGCCAAGTCTCGTATAAAGTCTTACTCTCGTACTACTCCTGAGCATGAGAATGTATTGCTCTTGATGTGCTCGGAAATGTGTTCGATGAATGGATTAATATTCAGTACTTGCCTAGTGATTGATTATGAGTGGTTGTATGCTTTTTAATGTGGCATTGCCCATCTTAACCTGCTAAGCCACCGGGACACCCTCATGTTCCATCAGCAGGTCCATGGCAGGAGTCCGGCCCAGCAGGCAGGAAGCATTGCGAAGGAGACCAGACCAATGAGGTCGGCCCTTGAGGAGGAGGCCGGGCCATTGGGAAGGAGGTCAGATCCAGGCCAGAGGCTGGATGCAGCAAGCATATCTATAAATATCCCAATTTCTAGAAATATCAGACGGAAATCAAAACATCTCATCTCACAGATCTACATACAGATTCTGAATGCATAATTTAAGTCCACAGCATACATTACAAATTGAATTGGACATCAATGCTGTGCGTGTGTATGACTATGCAGTCACCTGTGCACTACCACAGTGACTGATGACACAGCCGTCATCTATAATGCATAAGCGGTGTGTTTGGAGGCAGTACCTTTGAGCATATTGTCATGACTTGTTAATGTTTTTACTACATGGACATACACAAACAGTGGTAGCATAACACTTGATCCAGCTCAGTTTAAATGCAGTTCATGAAAGAGTCACAATATTTAAATTATAGATTTAAATTTATGGACAAGAATTTTCCTCTGTTTTAGTGTTTCTCAGCACGAGAGCTTTCCCCAATGGAAAGTCAACTAGGATGTATTATCGTAGAAGTCACACACAGTAAATGCATGCATGAGATGATGCAACCATCAGAGCTTGTGATGTAGTTTTAAATATGGAAAAATACCCTTTGGTGACAGTTTTCCTGAACTAAAGAGGTTTAGTTACATATAAACTGTGGTCCATAAACCAATGGGTGATCTCACAGTGACTGACCTCCATGTTGTAAAGTTGATACATTTAGCCTGACTTCAACCCAACCTGACCCAAATGCAAAATATATGATTGAGGTCTTTCAGAAATGCTGTTTCCGTTACACGGTTTGTCCACCAGAGAGCACTGACAACTTCATTGTTCCTGCACTAATATGTAATAATCACAGTAATATATAATAAAGTATACATTATTATTATTAGATTGATCTTTATCAATTACATTTGTTACACACCCAATACCCAATACATCGGTATCTGATTTTCTTCATGTGTTGGCTCTCGTTTTTTTGGCTCTACTCACATCACGACAACTTTGATGAGTCATATTTTCATTCAATGTGTATTTTTAAACATGACGGCTCAACACACACAAACCTGTGTCTCATAGCGAGCCGGAGTGAGGCGCAATGCTGCCCAAAGAAATTCTATATAAATGGGCACTCATCTCCTTATACGCAACGATACAATATTTAGTACATGATGATCTGTTTCAGGAGTACTCTTCTGTTATTAGAAACTTGAAGAGTACTTAGGCCCATTTGCTCCAGAAGAGGAGCGACGGCTGGGACTGTACTCTAGAAGCAGCAGCACTACAGATCCAAAGAAATAAGGACATACATTATAAAATGCAATGCTTTGAGATACCAAAACTTTTAAAAGTTGGTTAACACAAATTACAAGAATACATAACTCTGATATACAATGGAAGTCAATTGAATGCACTGCAATGAATAATTATTTATATATTTGTTTAAAATCCAACAAAGAGTCTTTCTTGAAACAATGTCCTCATTACTCTTGGTCATCTGCAGAACTTAGCGTCAGCAGTTTTCATATTTTCTTGGTACAAAGAAGTTCTCGTAAACTAGGCCAGTGGATGAATGCAGAGTAACCGTATCCTGATAATAATTAGAGTGAATTACCATTTAGTTTCCTCTTTATAATTCAGTCTGGCATTGGGTTCATGTTAACCGTAGTCTGTGTTGGAGTATAGTTTGTTGTGATTTAGTCGTAACCAATTTTGTTGTCCTATATTTTTCCATGTTTATCTCAATGCACCAACTGCTAACATTAAAATAATAAAAATGAGTGAAAATTCTTATTAATTCACCTTTTTATTTTGCAGATTTTTTGGGAATTTCATTACGAGATGTGGTAGATTCTCTATTTCTAGTCAAGAAAAAAAGAAGTTAATTGTTTCTCGGGGCTCTCAACTTGAATAAAAAGTTAATAACTTATATTTTGTGAGCCAGCCGCCATGTGATCAGAGAAAACTTTCAAACAAGCAGTTTACAAAAATAGGCTTCTGAAAACATTTGTTTATGCTGTAACACAATCCACAATTTATATTTGGTCAGAGATGCATAGTCTGACTGTTTGATCTGAGTTCACAAACAGTTGTTGACACTGTGTTAGAGAATCCTAGGCTCTGATTGGCTGCTTTCCTCCAGGTTCTTTGGAATCTTGCAGACACCATAAGTACTACTAAAAGGAGGTGCAGGAATATCAGAGTATCTGTCTCATGTACTTCTGTCAGTATATAGCCAGTTTGAGCCAATATGACCAACTGTATCACGCCAATTGAAAACATTGTTTGATTTAAGATTGTCATTTATGTTAACTCATTTACAACTACCTTTGTAGCTGCATCAATCTGCTTTTTTTGATATGCCTGTTTGCAACTCTGGCCCAGAAAATTCACGCCATCCTTAAAGTTCTGATTAGATCTATGGTATTCCCGTCCTAGGAGACGGCCATCAATGGGCACTGGAAAAGATGCTGTCCTCCTATTTATTTATAAGATTTCTTTTACTGTTGTCACATAAATTCCCTTTCACCTCTATGCAAATCTCTCAACTGTCTGCGTGGCAGGAGCCAAGTGTTTCTTCTTTTTTTTGTCTTTCTTTTATTTGGCGTGAACTGAGCCTTTAATATAGAATCTGTGCTCATGCAGCATGTATACAGACAGAAAAACAGAGTGAAATTGCAGTATAGCCTTGTTAAGGAAATGCATGCCACGCAGCTGGATGATGTGAAATTTGCATGAAAAAAAGTGTAATTGTAGTTTCCTCCCCGAGCTGCAGGAGGCGTGACCTTTACATTGAAACACAATGCTCTCCAACAGGGAGAGGTACTTTAGTGCAGCCTCATATACCAGCACTTATTCAGGAACCTGCGCTTTATTCAACACGTCTCTTGGGCCTACTCCAAGCCCTGGTTTCACTTCCGGGGGTTGTTGAGTTCTGCCAAGGGGAGGGTGACAGGGACTGTGTATTGCAGTCAAAACAATTTGCTTGTGACATTTTGATAACTGCTATTTTTCTACATGACAAGGAGTGTGACAAATATGCCATTTAATTTTGGGCCATGAAGTCTGAAAGAAAGCTCACAATGACGACAACAAGCCTATTATTTTTATGTCTAACAGAAAATGATGAAAGTATTCATAACAAACAACACAAAGGGGAAGCGAGGGTGAAAGGAAGGACGCAGTTGAGACGCACAAATCTTTTTTTAAAGTTCTTTAAAAAGTGTGAGAGGTATGAGAAACAGTCTGGAGCAAAAGCCAACCAGGATGAAAACAAAGAGATCTGGAGGATGACAGGCAGATCGATCAAGACCGAGGCATAGAGTGGGGGAGGAACGTGGGAAACAGGAGAAAAACAAGCAAGTTATCATGTCTTGGAAAGCCAGTGAACATTGCTAAGTGCATACGGTGTCAGAAGGCATGAGCCTCCGGGTTGTCATAAGAAATGGCTATTCCGTGTTCTCCTTTCGGTCACTGTGCAGTGGATGGTAGACACTGACCTCCGGGGCTCCCGTCCATCACCTCAGGGAGACGGATGAATATAGCAGCACGTTTTAGCTCATCCATCACAACATCAGATGTCCGACAGGGTACTCAGGTAAGTACAGACTATAGGAGTGTTTGTTGATTCTGGTCCTGTTGCATTACAGCCTCTTGCTCTGGAAGGCTCAGAGCACCACACTGTCGGGGACTGACATGAGGTGTGGACGAGTCTTTACTATCAAGGTTTGGAATTGTTCACAGTAGGCATGACCTTTGGTTTTTCAGAAGTCCAAAACAGCTGAGGATTATTTGCATCTTCAGCTGAGACCCTCAGTCCCAGTCTACAGGGGGAGGCGGATCACCTGCTCGATGCTACGTAGCTTTGTTCTTGTTGTCCTTCGACCAGCAGCTGTTTTCTTGTTGCGTATGTCCCGGAGCTTTACATTGTGAAAGCAGCAGATCTTTAAATCTAAGGAACGTCAGCAACCTCTACTCACTCCCAAATCTGTCAAATAACTCATATTGATCAGAGCCCCTAAGCATCTGTGGGAGGCAAGTGTGTGAGCTGGTCATATAAAGCCAGGCTCACCACAATATGTTTGCTCACTATACAACGTGTAATTATTAAATCCACAGATTAAAAAAAATCCATAGATTTAAAAATTAAGACTCACAAAAATGTTGAGATGCACACATACATTATTTCCTGAATTTATCGACAAATATATGTTTTAAAATCAATTGGAAAATGTCATTAAAAACACAATGGGTTATTGATATTTAAACATGTATTGATACTTTTAACTGTTTAACCCGCATCTATAAACGGGTCTTCATCTGTGAACTTCACTTATTTTTGGGGGATTTTTGAATCGCAGATGGATCCTCCCTTTAATAAGAACAACATGGCTGAATATTGTGTGTGTGTGTGTGTGTGTGTGTGTGTGTGTGTGTGTGTGTGTGTGTGTGTGTGTGTGTGTGTGTGTTATTTTCCTTAGACCGCTAACCTGGGGTTCAGAGTCTCCCTCAGCAGCACCTTCCTGTGTGTCTCCAGCCCTCCATCTTGTGAAACTTCTTTTTCCTGACCTCTGGGTGACTCCTTTTCATTTTCAGCTTGGCAATCTCCCGACACATCTGGCTACCTCTTCTTCTTCTGTTAACTGACACCTGTATAGGAGGGAAGTCCCCAAAGAGGGTGAGAGAGGAGACAGAGAAAGACCACTAGATAACAGATGTGAGTTTGTCACACGGCTTATCGCCCTCTTTCCTTGTTATCTCTGGTTGACCCCTCCATTTTCAAGAGATCTTTCTCGAGGACGCTCACAGCCGTCTGGGAAAACATTAACACCTATTTTTCCTTCCTGTCTTTCCACCACCCTCCTCCCTCGCATCCCCTTTCTCTAGCTCAGTGTCTATCTGTGTCTCTTATCTTCCTCTTGCTACCTCCACTTCACAAGAAATGACAACAATCCGGCAGCAGCACGAGGAGATCTTCTCATGTGAAATCAGGATGCACGTCATGTGCACATCAGAAGCATGCTCTGTTGGCATCCGCCTGCACCTCACACGACACATTGATGATGCTTGTTTGAAAAGTTTTCCGGTCGATGCATCTAAATGTAATGTAAAGTTAAATAGAAAATGTTCCAGGCTCAAAATTAGAAAATGATCTCCTGGTTGTGTTGGTGGGTGGTGCAGCGGGACGGTTACATAATGAACTGTGTCCACGCAGTGCCCCCTTGTGGTCGCATGTGACAAACAACGAAGCCCTCACGCGTTCAGAGGGAGACACCTTGTACACACTTAATCTGAGAATCCACTGCACCTTTAGTTTGTTTTTTATTTATAAAATGACAGGATTTAAATATTTATTCCCCTGAAGATTTAAAATGAGAAATACAGAGCTCGACCTACCATCATAATTTTAATATGAGGCCCATAAAGTAAAGATGGCAGAAATATCGGCCAAATGGAGCTTGGTTATAAATGTGAAATCAATGGCGGTGCATGGGGAGGTTGGGTGGGGGGATGAGGACGGTTTAGCTCCAGCTAAGCATGAATCATCCCCTCCGGAGCAGTTATTTTAGAGCGCTACGTGATACAAGCTCAGTTGGATGCATTCAAGGCTCCAAATGCCAAACCGAAAGCTTTTCTATTCTCCATCCCTTCGCCTCTGGCTCGAGGAGGCTTTTATCGATGGAAGGTGAGTTGAGATTATCCCAAAGAGGAAAAACATCAGACGCCTCTCCTCTTTCCAAAAAGGTCAACTATCATTCTGTTCCTGCCTAGCTGAGGGCTAAAGGAGAGGCAGCACCTATAAAAGCAATCCTGGACTCCCAGGACAAAAGGGTTCTTTCTGCTGGTACCGCTGTCCACGCTTTGAGATGAGAACACCCTCTGTGTCTTTCATGTGCCCAGTGAGAACCCACCATCAGATGTGTTACTCCTGCTCCTCTCTCTCTCTCAGAATCTCACATTCATGTCCATACATGTGCAGGCACACTGAGCCAACACTGAGAGCATCAGAGCTCCTCGGCTGCTCAGGTGTGTTAGCGTGAGTTTGCCCACCGGTCATTTGCTGACATTCCAGTGGGAGCTGCCCATTGGCCGATGGGAACCGCTTGCTCCGGCGTTTTTGATCTAGGGGATTCGAAATCTGTCGGATGCGGAGGAGGCCTGCAGTGCGGGGGAGGAACAACAAAGGGCAAGATGAGATGTCTATGCGGCGGGTTTGAGCAATGCGTATCGTATCAGACTGCAGGGTGAAGCAACAAAGAGAAGATTACATTTGTTTGTTTACCAGCCTTCGACAGCGAGCTCAGCAGTGGCCATTTGCAACATGTCCCTGAACACTTCAAGCTATGGCTTGAGCCACAAGCGTAGATGTGAAAATCAACTATGGCCCTCTGACTCAGAGCGAGTGCAGCCAGAACCAGAGAGGCAACAGCTGAGCAGTTATCACTCTTCAGGCCAGCAACACATCTGATTGGCCGGGTGGGCAAACTTGGCTCCTCTGCAACTCGGCACAGCCTCGGGGGAAAAGGAGAGGACGAGCAGATAAGAGATTGAGAGACGTGGATAGAAGAATGTGTGTGGGGTCATTTCCTGTGGGTACAAGTCCGATGCAGTAAACTAGAGTGACCAGATTTGAGTTTGTGAAAAAGAGGACACCTCGGCATAACTCCTTCATGATGTGAAGGAGTTATAGATAGAAAAGGGCTTCCAGCAGCGTCGATGACAGGGGGGGGGTGCTATTGGAAGTCTGCCCACCCGCGCATCACAGAGCGAGGATCTCTCTTATTCTGCCTGTCTTGTGATATACAGCCTAAAAGGGGGATTTCGTTTATCTGGCAACCCTGAGATCAGTCGACCAATGACTGTTCAGGTGGAACGTACGGGGGATACCATTTACAAAACTTGTAAGGGGTAAAATCTTGTGAAAGACCCAGAGAAACGGAAATATCCGACGAAGCAAAATCCCGGAAAATTCAATTCAATTCAATTTAGTTTATTTGTATAGCCCAGTTTCACAAATTACAAATTTGTCTCAGAGTGCTTTACAATCTGTACACATAGACATCCCTGACCCAAAACCTCACATCGGATCAGGAAAAACTCCCAAATAACCCTTCAGGGGGAAAAAGAGAAGAAACCGTCAGGAGAGCAACAGAGGAGGATCCCTCTCCAGGATGGACAGAACAATAGATGTCATGTGTACAGAAGGACAGATTTAGAGTTAAAATACAGACAATGAATTTGACAGAGTTTATCAATAGTTCATATTTAGGCATATTCAACGTTTGGAGAAAAGCGTCCAGGTCAACTCGCCAGCTGATTTACCTGCTGTATTTGTTTCATTTGTTGATTAATTTGAAACTATACGATCCACTACTACAACCAGGTAACTTACTTTCGGTATTAATTTTTTAGCAGTTTGAGGGGATTTCTGTCAACCAATTTTTGGGGCTTAAAGTCTTTTTACATGTACTCCTGCACATGTAAAAATGAAGTTCGAAGTATGTGTGGGTGTGTTACATGTCCTCAGGTGATGTCCCTTATACAGTGAAAGAAGCGAGCTCACCAGACCTCTGCAGCCTGCTGCTCATTTGCCCTTTTCCCAGCAGCATTATTGAAATGTCATCGCAGGGTAAACACCGGTGTAATTGATAACGTTAATTATGGTCCCATTTAGAGCGTCCACAATACCAGGCCCGGGTAAGCCTAAATGGAACAAGGCTATAATTATTGTTACTATTTACACCGGTGTTCACTCTTCAATGACATGTCGACATGGCTGCTAGAAAAAGGGCGAGCTGCTTGAGTCACCATTAGACTCGTTCGAGATGAACTGCACCCCGCCTGGAAAGTATCGCCTAAAATCATATTGGACAAACAATTTGATAATAAAGCCAGTTAGAACATATCCTTAAATGTCATGTTAAAGAGGGCCCTGGGTGGAGCTCTGGCTTTCATGGGTTTGGTGAAGATCAACCACAATGCTTTCCTTCTGAGTGCTGCCATGTTAGTGTGCACTTGGTGAAGTGACCTCCCCACTGTGTGAATCGGTGTGTGTGTCAGTGTGTGTGGCTGCTTGTGAGTGGCTGCCTTCTTGTCCCTGTCTTTTTATTCACCTTGAGCTCCATCACTGGCTGCTCCGGTCTTGTGTACTTCTTTTCCGTCCCTCTTGGCCCTGCACCGTTGGGCTTTTGATGGCTGCTTCAGCTCCTTCCCCAACTCCTACTTCACGTCTCTGAAGACCCTGGACCCTGGAGGAAACATCAAAGCACAAAGAGATGAAAAAGATGCCCAGAGCTGAAGTGCTTCACTTCTGGAGTTATATATGCCATCAATGGCCAGTATGAATGCACCCTGCTGGGGATTTCTACCTTTCTGACACCAGTTCAGCAGTACAAAATAACATTTCCCGTATTCGTTTTTTGTATCTCCTACTTGTTAAAGCAAAAGGTCAAATGTGGTGTGGATGCAGAGTTATGAGCAGAACATGTCTCATATTCTGTATCTAAAATGCAGTGCGAAAGTGATGATATGTCAATTTCCCCGCTGTGGGACAAATAAAGGAGTATCTTCTCTTATGATGATTAAAAGCCTCCAGCCGAGAACTTTGATCCGTTTTCAAATTATTCTTTGTGTATAAATGTCTGCTTGTGGATGGATGGATGGATGGATACTTGGTTTGTCCCCAGGGGGAATTTGTTTACAGCAGCAGCAAGAAAGGTTACGGAGTAAACATAAAAATATTAAGTACGAAAAATACACAATGTATACAATAGAATAAAATAGCAGAGCAGGACATATTACATTTAAGAAAAACAAATAATAAAGAAAATGCAAAGTATATACAGTGTATATAAGTGTGTATTATGTATGTATTGTGTAAGTAATGCAAGGGTTATTTATGTTGATTCAATTGGAGGACCTGGCCAGAGCTGATTTATTATAAAGTCGTATTGCAGATATAAATACATAGACTGTCTATTCTATACATATAATACATACGATATTGTAAGCCGGTATAAACAATAACATTGCTGACATGTTCATGCAGTGACGACCAGATTAAATCAGCCAACATGTGACTTCCAGGATGTGCAGCTCGGTTTTCCAGCATGATATCCACAACACAGAGCAGTAATATTGGTTATTACGACCATGCTCGATGAAATGTTGGCGGTGTCTTGAGAGAGGTAAGCCCCCCCTCCTCTTCAGCATGTCCCACACTAATTAATTGGGTGTGAACGCAGCATTAGAAGCTCAACAGCTCTTGAGCCCCTCTCATCTCTACTTGAGGCGACATCAGCTGCCACCAACCCAAATCCTGAATGTCCAACCGAACTGTCGGCGGTCCAGTTTCATTGAGTACGTGGCAGGGGTTTTGACAACAAGAAGTGGAATGCAAATTACAATATTTTGTTTTTGACCTGTGTTTTAACGATCCATCTTAAGTCTGACTATGTAATATTAAATTAGTATTATTTTAATCTCTGCAAGCGTCAACAGGCGTTTCTTCAATCTTGCCAAGCTCATCGCAAAGAAAATAAAAGAGCAAGAAAGTGACATTACGTGTGATATGAATAACATAGCCAGCTACAGTATGAATGGAAAAATGACCAAGGACTGACCGGAGACCACCATATACGTATATAGAAGTGTAAAATATCATGAAATGGAAACAGTGTACAAGTACATGTAACTACACATTAATATTTTTATTGCACTTCCTTTCAACCATTGAAAAACACTTGTTTACAGTAAGCAACTTAACCTCACAATATGGAATATTTGTAAACTCACTTTTTGACAAGGCATGAATGTTAAGCCTGAATTTAGGAGGTTATACTGAAATTCAAAAGTAAACAAGGGTCCTTGAAGGCAGCACAGCAGAACAAAGCGACATCGCACTGCATTCAAGGGAATTAGAGACGGTTACTGGCTCCTTTTGTTTTCTTGTTTATTGTGGACTTACACTAGATGGCAGCTCCACACTGTTCATGCACCATGGTGTTTGCTCATTAGATGTGTGTGTGTGTGTGTGTGTGTGTGTGTGTGTGTGTGTTTTATTCCCACTTCATCCTGCTTACAACAGACTGCAGCTGGTTCTTGCTGAGCTGTAAAAGTGTTCGATGTAATCCTCAAAAGTCACTGGTTAATCTTCCGGCCAGGTTCCTTTTGCGGCACAAAAATCTAAAATGATGTTTGTTGAAATCCGAACACTGTTTTTAATGAGGCAAAGTGCTCCAGCGATCTCAGCTGTCGTCCGGGACGACGCTGAGGAGGATTATTTGGACGTCAAGTTCCACTGTTGTGAAGCTGAAAGCTCCATCCAGAACTCCTCATCCTCCCATTGTCGCTGCTCCCAGACTCCACACCTGTGTGCCTGGTGCCTCTGCCGCGGAGGAGACTGTTTACTTCTCCACTTCTGGAGGGACGTGTCTCCACGGAACAGCCCACGGCGGCTTTCATCTTCCTTTTTTTTAAAGCAGACATCCGTTAAAAGCTACTGTCGGCATCTGGCCTTGGGCAGTAACGTCAGGGGTCTCCCGACGCTGCACAGAGGACACAGCAGGCCTTCACAGACCAAACTAAACACCTATATGCACCATTTGGAGCATAAATAACATATGTGTGTTCTAGAAGTTAAAGTTAAACACGACATGCAGAGGACTATGCTTCATATGGAACGGTGTGTGTAGGTGTCGAGGTGTGTATGTGTGTGTGTGTGTGTGTGTGTGTGTGTGTGTGTGTGTGTGTGTGTGAGTGTGATAGTCTCAGATTCGAACTTCCCGGATCCTTAAGTGAATCAATGCATACCTGTATGTGCAACCCTGATGAAATAGACAACAAGCTACAACCCCATGTTCATTAAAACGAGACGTCCAGATGGAACAAACAAACACAGGACTTTTGTTTTGTCCAGGAGACCGGTGTTCATGTGTTGTTCGAAACTTAAAGTTAAATTGACATTTTGTCATCCAAATCCTTTTTGGTATTTGCCTCCGTTCCTGTCCGACTAGTGAAAAGAAAACACCCAAAACACACATCGAGGAGTTTACTTGACAACCTTGTCTCTTTGTGTCAATAGTTAATGTGTATATTCAAACAATACATTCATAGAAAACCACATACAGATAAACTAGGTTCAATAATAAGTTATTGATATAGAGCTCCACTGCACAATTAGGTGACAATGCAGGATTCATTGTATGGTAAACAATATGTGTACGTAGTCATTTTTCATGGAAGTTATCGTGACATGTCACAGATGTAAATATGAAAGTGAACGATTGCTGAATTCCTTTTAGGTGCTTCAGTTATTTCTATTGTGTACGCTGGTTCACTGTCACACGATCCTGAAACCTCACAGTGAAGCTGGGCCCTCCCTGCATGTTGAAATACTATAACAATGCTATAAATACCATTCAAGCAACACGTTCTCTCTCCCAAAGCACATCGCTCAGAGGCCCAACAGTTTCTATATTCATGTCTTTCAAAGCGTTGGAGGTAGGTCTCATTAGTTTTTAGCTTTTCTTGATTATGTTCAGGCAACAAAAGCACTTGGTTAGGTTTGAGGGAAGATGGTGGGGTTTTTTCTTTCTTTATTTCTTCTGAAGGGACAAAGGACAATGCACATCAATTAACAGTCAAACTGAAAGTTAGCAGAGAGGATCATTTTCATCTGCTGTTGCTGGCCAGATTTTTTTAAAGGCAACATAAAATGTAAAAAGATTAAATATTATAGTGAAGCTAAGATTTATCGATAAACACACATAACATATCGTTAAAACAAATTCACATATAAGCAAAAGCAAAGTGTACCTACAGTAGAGGCACACATATATCACTGAGGCAAAGAACATACATCAACACTGAACAAGACAAATGCACTTAAAGGCCAAACAGGCAGACCGGACGGACGGAACAGTAACGCTCACATAGCTGATTCCTTCAGGCTATGTTGGAATGTTTTGTTCATGTTTTGTGCATATGTGTGATGGCATAAGTTTGCTGAATTTACAGAAAACGTATATTTGCTAAAAGAGCTTGACCTATGTTAAAAGACACAATCAGCTCCTGAAGCAGATCTAGTGTGTCTGCCACTTCCAGCGCGTTGTTCACATTAAAAATAAGGATTTTGTTTATTCAACTGAATTAAGTCCATACCTGAGAAACAGGTTGAAAAAGGAGATGTCATTGAGATAATCACCATGATTACACCGTTTGCGCTACCACATCCTCTTTCACCATCACATGCACACAGCAGAACGTGAGTCAGGCAACGAGGCAGAGGGACTATAATTCAGCCAGGTTTCCCTGACGACCACTCGTAACATGTGCAACTGTTCCCATGGTGATGGTTTTCAGAGTGCGCTATCAGCAGGGGAGACGATGGCTGATTGGGAGGAGCACCAGACGACGTCACTGGCAGCCGTTCAGCAATAAAAGGACGGGGACGTGTTTGTGCTGCTCGGCATCCTGTTTACTGGGCTGGACCGTGTGCAGCGATTGGCTGGATATGGACCCGAGATCTGTTGATCAATGCTCAGCCGAAGAGATGGTGAATGCACTCAGTCACACCTGCAGTTTACAAGTCCCCAACACACACACACACACACACACACACACATTTCCCATACACAACCCTCCAATTCAGGTCGCACAGACACACTCAGTTCTTGATTGCAAACATTATCTTGCTTCCAGCTGGAGTAATAGCCATCTCTTAGCTCCGCTGACTCTGACAGCTTTGTGGTGATGACTTCCCATTCGCAATCTTATATTGACATGCTGTGTAATATTCAACACCTTCTCCGTTCCAACCATATGAAATAAGGCAGCTGGTCAGTGGTCGATGCATTCATTTAAAATCAAACTTGCACAACTCGGTTAGACCCAGGTAGAGCAACGATCTTGCAGAGTTTAAGAAAAAGATTGTGGTCTGTGTTAAACTAAGTATACCGGTCACGGGTCGTGTTTGAGGACCCGAACCAAAACACAGACTAGGAAGTAATAAATGCAAAGGTTTATCGTGAGGAGTAGTATAAATGTCAGTAAGTGAATATAAGCTTTATGTATTAGAATAAATTTAACGTGATCTGTGAAGCATAGAACGTAGTCGAGGCCGGCGACGTCAGAGGGAGGGCCGGTGGGGGAAAGTATCCCCTATGGCCAGTTGACTTCTGGGGGCAGGGAGACAGGCTGGTGGCAGGAAGACAGGCTGGTGGCAGGAAGACAGGCAGGCGGCAAGGAGTACATGAAACCAGCGGGATTAAACTCAGAGTCTACAAAACTGAGCAGGCTGCTGGCTGGACTGGACGGGTAATGTGAATGAGTCGTAACCAGGAGGGAGCATCCAGACGACCTGGACCTTTTGACTGGAGCCCAGCTGAGACCTACTTTCTCAACACTTCATGATTTAGCTGCTACAAAGTACTGTATAACATTTTTAAATAATCTAATAATGGGGAACCTTTATTGTGAAGGAATTATTGGTTTCATATCAGCAATTCGTGAATAAAACAAGTCTACTAATTATGCAAGGAGGAAGCGTAAGCACCTGAAATAACGAAGGACTTTTATTTTAAAGCATTTATATGATTTTAATATTGTGTTTGTCCATCCTGTGGCACTGAAACACGGCAGTTAGTCGCAGTCACAAACATCATGTCTGACCGTACGGGGTACATCCAATGGGACAAAAACAGATGTAGCTGAAGAAGACATGTAGTGAGGTCATGTATCTGTGAGTGTGTGCATGTGTGTGGGTGTTTGAGTGTGTGTGTGTGTGTGTGTGTGTGTGTGTGTGTGTGTTGTGTGTGTGTGTAAGCACGGTGTTGAGTAATTCCTCAAGGGTAAAGTACGGCTTAGTTCCAGATAATTTCTGGAACACCACCTCTCTCCGATAGACCTGCCTGACTAAAGCAATACATGTGTAATACCTGCAAAACCAATAAAGGTATGCAATTATCACTGTTGAATGGCTTTTATCAAAAATATATAATACATTTTTTTTAACATTTTTCACTTTGGTGTCTTCTTTCGAGGGCACTTTAACTTACAGATAGATAGAGAGAGAGAGAGAGAGAGAGAGAGAGAGAGAGAAAGAGAGAGAGAGAGAGAGAGAGAGAGAGAGAGAGAGAGAGAGAGAGAGAGAGAGAGAGAGAGAGAGAGAAATAGAGAGAAAGAGACATCCACTTCCAATGGCATCGTAACATGTGGAGGCCAAAGTTGTGCGGATGCTTTTCACCCCGATCAGCACCTTTATGACCGGCCAGGAGACACATGGTAGAATGGGTTTCGCGCGGTGGCTTCATGTTTTCACGGTTGAACTGTGACACTGACCATTTGGACGCAGACAGAAGATCAGCGTCATGCTCAGCTGTACATCATCAGCGCCTTTTCATTGGAGCAAACTGACACTGCAGCATGGTTCACTCTACTACATGATACTACTGCGAGGGCACCACAAGGGCATGCTGTTACCTCACACACTCTCTCTCTCACTCACACACACACACACACACACACACACACACACACACACACACACACACACACACACACACACACACACACACACACACACAGAGAAACACTTGTAGTAGCCAGACAGATTTACTGACTACTTTGCATACTGTACAGTAACATGGTAGAGGCCAATGGAAGTTATTATTTTTCAAACCAAAGTCGAGACTTATTATTTATGCTGCCTAAAATCACAACTTTAAGACTTCCTGTCCGTAAAAAGTTACAAACGCTCACTAGTGTTCCGTCTTCAACTTATTTTCACTCATCAAAGTCCCAATTTCCACATAGTCCTCAATTACTATAGTGACAGAGCTGATGTGGAATGTTGTAACTAACAAAATAAATAGGATGTAAGCAGCTTAAAGCTGCAACAAACCCCATTTCCATTGTGGGTGAACCCGAATAGTCCACTAGGGAGACTGATCGACTTCCAATCTCAGAGTTGAACTGTCTGACGTGGCCACGCTGAGGACTAACACACATGAATAAAGTTGATCAGATCCACAATAGGCTGAGCCCTCCAGTAAACACCATCAATACAATGTAATACTATTTAGGACACAGGCAATATTTAAATACACCATTTTAGAATAGGTGACAATACATGTATACAGCATGATGCAAACAACTGCATTAGATCACTATAAAGTGTGCACGTATATAGTGGGGAGACTTGTCGCTACCCATACGAACCCTTTTCATTTACCAAAATATAGCCTAACTTTAGAACGTTATTCGGGCTGTTTGCTGCCTTACTAGCATAACATGGTCAAATCAAATATTCATAAAGTCCTTTCATATTAAGACAGTACCTCTACTGAACGACAGTATGTCTACTGGGATTGCAGGTCTTAGACAGTTACAGTTTTTCTCGATTGCTTACACACAAAAACTGGAACTTATAACACAATGACCACAACCTGTAACTCATGTGCCAACTCCCTAAACCAATCCTGCTAAACTATAAGCACAATGATCTGCTTTAGACACAGGTTTCTATTGTTAGCTACACTTTCTTCGAAATACTAAACACCATCCTCTCTAATTTGAACACTTTATCAATGCCAACACCTCCTTGTGTTCAGTCAGAACACACTGCTACTCAATTGGCAAAACATCCATTTCCACGGCTGTTGTGCGATTTAGAATCACAGCTTTAGCAATATAAGGACCACAGGTGACCTCCTGGTTTGAAGAAGAATGGATGAAAACATGGAAGGTAGAGGAGACCAGAGAGGCAGGAGTGTTTTTTGTCCTTTTTTATTTACACTTTTCTTCTTTTTTGTTGACTTTAGTGGTCTATTTTCTATTGTTTGTTTTCTGAAAGAAAAAGAAAATATGTTGTTTTATATTTGTGTGTTGTTTTATACTTTGAGTTAAAACATTATACATTTACAATATTCTACAACAGGAGAAAGCGTACAGTAACACTAGACATGAAAAGGCACAATGCTCCTGATAAGGCCTTCATACTGGTGTTTTCCCATTTCATCGTAGTGTTTTCCATTGAGCACATCAGTGTTCTATCGATGCTCAGAATGTCTACTCATATAATGGGCTGTGTTTGTCATTTGAAAACAAAATACCCTTTTGAGGTGACAAAACACTGTTTTGAAAGCAAAGTTGCATTTTGCAGGAGATATTAAGGGTTTTGCATTTTGTGAGTGGTTTTGGGATTTGTGTTTAGAGTTTTGAGAAAACGAGGCATGGTTTCAATCGAGAAAAACTGTAATACCTGAACAAATTTAGCATCTTGGCTGAAACCTCGGAAAGGCTAAACAATGAATTAATACAGTTCCTCTTAGGAACCATGACATCATCCATCGGTTTGTGGACCGCATTTTTGAAATCTCAAGTGCAGCATTTCGGTCATATCCATCCTGTTGTTTTGCAAAGAGAAGAAACAGAGTTATAGGGTCATTTTCTTAAGGACTTCTCTATATCCGTCGCCCCCTGGTGGCCATTGGGAAGAACGAAGGTTTAGGCACTTCTGTATTGAAGTTCCCAGCTGGTCCAGAAACAGGACTTATCGTGCACCTGGGCAAGCTCCTCCCTGGTTAGGTTTGGGAAAAGATTGTGAAGTACGGAAGTTACATGACAACCACTTCAACATCGACACAAACAGCTGCCTCTTGGGGGAACATCTGGGGTTTTTAGACCCACACACAATTTGTAATGAATTCATACGACTCAGTGTACTTAGCTTTCACTAAATTAAATAACAATGTTGGAACAGGTTTCAGGCTGTCACCAGTAGGTTTCTCCCCTAAGCACCCAAGGATCAGCATACAAGAGAGATATTTGGTCATATCTTTTATTATTCCACCGCAGACCGTGTCTCTGCTCTCCACTCTCCTGCTCCTTAGTCCCTACTGCTCGTTTATGGAGACAGATGCACACATACAGACACACAGATTGTCCTCAGCTGGGCTCATTACTAATCAGCCCAGCTGAGGACAATCTGATAACGTTCCCCCCGCTCCACCCACTCTGCAGCCGAGCCTAAACACACCCCGCTGCCACAAATGTGTTTGGGTCGGTGAACCATGGACCATATTTCAAGCACTGCACATCAGACGGGAGTCATAACTACAAAAGAGACTTGTACGACACCCCAGGAAATATTCAGAAAACATTTTAGCCATTTTCTTCCCACTTTGACCTGCTTATGCAACGTGGCAGCGACAGTACAACTGTCGGCCCGGAGGTGTTCTCCAAACATCCTTTACACCTGCCTAAAAAGGAAACACAAATACCGAGAGGAGGTAAAGGAACATTGACACTCCGAGGAGGATTCACACACCTCAGGCACTGTAATGCAGCGTTTATACTTTGTAAACATGAGTTTTCCCGTTCCTCAACCCCGACTGTTGTCTGTGCTAGATGAGCTCATCGAGTTCAACAATGTGTCACACTTATATAAGCCAATGCAAAGAAAGACATGGAGACAACACAATATTGAAATGAATGCATTTTGAGATTGCTTTAGACAGTTTTGCACTTGAAAAACACCAATACAACAACCTGGTACATCCTATGTAGATTTGATGAAATTGAGCATTTGTATTCCCAGCAGGATCCTGGGACAAATGTATCATAGCTTTACAGTCGCTTTAGTCTCATGCTCTGATGGCAATAGTTGTCTTCCTGCTCTCACGCTATGGTAACCGGGACAGAATTATGACACTTGGTCGATCACAAGCCTTGTAACTGTTATCCAAGGGTACAAATCTATCGACTTCCCCACCCATAAAGATGGGAATATAGCCTCCTTGTATGCACAGCGACAGATGTGTTTTTTAATGGTACTTTGGTAGCTTGTGTACTCAGCCGCTTCACAGACTTTATGCGGGAAGATGAGGAATAATTTCCCTCGGCTTGAATCATGATCATGTGCTTTGTATACTCGCAGTGAGTTCTGTAAAAGCTGGGTGAATCATGGAACCCTTAGACAGATGCACCATGTTAAATTCAGGTCAGGTTCCATGAATATTTTAAAAATAACACAATGAAGAGGAATAGCACAGGGGATCAGGGTTATAGATTCAGATGGTTCTATAGGGCCGTGCTTTTCCTGGGACATATTTGTTTAATTCTGGGCATCCGGTGCAACGCAATTATGATGTTCTGTGGGAATGGAGTACGTATGTATGTATGTATGTGTGTGTGTGTGTGTGTGTGTGTGTGTGTGTGTGTGTGTGTGTGGAGGGGGAGGGTATGTATATATGTATGTATGTGTGTCTCTATGTATGTATGAATGTGTACGTATGTATGTATGTACTGTATGTATGTGTATGTATGAATGTGTGTATGTATGTATGTATGAATGTGTGTATGTATGTACCAAAAAGATAATATTCATCAACTAAATATTCCTTTTCTAGCATCAAAAGACTATTGATTTGTGAAATATAAATATTTGTACGCAGGTTTTTGTTGTTGTTCTCAACAGTCTCTGATTATAGCCTTATTCCAATCAAACTGCTTTGCTCATTTAGGATGATATGTAACGAACATAAAGGCTTCTTGTGGTGAGCGGATCTGCACATGGAGCCAATGCGGTCAGGAAATGAACTGACTGGAAGAGGCCTGCAGTACCATCTCCTAATGTGACCTAATGCTTTAAATGTCAAAACCAATGTGTTCCGAGCAGACCTCCAGATAAAAATAGCATTTCTTTATGACACCAGATCAAAAGTAGCATTTTAACTACACAATGGTTTTGAAGTTGAAAAAGGGAGACGTTGCTATGCGTTTTGTTGCATACTAGCATTTGGAACATTGTGACAAAATTAATTTTAAATGAATTGTTGCATGCTGGGAAGCTGTAAAATGCTCCTCTAGTGTAACTGTAAAAACAACTTCTACATAGCATTACAACTCTCTGTTATTCACAGGGGACCTGGGACTTGAACTTCCTCACAGCTAGTCCAGATATAATGATGGTGTTTTTTCAAGTTGTTGTTGTTATTGTTGTGACAATATTGCTGCGTTCCAAAATCCAAGCAATTACTGCATGTATCCCAAATGTAAGAAAATGTTTTGTCTGGAAATAAAGTATATACTTATGTAGTGTTATATTACAGTTACTGCAGCTCACTGGTGGCTGAGCCGGCCGCTAGCAGCTAATAATGCTAACAGTGCAAACTAAGTACTGAAAGTATTTCAGAGTTAGTCAGCTCCAAGCGTGTTTAGTTAGCTAATTATAACTGGATTTCTCAAAAGCCCATGTTCCTTGTTTTGCTGCCAGAGAGGAAATGTATTCATAATAAAGCCTCAGGGGCCTTTTTCAAGGAAAAAGTTTGGCAACCAAATACAAATTAAATAGTTTCTTATCTTCAAAAAGTGTGACCAAAAAAGATACAATGTTATTGTGTTGGGAACGATGGCTAAAAGCATGAATGCCAAACTCGAGTTGTGATAAACTGGAAATTGCACTCAGCTAATAATGACCACATCCACTCCCATTGTAAACTCTGTGGGGTGGTGGAGAGCACACTGCTCATATCACAGAATGGTTCCAGTAAAACACATCTGTCACTGTGCATAAAAGCCAGTAATGCTCCTATCTTTATGGGGGAAGTCAGCATGTTTGTGCTTGGACAACAGTTACAAGGCCTATGATCATAAAAGTGCCATAATTGTATCCTGGTCACAATACAGATGGAAAAATCCCAAATAGGCTCCTAAACCAAGGAACTAAAGCCACTATAAATCATCTCTAAGAATTATAACGTGTAGTGCTGTTGGTGCATACATCTGCCTCTCTATTCCGCTGATGACAACATAATAAAAACAGATAATAAACTATAGGTTGCGAATGATTTGCCTCTCATCACTTTCTTCACTCGAACCGTACAGGCAGCCGTTGGGAAGACTCACAGGCACTGCTTTCAAATCCTTTCATACAGACACCCAGAGGGAGAGACTTAGCAGTGTTTCTGACAGGATAACCTCTGCGTTGTGCTCTGGCCCAAGTGAGGAAGGGACTACACATTTATTTGAGGAGTTTTTAACACGTCTTTACCGTCCGTTACCAGTAAGTGGCCATGAAGTGGAGTGGGGGAGCGGTAGGATGAGAGAGACTGGGTGGGAGTGTGAAAAGTGAGGAGCGAGAGCAACCGGCGGTAGTGACATGGTCCCACATGGCTGTATCCTCTCCAAGAAATCAGTAGAAACATCCTAAATGAACGTTTGTGCTGACATCACGTTTACTAGCCAAAAAAATAGCTCATGGAGGATTCGAGGATATGAGGATTCTGTGTTTGTTAATAAGTAGGACCTGGCACCAAAGCTTCTGCTACAAAACTAGGTTACCATCCAACTCACTTGCACTCTCAATTATGTTGCGAGGTAATTGCTCCCAGATTGCAGTTTCAAACAGTTATAAATACTGGTGGTTAATGTTGTAAATTGCAACATAAAGAAAATAATTGTTCCTCTGTGTTTTGACCCATCCACCCTCCAACCTCTCACGCATGTGGACATCCACATTTCACTGAAAACATAACTTCCGGTGCAGTTTGGTTGTATGGAAACGTCCTTTTTAGGATACAGGACCGGAGGCACACAGAACAAACCTGAATCAAACACTGATTCTAAAAGCAGGAGAGGTCGGTTGGATGTATAAAATTATAATGTGTTCACATCCAGTCTGACTAAAGGTATTTGCCTAAAGCTCACCCATTGGAAAATAGAAAGAAGATAAGTATCTCATGACTGCCATCAAAAATAGTCTGATGAAATACCACGAGGCTGCTAGAACAACACAAACGGAGCCTGTAGTTGTTGTTGGAATATATTTGCATCATGTTGGAATAACAATTGTAAAAGTCCAATTGATCATAAACGTCTTTGCCACACTGCTCTTCCCATCCTGAAAAAAAGGGCCCCAACGGCTGACCTTTGGACCTCTGGATCAGGACAGGATGTGTGATCAGTTAGTGTGAGTCGATAGCTTCATGTCTCATTCTTAGCTTTATAGGCACTTTAAAGTAGCAAATGATGGCATCATTGATTCTGTTGATCATGCCACTCGGATACAAATGTTTGGTGGCTTTTATCCTCTTCAATACATGTGATCCCTCAGGAAGTGTTTGTTCAGAAACACAATGTCCCCTTTCGTCTCCATTCACATATTGGCATTGACTTTGTATGTAATCGATTCACTTTTGACAATTCCACGTTTGGTGTAAACACATCATTCGAGAGAAGCCTCAAATTGCAATAGTCTCATTTTCCAACTCCGCCCTCTACTGTGTGCAGAGTTGGTCACTCATCCTTGAATCACCTGAAGTTGATTGTTAGGTTTTATCATTGTTTTCCTTAAACTTGTGAAGTTTTGTTTTCCGCCTTCTGGGAATGTAAGAAATCACTGCTGGAAAACAATCAGTTTTAATTACATAACAACGCCACGGTTCAGGTGTTGTTATCCGATGGATGCGTTGGGAAAGCGGCGCCTTGGCAGAGTGGCGCCTTGGCAGAGCGGTGCGTTGGGAAAGCGGCGCCTTGGCAGAGCGGCGCCTTGGCAGAGCGGTGCGTTGGGAGAGCGGCAGCCTCCAGACTCCATCTGTGTCCACAGGATGCGTTCAGGTCAGCGTTGTGAAACCCGTCGCAGTTTTAATCCCGTGGTTAACATTGTTACTTGAAAAGAAAAGCATATATTGATAGTTTAAGGAGAAGATCCTGGTTTGGGTTTTAATATGTGTTTGTTGCCTTAATATATATACATATACATTGTGTGTTACTTACAAATTATAGCTTATAAGTAACTAAAAATAAGTCCAACTTTTGGTTTCACCTCGGGACACAGTCAGCTGTCTCCTGGGTTAGAGTCTGTGTTCATCCATCCCGATCTCCTCCATACGCAGACGTTGCTGCTCCTTATTCTACACCACCTGACTTCCTGCTTTGCTCCTGGGATGAACACCACGGCCACTACAGGTTATTGCCTGGCAATGTTGGTTCTCCCCGAGGGGATCCAGCTTAACTATAGATAACGGCCTACAATTGAGACTTGACTCTGGGCTTATCTTCAGTACTACTTGGAGGATTTGGGACCGCCACAGTTTTAAGGAACCAGAAATACTTATACAGTTTAATTTCGGCGTGAAGGAGAGCTACTCGGTTCGGGAGCATCCCCTCGTTTGGACCCTCTGTTCATATCTATACAACCACTGCGTTATAAATCAATAGTTTACCAGAGCAAAAAGTTCTTCATAGACCACACTTACTTGTTCTTACACCCTGGAGCTACAAGATATCATCTGAATCCTGTGACTCCTCTTTCCTTTTCAATCTTTCTCCCAGGCTCAGAGCAAAGCATGAGACATCTTTATGTGTTTTTCATGCTGGAAGAGAAACTAATTCTCAGATGGGAGCCGTGGGAACAAGATTAAAAGATGCCCTTAAAACAATCTGCTTATCTCTGTACCAGTCCCAAATGAGACGAGGAACAGTTTAGCCCGCGGTAATATCTTTGGTGGCCTCTCCAGTGTATAATTAAAAAGGCCATTCTTTGACTGACGATGGATGAAGCAGTGTTTGTGGTGATTTTCATTCTGAGGTGTGGCAGCTCTGTGGGACAATCACAACGGTTTCCTCTCTTTTGATCTCACTCATCTCAGCATTTCTTCAAGGATTTAAAAACCTAAGTCAGGTTGTAAATGTGATAAATGAGAGGAATGATAAAGTGAGGACCACATAAATGGATAAAGAAAGCTCTGATGATCCATCTCAGCAGCTGGAGGTATCGTTTTCTTGCCAAACATGACATGAGCCGGTGGGGGTCATGAAAGATACAGAGCGCTGATTCACAAAGGGCAAGGTTTGGAAACCACTAAAGAAGCAGGGCCACTGATTGATGGCGCCAAAGATCCATCCAAACCCATTCACATGTTTCCGAAAGCAGAAACTGTCCAATATTAATCTAATGTAATGAGCTATAAACACCCCATCATGATCGGAATTGCAATTTAAAAGTCTCAGTGATGTGTTCGGAGAGGAATTACAACCAGATGTCCTCCTGCTCCGTGACAGAGAGAGAGAGCTCCAGAAAACAGTGAGTTTCCTCTTTTTTTATGTTTTTGGACTCATTTGCTTTCAGCGACCGCACGACTCAATAGATGACAATGTTCCCCTGTTACTCACAAATTAACACATTCTGTCCGAGGCCACCAGCTGAGACTTTTACATGGTTTTGTTAGTATACATGAAAGAAACGAGAGGATTTGGGAGGGAGTCCAGCTAGCAGTTTCCCTCTACTTTCCAGCTTCATGCTAAGCTAAACTCACTGACCGCTGGCCACATCACTTCACATATCCGGTACAGACTGGAGGGCAATGTCCTCCTTCTAATCTTACTCTCAGCAAAAGAGGGCAAAGTGTTTTATTCCTTTCACTTTAAAGCTGGTGTAGCAAACTTTGAAAAACACTCAGACTAAACTAGATCTTGAAAAGCATCCAACTGAAAAAATTCCCAGCCCCTCCAAAATAAACTCCCCCCACATCATGAATGCTATTCGAAACATTAGATAATAAAGGATAGATTAAAAATACCAATGTAATGAATATATAATCAGACTGACTATACAGACCGGTCTCTAACCTCCCCTTCCTCTCTAAAATCCTTGTGAAAGTAGTTGCAAATCAAATGTGTGACTTTCTACATCATAATAGTTTACTTGAGGAGTCAGGATTTAGAAAACACCACAGCACAGAGACATCACTGGTGAAAATTACAAATGACCTCCTAATGGCAGCAGATAAAGGACTCATCGCTTAGTGCTGCATTCGACACCATTGACCATGACGTCCTATTACAGAGACTGGAGCATTCGATTGGTATTTCAGGCACCGCACTAAGTTGGTTTGAATCCAATTTTTCAGATCGATCTCAGTTTGTGTTTGTAAACGATGAAGCCTCGATAACCACCGACGTTAGTCATGGAGTTCCACAAGGTTCTGTGCTTGGACCAATCTTATTTACCTTATACATGCTTCCTTTGGGCAATATTATCAGGAAACACTCCATGCATTGTTATGCAGATGATACTCAACTATATATATTGATAAAACAAGAGGGGACCAACCAGCTCAATCAAATTCAAGCATGTCTTAAAAACATAAAAACATGGATGACCTGCAACTTCTTGATGTTAAACTCTGACAAAACTAAAGTAATTCTACTCGGCCCTGAGCACCTCAGAGATCGATTATCTGGTGATGTGATTTCTGTAGATGGCATTACTCTAGCATCCAACACCACTGTAAAGAATCTCTGCGTTATCTTTGATCAGGACTTATCCTTTACCTCCCACGTGAAGCAAATCTCACACACTGCATTTTCAAAAATCAGGCACATCTTGTTTCAAAAAGTTGCAGAAAAACTGGTTCACGCGTTCCTTACTTCTAGACTGGATTACTGCAACTCCTTATTATCAGGCTGCTCTAGTGAGTCTCTTAGGTCCCTCCAGTCCAGTGGTTCTTCACCTGGGTTCGATCGAACCCCAGGGGCCCGGCGAGTCACTCTCAGGGCTTCGGCAGATTAGAGACACTCAGCAGCGTTCTCCGTTATAACAAGGTGGCGCCCCGCCCCCTGTAATGTTCGCTATAGCGCCAGATTACAAAAGAAGTAACGTAAGGTTCTCCACCTTGTTATTTTATTAAACTAAATGGCCGTATGTTGTTGTTCGTATCTGCACAACGACATGTCATTTCTGTCTCTACGTGAGCGCGGTCACGCTCCTCCTGGCTCTCCTTGTCGCGCGCGGCGGAGCCCCGCCCCCATGCGCACAGACACATGCGCAGAGACATGTGCGAACACAGGCGAGCAGGCTCCCACCAGCCCGCGGAGAGCGGACAATATGTCGCGTGAAAAGCTCATTTTATCACACATAATAATAAAACGTGATGACACACACATATCTGGTTTTGTTTGGCAAAGCTTGCACATTATTGGTGTGTCTTGTGTGAGTGTAAAACTCAGTAAAACTGTTTTCTTTAGTTTTTCACAGGTTGCACTTTATTGTTATTAACTTTAATTGAAAATGTATTCAGTGCACAACAGGTTAATTACAGGTGAATTGCAGCCACAATAAGCTAAATGCTGCACAGATAGAACTGTATTTGTATTATAATAAAGTGATTGAAAGCTTGTATTAGTTTTCTGTCTGATGGAGCAATCTGGTTTAATTGGAAATCCCATTAAAACCAGATTGCTCCATCAGACAGACAGCTATATATGTATTATATTATAAGTACCCTAACCACACCAACTAGCTAATCTGTTGGACTGCACCTATTTTGACAAACTCAATAAGCTTCTTTTGTACACGTTTACCTATTTTTTTTTTGTTTTGCGTTATGTGATCCCTATATTGACAATGAATTAGATGTTTCTTGCATAAAATTAGTTAAACAATTCTTATACTGCATTTAATTGTCTAGCGTCTTTAAATGTTAACTTTTCCAACTTTCTTTTAGGTTGGTAAAAGCACCAACTGTAGTTGTTTGTATCGGTCCGTCGGTCCCCGCCCCCTGAAGCTGTAGACCTGGGGAAACACTGCACAGTAAAGCTCGGATCTCACTAGCAACGTCGGGCCGTTCTTGTCGGTCAAAAACTGTCTGCCGACATTTTCGGCAACTCACCCTTTTCTTTGCTGTGTTATGCTGCGTTCACACCAAAAGCTTTGCAAAGTCAATGCACAGACGTGAATGGAACGATAGACCGAAGTGAAAAATTCACTCGGCGCTGAGTTGTTAAAGCTAATCAGCTACGTTCGCTATGTTTTGAAGAAATCATATTTTATTTGTCCTAAGTGTTTGGCTAATGCACCGATGAAGCTTGCAGGGTTCAGTACCACTGATATAGTTAAGAACCACTGCTCTAGTTGATCCAGAATGCTGCAGATCGTGTACTCAATAAAACTAAGAAAAGAGATCACATTACTCCTACACTATCTGCTCTGCACTGGCTCCCTGTAAAATCAAGAATCACTTTTAAAATTCTTCTCTTAACCTACAAAGCCTTGATTGGTGAGGGACCATTATATCTTAAGGAGCTTGTAGTACCATGTTGCCCCACTAGAGAGCTGCGCTCACTAAATGTGGGGCGACTTGTAGTTCCAAGAGTCTTACAAAGTAGGATGGGAGCCTGAGCCTTCAGTTATCAAGCTCCTCTTCTTTGGAACCAGCTTCCACCTTCAGTCCGGGAGGCAGACATAGTGACCACATTCAAGAGTAGACTAAAGACTTTCCTCTTTAATAGAGCTTATAGTTAGGCTGTTCACCTGGTCCAGCCCCTTGATATGCTGGTATAGGCTTATAGGCTGCTGGGGGACACTTTAGGATACACTCAGCACCTATCTCCTCTTCTCTCTCTACTTATGGATGAATTTGCATCTCTCCATTACTAACTTTCTTGTAAATGCTATGCAACACGTAATAATAGATTCTCTATCATCGTATAACAAAGTGAATGATTGGAGACAAGATCAACTTATCTGCCGGTCTTTCAGATTTATTTTTCCTATTATTGCAGGTTTCCCATGTGTAACAATTAAAATGCAGAGCAGACTGCAAGCAAGCAAACATCTGCAGAACAGTTGTTACAGGGTCATGTGTTGCTAGGCCCAAGAAAGATGAATGCAGAGCAAAACCCCATCAAAACAGACCCTACATGTAGTAAGATGCTCATCTTTGCGGAGGTGTTTGAGAACCTAACTCCATATCCATCCATCCTAAATACTGACAAGCCGGACCGAGAGACTGCTGGCGTATCCAGAGTCCCGATATAGAATAACTTCCATAGACATGCTTCTCAGTCAGTCTACAGACCTTTGTCACCATGACACATAAATATGACATAGCGGTAGATCTGAAATATGAAACAGCTACTCCGAACTGTGAGGCTTTTTTGCAAAGCCGTGATCGTAGCTCATTACAAGCATGCACCGTAAAAGGAGCATCATATAATATATGTAATCCTGGCCCTGTGTTCAACCACCTCATGTTTCATTCACCTGTAAGAAGATAGCGGACATTGCATCATAATAGATAGAGATGCACCGATCAGGTTTTTTGGGCCGATCACCGATCACTGAAATCAGTGTCAGCCGATCACCGATAATACCGATCACCGATCACTGAAATAGTATCTGCCGATCCCATAATACCGATCACAATGTCGATTGAAGCATTCTATTTATTGTGTAAAATTATTGCCTAGGACTATGAGGAAATACACATCTAAAGCACCTCAAATATTAAAGAAATTACAGATATGTTAGTGTATGATTTGTCGACATCTTATTTTGAAAAGCGGATGTTGTTTCACGTGGCTCTTTCCGCTAACTTTGCAAAACCGGATGTTTTGACATGTAAATCCTTCCGCTAACAGTTAGCATTCGATCAGGAGCGCGCGAGGGTTTTGATAAAGTTATCGGCTAACTTTATCAAAACCCTCGCGCGTTCCAGATCGAATGCGTGTGCCGTGAACATCAGTCTATAGGGGCTCAGACATGCGAGTGTCGGTGAGTTGACCCAGAGGTTCAACTCGGGGGATGGGGTGCCGCTCGCTGCGGGAGGATCCCCGCGGGGACCTCTCACTCTGCACTCGCCGGCGCATCGTCTCCGTTGCGGCGCGCGGAGATTGAAACGTCTCTGATTGTATTTCTCGCAGATGTGACGTCATCTGATCGATCGGTTTGATCGGCCGTTTTGAGAACGCCGATCAAAACCGATAATGGCAATATCGGCCGATATCGATCGGCGCCGATCAGATCGGTGCATCCCTAATAATAGACGTCAACAATGAACAGTTAGTTCTCACAGCTGTCTGTTCAATCTTTGCTGTCGAGATGCAAAGAGAATTTCAACAAATAGGAAAATAATATGTTTTTTAGACAAATTGCCTACCCAGACTTTAGATGATGATATTCTTGTTGCCTTTTTTTGGTGCTTTTTTTTACAATTTTCTTTTTATTCAAAGATAAGAAGACAAATACAACAAGTCATCAACAACATCGACAACCAGACTTAAAAATAAAATAATTAGAAAAACCTGCTGTCATGTCAATTCTGTTTCAACTGCCATAGAGTCCACTTCCTCCATTTACTGTCCATCTATGGTCCTGTCAGTCGTAGTCTGTGTGTCAGTCTTTCCATCATCTGTATTTCCCCCACTGTGTCCACCCAATGGGTCTGAGTGGATAAGTCATCAGTCCCCCATTTCCTTGTAATTACCTTTTTACCTGCAACCATGAGTATCTTGAACATATACGAGTCCCCATCATGCACAACATTCTCAGAGTAAATATACAGATACATCAGCTCATGTTTCATAGGAAATTCGTATCCCAGAATATCTTGTGTTATCCTATGGACCATTCCCCAAAACACTGTTATTTTGTGACAATTCCAGAATATATGTGCATGGTTAGCATCAGATGACCCACAATTCCTCCAACATGACTTTCTTGTTTCAGAATAGTTATTTGATATTTTGGGTGTGATAAAGAACCGTATCAGATTTTTCCAAGAAAACTCTCTCCAGGCTCGTGAACAGGTTGTTGTCTTATGTTTTTCCCACATCTTATCCCATTCGTCTTCAGGTATTTCTATGCCAAATTCTCTTTCCCATTTTTCTTTTATATACCCTGTTGTGCTTTTGTCATCCATTAATGCCTTATATAGTGTAGTTATAGTTCTGACCCGCTTCCCTTTATATGTATCGATCATTATTTGTACTACCTTGTTCATTTCTAGAGAGAGCTCCTGTCCAATCCGTTTCCCATAATAATCCCTTATCTGTAGATATTTGTAAAATTCCCGCCAATCCAGGCCATATGCCGTTTTCAAGTCTTGAAAGCTCATCATCTTCCCCTTGTTCACCAGTGTGCACCATGCCGTAATGCCCTTATCCGCCCACTGTCCGAGACCCTCACGATGCCCAGCTGATCTAAAACTGTTATCAAAAGCCACCCATTTTAATACTTTTGTGTCCTTCTCCGCCTTATTATGTCTAAGTAGTTTGAACCATAATTCAAAGGTAAATTTTGTGATCGAATCCATTTGATTTCTAACCTTCTTAAATGTTTCCCTATCTCCTATAATACTCTGTATCGGACACATTCCAAATGATTTCTCCATTTCTTTCCATTTTGCTTCGTAGTCTAGTTTACACCAACAGTGTACATATTTCAGCTGGGCCGCGTGGTAGTACTCTTTCAGGTTCGGCAGACTCAGGCTCCCCCTCTCCCTCTTTAGCTGGAGAGTTCTGAACCTCACTCTTGGCCTCTTCCCCCCCCCATATAAATCTGGATATCATCCTGTCCCATGTTATGAATTGTGTTTGAGGTATTTCTATCGGTAATGCTTGGAACAAATATAAAAGTCTGGGTAATACATTCATTCTTATTAATTCTATCCTTGAGCTAAAATCCAATGTTAGGGTGGTCCATCTATGTATATCTTTTAATAATTCTTGGTTAATTTTTTCATAATTTGCCCTATATAGTCCTGATATGTTTCTAGTCACTTCTATCCCTAAATAATTAATTTTCTTTAGATTCCAATTTAAATTGAATTTTTCTCTGATCTCCTTGGGTGGTGTATAATTGATGGTGAGTACTTGGGTTTTAGTGATATTTATCTTGTATCCTGATAGTTTTCCATATGTGTTCAAGAGATCTAGTAATTCTGTCAACGACTCACCAGGTCGTTCAAGGTATGCAATGACGTCATCTGCGAAGAGGCCGACCTTATGTTCTACCCCGCACACTGTCACTCCTTGGATTCGTCTATTTTCACGTATGGCTTGTGCCAATGGTTCGATAAAGTATGCGAACAGGGTTGGTGATAAACAGCATCCCTGTCTGGTTGATCTCTGTAGATCGAACTTGTTAGATAGGCTTCCGTTTATTTTGATTCTAGCTGTAGGTCGTTGATATAGGGTCCGAATAATCTGTATTGATTTATCATTGAATCCAAATTTCTCTAGCACTGTGAAAAGGAGTCCAATTTACCCTGTCAAACGCCTTTTCGGCATCTACACTAACCAGTATCGTGTCTCTTTTCTGTTCGTTTGCCTGATCTATAATGTGCAATGTTCTCCTAATGTTATCGTGCGTCTGTCGCCCGTTCACAAATCCCGTTTGATCCTCGTCGACCAAATCCTGTGTAAAGGCCTGCATTCGTTTAGCAATAATAGATGTATATAACTTGTAATCGAAATTTAGTAGCGATATTGGTTGATTATTTCCGCATATTTCCCTATCTTTCCCCGGTTTAGGTATGACCGTTATTATTGCTTCTGTCCATGTTGGTGGTAATTTGCCTTTTTGTAATGTCCAATTGAAAGATTTAACCAACAGCGGAGCCGGTTCGTCCTTGAATGTCTTATACCATTCCCCCGGGTAGCCGTCACTCCCCGCCGCTTTCGCATTTTTTAATTTGTTTATTGCCTCCACCACCTCCTCTATTGAAATATCCCTCGTTAGGTTATCGTTCTGTGTCTGTCCTATCTTTGGTAGGTCTAGTGTGTCTAAAAAAGACTTTATCTCCTCTCTTGGTGCAGACTCTGGCTGTGTATATAATTCCTCATAATATCTTTGGAATATTCTTTCTATCTCCTCAGGCTCTGTTATCAATTGGTTCGTAAGGGGGTCCCTAATTTTATGTATTTGACTAGTTGCGAGTTGTTTACGGGTCCGTCTAGCAAGTAATTTGGTGGCTCTCGGGCCTATCTCATAATAACTTTGCTTATAGAAGAGAATCTTCCGTTCCATCTCCTCTGTTAGATGTTTCTCTATCTCTAATTTTACGAGCTTCATTTTCTTTTGTGTCTCCAAGTCAGCTGTATTCTGGTAATCTCTTTCCAATGCTCTTAGTTTTTCTATATTTTCCGAATGTTTTTAATTTCTTTTTTTTTGCGTAGGTTGCTTCCGAAATTAATCTGCCTCTCATAACTGCCTTCAAGGCGTCCCAAACCATCGTTGGCTCCACCATCTCATTGTCATTTTCCGTAACATATTTTTGTATTTCCAATTTAATTTTGTCCTTCCTTTGTTAATTATTCAGTAGACCCACGTAAAATCTCCAATTGGTTATTCTTTTCCGGTTACTGATGCCTATGTCAAGGTACAGTGAGTTATGATCGGACACATCTGCCCCTCCTATATGACATTCACTAACCCTGTGGACATTTCCTGAATCCACAAACAAATAATCTATTCTAGAGTGTACTTTATGCACCCCCCGAATAATGTGTGAAGTCCTTTTCTAGTGGATGTATATTCCTCCATATATCGACCAATCCCATCTCCTCCAATAATGTATTTACGTATCTTGATATTTGTAATTTTGATATTTTAAGGCTCGTTGTGTCCATGTTATAATTTAAAACTACATTCATATCCCCCCCACAAATTAAAATACCCTCCGTTTCCGCTGCAATAACATCAAATAGCAGTCTAAAGAAATGTTTGTCACAGTCTGGGGGCGCATACACATTCACCAGAGTAACCTTCACATTGTCGAGCTTTCCTTTCAAAATAATATACCTTCCCTCCCCATCTCTTATCTTTTTTTCATATTCGAATTGTACCTGGTTTGATATCATAATTGTCACACCTCTTCTGGAACCTCCCTTAAATGAACTACTGTACAGATTTCTATCTTTTTAGCTTGTCATGTTCTACTTTACTTAGGTGAGTCTCCTGCAGATATATAATTTGGGCTCCATCCTTCTTTATTTTAGTCATAACCCTGTCCCTTTTCTTGGGGGTATTCAATCCATTAACATTAAGTGACACTAGTCTAACAGTCGTACCCATCTACTCCTAGATCAATAGCCCTATTAAGCGACCTGAACAGCAGTAGGTTGAGAAAATAAGGAACATTCAACATTGCATAACGTGCAATAAAACAGAACATACAATTATACAATGCAATAAAAAACACAAACTTGTTCCGAAGAAGGGGATGTCGTCTCCCCCAGGTCCCGTTGGTAGAGGGGGTATCCTCTCTCTCAGAAAGGGCCCCTCTCTAGAGCCGAAAACAAACCCACTCCGTAGGGTTCCCCTCCGTCTAGTCATGTCCAACTCTCTCATTTTAGTCTCTCTCAATCGGCGTCTGTTGCGTTGGATTTGGTAGAGGTCCGTTAACATGCCTGTCAGCCGACAAACTGGGTTCCATAACCGTTAACATCCATTCAGGCCAGCGCGCCGGACTCATTTCCCCCGCTGAAACCCCTTCAGCCTCTCCTTGGCAGCAGCCGCTGCCGTCCTCCCCGTCTTGCTTCGGGTTGTCTGTTGCCATTCTGCCGGGTCTCGTGTCTTCTCCCTCCCTGAGGTCGCGGTGTCTTCTCCCGGGAGATCCACCCCGTAGCCTCTCTTCTCCATGTCCCTCGCCACGTCCTCCGCACTGTCGTAAGTCTTGACTCCGTTCCCCCAGTGGATGCGCATCCTCGCTAGCGGGGTCTGGTAGCGGATCTGTTCTTCTTTTAGTATTTTCTTTATGGGTCCGTATGCTTTCCTTTTCTGGACCACTTCAGTTGCATAGTCATGGTCGAAAAAAATCCTCTTCCCTCCTACGTGGATTTTCCTCTTCCATGCCTGACTGAGCACCATTTCCTTGGTCTCGAATTGTAAGAAGTTCACTACCACCGATCTAGGGGATGCGTTTGGAAGAGGCTTCTGTGCTAGCGCTCTGTGAGCCCGCTGGAGCTGGAGCGGGGCGTCGCTCGGCAGTTCGAGTTCGGTGGTTAGGAAGCGCTCCAGATACTTGCTTGTAGAATTCTCCTCCGTGCCCTCCGGTATGCCAAAGATGCGAATGTTGTTCCTCCTCGACCTGCCCTCGAGGTCCGTCAGTTTCTCCTGCATCCTTAGCGTCCGTGCCGCGATGGTTAGCATCTCGCTCTTAGCTTCCAGCTGCCGCTCCTCCAGTTCAGCTACTCGTGTTTGAGCTTCCGCCATGTGGCCGCGCTGCGTGTTCATGTCGGCATTAATCACTTCGAATTTGCTTGCAGTTTCTTTCCGGAATCTGTCGAACTCTTCCTTTACCTCTCTCCTCACATCGATTATCCATTGTTTGACATGTTTAACCTCCTTGTTCAGCTCTTCCAGTTGTTTGCCGATGGGTGCTAGCAAGTCGGTTAGTTGTTTTAGGCTATCTGGTGCTGCACCTGCCCCGTTCTTCTCACCTCGCTTTCCGCTGTCCGAATTTGAATCCATTTTCTTCCTTTTCTATGTTCACTTACTTGATTTTCTTTGTATATTCGGCCTCTTTACCGGTTCCCTCCTATATTATATTGAATTTATTTGTTTAAATTATGATTTTTGAGGGTTTATTGTCGCCGAGTTGAGAGAGCTCAAAATTACGTGACTGTTCACTCCAGCATCTTACCGGAACTCTTTTTTTTGGTGCTTTTTTATAGCAAAATAGCAAATGTTAGCATACTAAGCACCAAGACAATGATGGTAAACATGATTAACATTATACATCGGATTACTGGGCAGTGTCATTCGGGGATGTTTGATGATTCAGATGTTAACATTTAGCTCAAACTGCTGTTCTAGTGTGTGATGCTGAAGACTCTTAGTGCTGTTTCGCTGATATTATAAATAATAGAGCACTGTTTATACACCTGGCAATATGTAGAGCATATCAAATTGATCATTTAAATGCTTTCCTATCCACAGTGTTACACAACTGACGCCCATCACTCCTCACCAGCACATTTCGCCAGAGCTTATCGGGCTTGAAAGACATATTTTCAGTTCCTGAGCAGCAGAGACAATGAGGTATTTCTTTGCATCAATCCAGCCCGAGGCTGAGCTGGTCTGGAGTTATTAAAGCAGAGTGACAGATCTAATTATCACCTTCCCACTTCGTCTGCTTTAACCCTGATGAAAAGAACTACATTACACGAGACATCCTCTGCCCTCAAACTAACTTTCACCTTTGCTAATAACTTAGAGAGCAGTTATTTGGAATACCTGCTGAGGGCATGTCCTGAATCGACAGAAAGGGATTTGCAATACGGCTGGATTCATGAAAGGAGCAGACTGTCATTCTTTCAATGCTTGCCACAGTATCTTTCACCTTGTCCCCACCTCTTTTTCCATGTTTCTCATTTTCTCGTCTTCTGATAATGATCCAAAGTCACTATTGTAAAAATGTTTCAGTTCCCTGCAGTTTCTCTTCCTCTCCTCCCATCTTTGTTCTGTTTCTAGATAGTATGAAGTTTTCGAATACCATTGCTCTATATATTGCAAATGGCCTTGTGATATGCTAAAACAGCTTTTTTGTGTTTGCATTGCAATTTCAGACATTACCAAATGCAGAAGACCCCCTCTGCTGACCTCCTCACCACTCGGCATCTGCTGCCAGATTCCTTTTCACTTCCATAAAAATCACTTAAGAAGGGGGGGTAGGTACCATTCTGCTGCCGCTCATGTGGATATGGCCTGGTGTACACCGTCCGCTGTCTCTTTTTTGTTCTTGTTGTATGGCTGCTGTTGATGGATATCATGTTGCATTGGACTAATGCCCTCTGTGTGTGTGCGTGTGTGTGTGTGTGTATGTGTGTGTGTGTGTGTGTGTGTGTGTGTGTGTTTGTGTGTGCTTACATATGCTTCCCTGTTAGATGTCCTTTTTGTCCCCTTAAACTGGTTGTCGTGGAAACCTCGGTCAGGTCTGGTCTGCAGCTGCTGTCAAACACTGAAGCATGCTGGGACATGCGGTGATGAGGGTTGGTTAATCATCAGCTACCATGTCAGATCTGTTGCCACAGGATATGTAATGGCTTCACTCAATTTACAAACCCTGAAAGTGTTTAATTTGTATGCAGAGGCCCACAACATGTCCATGATGTCACAGCTACAATGGTGACGGACTCATCTCTTTACTGTGTATCAACTGAATATCAAGGTCTGTGGGTGTGAGGTCATCACATGCCAAGTAACTATTTATTTCGATGGTTATTTAGATTATTCAAAGGTTGAGCAATTTAAATAAAATAGTAGAACTGAGTAAACACAACATGCCATGAGCTGTTTGTGTGATGATTATAAACCTGTGTAGATGAAGCCACACAATGTGGCATTACAACCTATTTTCGTCCTTGGTTGATCTCTAAATAGTTCTGCATCTGAAAGAACTGTTTTTAAGATCTATTCACGGATCACCTCCATTTTAAATCTGCCCTCTATGATCAAGACATTCCATTCATACCTGAATCATCTTTAACATTACATTTCATGTCATTCAGCTAATGCTTTTATCCAAAGCGACTTACAATAAATGCATTCAACCTAGAGTACAAACCCAGAACAACAACAATCAAGTAACATTTCTTCAAGAAAGCAAAACTATAAAAATAAGTACTGAAGCGCTAATCTGTTGTTATTCAACCCTGCACACACCTGAGGTACACGGAGGGAGGAGTGCCTGAGAGACAAAGGCTTGTAACAAACTCAATAAATTACTTTTTGTATATTACAAGACCTGCAAACATTGTGTGTTTGAAATTAAGAAACACGAGCAACAGCATAGTTTTCAAGTCAATATACTTGAAAATCTTTGTTGAATATAACACAAATTGAACATTCCAAATGAGTGTACTACTTCTTTATTTCTTTAAGAGTAGTCAAGAAATTAAGATCCCTGAAGATAGCCTTGTGTCTGGCGTCTTATCAAATTTCCCCTTCCTCCATATGGGATGTCGTTATGTGTAGAGCCTCTCAGATATGCGCCTCACTCATGTTGCAGACAGGACAACGGGCCAAAGGAGGCTTTGGTGTTTAAAGGTTAAGGTCATTTTTAAAACAGGAAGTGAAAGGCGCTGTACAAAAGAAGGATGTTATAGCAATGCAATCATGTGCAGCACCAACGTCATCCAGGCAAGGAAGTGCACTTCACTTCAGGCCTTTCCTAAACTATGTATCTGCAAGGTTACAAGACACGGCTATGTTAGGAAACCCGGTCCGATGTTTCTTCCTGAAACGTGTCTGGCCTGCATCCAGTCACAGCAGCCATGCGTGACAAAGAGCAGTTACACCTTAGAGTATTGATGTCATCCCCGGGGAGGCTTTTATGACCCGTTTGGTGTTTCTTGATTTTTGTCAGAATAAGAGATAGTCCAGACCAAACCATTATCTCAAGACATGCAATATGCTGATAACTAATTATTCTATCTCATACAAATTCAGGGCTCTCAAGTTTTGAAGACAGGCAAGCGTGACATTACCAGCGATAGGAAAGTGACCCACGGCGAGCGTTGTCGACAATCTTTTGGATTGGCTGATAAGTGTCACCACACAGCAGAAGCGCTTGATTCCTCCACAGTGAGCGGCTCATGTTGGCGCTGCGGCACATTAAAACATTAAATAGTCGAGAGTTTTTTTAAGCGTGATAAATACAATGTGTGGCGGGAGTGCGGGAGTTAAGACCGAAATGCGTGAGTCTCACGCTCAATGCGTGAGGCTTGAGAGCCCTGCAAATTAAAAGTAATTATTTGTTATCTAACTTATAAATACAGATGAATGCAATCAGGACATTAATTTCAAGTTCAGTTGTTTGTCATGTCTTGATTTTGAAGGTGTAACGTCCGAGATCAGGAGCATTCATATCACCTTTTAAGGGCTCTCAACATGTCAAGGTTAAGTCGCCGGCGCACGGCTAATGATGCTAACAGTGCTAATAGTGTGCTGACAGAGCAGTGTTTACCTGAGGGGGAACGGGAGGTATGACGCTGTCTGTCTGGACTCGCATTGTCAGCTCTAACCGCCAAATGAGAGCAGAGCAAAGCGGTCGTGAGCTAACCACTAGGAGACGTTCACATGCACTAAAAGGTACGTGGGCGTGGCTTTTACTACACCCTCCAGAAGACTATAGGCACATGGACGTGGACGGCCCACTATGCAAACAAAGAAAGGAGAAGCTGTGGTAACAACACACACACACACACACACACACATAAAGAGAGAGAGAGACTTCATTCTCTGATCAGGTAGACGTTTCTCTAGATCTTTACATAGACACTATGTATGTTCATAATGTTAAATACAGTCCCCTTAAATCAACTAGGCTTCTCGTATCCAGATTGGTTCAATCGTCAGCAGAGGTGATACATTAAACCACATGTGCTCTGCCCCTCATTTTGCTTTGAGCACTTCCCATCAACTGTCTTCACCTCAAATGTGCGCACCATGTGTGTGTCTACAGTGTCTCATTTAGCAAACCGGACCTAGAGGTTGTGGTCCTGATTTCATTTTGATCAACATCCCAGGCCAGGCTAGAGTAGTTGTTATGGTTATATGGTCGTAAACATTAGACGTGATGGGGAAATAAATATTATTTCCTGCAGGATTTTAAACGCAGCATGTCGTCATACTGCTTCTTTGTCCTGTTTCATTATATCACTAAATGAGTCCTGAAGTACAATCAGAATAGTCTCCTTATCCTAATAGATGTTTTGCCAAAAATAATTATAAAAAAACATAAATAATCTAAAAATAAGGTTTATGATTTCCAGATGGTTTGTTACACAGAACCATCTGAGAACCCGTCATTGGAAACTGTTTGGTGAAGGTCACACACCAAAACATTCTTGGAAAGTTATTGGATGAACAATCGTCGTTGTCTCCCACACGCCTAAGAAACGCCCCGAAAAGTACCACAATCTCTTTACAGGAAGCTGATTGGTCCGTGCTCTGGCTTAATGGACACTAACACATTACTTGAAGCCTGGCCCGATGGATTTGGTGTGATATGTGATCAGGCCGTTCAAGAGTGATCTTGCAACATTGCAAGAATCCAGCCGCCATGTCACATTTCTCAACCATTAAACTCAAATACAATTCTTAGGTACTACATCAGACAGCTGTAGTCATCAGTTACATTTGAGACAGAGCCTGTTATGTAACATATGATTATTTCAGAAATGTGGAGAATTCATATAGAAACTGACCCAATAGTAAATAATGGCACTACACTAAAATAATTAGCTGTGTTGAAGATAACAGTATAGACTAGAGGCACTGCCTACTGACCAATGAAAACTTATAGTGATATTATCCGTCTATTGATTTACTCCTCGTTTATTTTCTTTACAGTTGGTGATTTCTTGCCAGCGGTCCTTCCTGCATTTGGCGTCTGCAGCTGTGTTACTTTCATCCTTACTATTTGTTTGACTGTTTTGACTTCTACCAATAATACAGTTTGCTGACAGTATAATAATAATTGTCTATGTTTGTGATTGGTCACATGCTGCTGCTTCACTAAATGTCCCCCTGAGGACGAATAAAGTAACATCCTATCCTATCCAAACACCACCCTCTGTCATCTGAATGCAATCACTTGATAACCAGCATCAACCGCCGAGTGTGATTGCTGTTGTTCAGGTCCGTTAAGCCAGATAACAAGAGAGTTGAGCTCTCCTAGTACAGGCCTCTCACATTGGGTGAAACACCATAACATAAATGGAAGATTTAAAAAAAAGAAGACTTTTAGATGGTATTCTTTTGTGAATTAATTCTTACATATAAAGTTCCTCGCCTAGCGTGTCCTTCCACGGTGCCCATGAGTAAACCCAGAGGTGGCTGAGATTGAGGGCTGTGCGGTCACCGGGGATACGTGATGACAGCTCAAGTCAGAGGCCTGACTCCTGAGGGGTCACCGGCTCTGTCTGCCAGGGGCCTGAGGCACACAACAAAGTATTCAAGGTGAAAGTGTGAGTGCTGAGAGCAAAGAATGTGACCACTGAGGTTCTGGATTCGATGCTTGTATCACCTTATATTTAGATATTGTTTAACAACAAAGCCCTACGTGGAAAATAGACACCATGTATTTGTTCATGCATTAATGCATGTAATACAGGTCAATACATCTTTACACAGCCCGACACTTTGTTTGTTCCGACCGGTCGCCACGCCCACCGCGCGCTCCACAGAGCTGCGCGCGGCCTGGCAGCGTTAAGACGCGCTCAGCCAGTCTCCACCTTTTATGTAAATGCCACCGAGAGAGTGAGCGGGGACCGGAGGCGGAGAGAGCGCTCAGTGGATTGAATGGAGGGGGGGAGTCGCCTTCGCGGATGTTGTCGCTGCCGCTCACAAGAAAGAGGGAGTGGGTCAGCGTCTGCGTCTCTTCGCCAAGGAGAAGAAGCAATAGGCTGCCTTTGGACGCGAGCGTGCATCATGTCACGAGCGGCGGGCTGCGCGAGCGACAGCGCCTGAACCATCCACACCGGCGATAGGCGGACTCTGCGGGAATTAAAGCAATGGGTGGCCAGATAACGCGAAATGCCTTTTACGGTAAGAAACCCCCTATACATGTGGCTGCGTGTTTGGGAACCGAGTCGTTCTATTACACGCGCATTGTGCCGTTTGGTGTTTCCTGACACAGGGCATTGTGTCGCTTTATGCTCGCAGCTGGCTGTGTTATCCTCAGCAGGTACCAAATTGCCTCTGGAGCCCGTTCTTTGGTCCCAAATACGTCACTGGGGGTTAGAATAAAGGATCGAAACGCGCAGCTGTGCTCACTTTTGATTACCTCATCCTCGTCATCCTCCTTCTCGCGCCCCTGTGAGGAAGACCCATATCTCCCATTGGAAGCTGCTGTGAAGTGTTTGGATGGTGAGGGCTCAGGAGCGCCTCCATGTCAGGAGGGAAGTTGCGGGGTTCCCCTGCGCGCGGTGCTGTGCGGTGTGTGGTACCTCCTCCTCGTTAATAAAGATAAATCGATACATTGATTGATGTAGTAGCAAGGTGGACGCAGTGTGTTCACTAACGGCGATTAACCGAGCGCTCACTGTGGGGGAAGAAATTGGCCTATGTTGATGTTTTGTCTCAGTATGGGGTATTGTGTTGATATAGTGGCACGTGGACCTCGTGGTTCTCTGTGTGGAAACAACCGTCTTCAGGTTTGCGGGTGTGTTTCAGAGGCGTCGGGGACTTTGTGGCGTTACTAAGCAATAAGCAGTGGAGTTGGGTCATGGCATACATCTCAGTCCCTGTGTGTCTAGCTCGATGCTCCCAGTGGTGACAGACAGCGCACAAACAACATCATCATGTTTTTATAAGTAGTACTGCTCCTCCTCTCTCTCTCTCTCTCTCTCTCTCTCTCTCTCTCTCTCTCTCTCTATATATATATATATATATATATATATATATATATATATATATATATATATATATATATGAGGGTCAGAGGGAAATTATGTGTGGATGTATTTGTGAACCTATTGAGGTAAGCCTGTTCCTACAGCCTCTTTTGTTTTGGACCAGCTGATAGTTCTAATTAAAGCCTGAGGATAGATCCAATTAGTTAAAGACTAAGACTGCAGGCAGAGGAAGCTTCAATCTCTTCTCTTTAGGGTCAAGGTTAAACACCTCATACACATAACAATACAGTAATACCAGTTCAATTCTGAGATGATTCACTATTGTGGTATTATAAGTGTAACCAGTATTCGGCATAAGACCTCTGACCTCTCAGGATCTAGTCGGCAGAAATGATTACGGTTTATGTCGAAATAATTATGTAACAACGAAATGTGAGACAACCGCGCTTAACAGACTTTCTTCCATAACGTGACCTGACACACGTAACAACTTTGTGTAAAACAAAGTAGCATAACAGACGTCAAGTCGATGTCTACTTTTGGTTTCATGCGGGACACGAGCACCGGCAACTTTCCTATTGTGCAGACTGGCGGTGTTTGTACTGACCATAAACTTTGCGAATGGTCTTCCTAACAGTGTATAATAATACCAAAACAAACCTGAGGGGAGTTGCCGGGGGTCGGAACGCCAAGGTCCCCGCCCAGCTCACATTGCACCTGACCTAATTTCTATCCCAGTCTCCGTCTCCGCAAGGTTTTTTCAGGCTGTGCCTGGCCGAGCCACAGGATTCTCATCTTTAAAAGGGGGCACCTAATAAACAGGGTATCGCATCGCTCAGCCTCCCCAGGAAAGTTTATTCCAGGGTGCTGGAAAGGAGGCGCCGACCGATCATTGCACCTCAGAGCCAGGAGGAACAATGCAGATTCAGTCCTGGCCTTGGAGCAGTGGACCAACTCACCGACACTCATGTCTGAGCCCCTACAGGCTGATGTTCACATTTATGACTATAGACTGATGTTCACGGCACACGCATTCCATCGGGAGCGAGCAAGGGTTTTCATAAAGTTAGCCGCTAACTTTATGAAAACCCTCGCGTTCCTGATCGCATGCTAACTGTTAGCGGAAGGATTTACGTGACACAACATCCGGTTTTGCAAAGTTAGCGGAAAGAGCCACGTAAAACAACATCCGTTTTTCAAAATAAGATGTTGACAAATCATACACTAACATATACAAGTAAACAATGAACTGATTTTGTATCTTTATAGATCGTTTCTGAGATTTAGCTTAAATTATGCTAACATTGAAACATTTTTACTGTACCAAGGAAGAGTTTATACAAATAAGTCAGACTTGTGTATGTTAAAAAGAGTCCTGTATATAGATTTCCCCAAGAGTTCCAGGAAATGAATAATGCAGATGTGTTCCATCCATATCTGAAATCAATCCCCTACAATAGCAATCAATCAATTTTAATGTATTAATTAGGACAGTTTTCAAAGTAAAAGTCCTAAATGTTTGCCCAAAAACCCTGATCGGTGCATCTCTAGCTACAACCATGTCTGGGGGAAGGGTCAATTTCAAAGTAAAATGGAGCGTGAGAGGGACAGGCGGTCCGGTACAGCATCAGTAGTGCTAACACGCGAGCAAACAGAACACACTGGTTCCCCAGGAAGAGCTAGAATGTGTTACTGGGGAGAAGGACGTCTGGAATTCCCTCCGACGTCTGTTGACAGATAAGCCGAAGTATATGGATGGATGGATGTGAATGTATCATCATTTAATCTGTAATATTTCAAATAAAAAAACAAAGGTTGTTTCTTTGAATGAAGTTGATCTGCATTTGTTGCTTAACAAGATGTATCCCAGCCGATCTTCTTGGGGGCACCCACGACACCAATGTGACCTTTTTTATTTAATTTGTTCCAATAGAATGGTGAAGTGGGAGGAGCCATGGGAAGTAAGCCATGAGTAACAACATGAGTGTTACTGGCCCTTTCAAAAGTCAACGAAGCTCAGGTTTGTGGATCACCTCAGGCTAACCCGTTCAACCACAATCAGTGAGGGTGTGGTGGTTAGAAAATGTATGTTCTCAGGCAACACTTTTAGAAATACAGCTTTAAATTACTGTAAAATACTACATCTCAATCTACATGAAATGAAGTTGACTTTCAAATAATTTGTTTACATTTACAAAATTGATATATGTTGATCAAGCAGGATATTCTTTTAGCAGCGAAGGAATAAACTTATCCTCAGGCTGTTTCCTTGTCATACAGTTCCGATGAATGGCTTGTAAAAAAATGAACTTGAAGTGACAATAAACAATCTTGTTTAGTTGCAAGTGACTGATGTTCTAAAAGTTTGGTGATTGTGTAAAGACTTAGAAAAAGGAACTACAAATTAAAATACATGCGTCGGTGCGTGATTTAGAAACTCACTACATGTATCTCAAAGAAAAAAAGATTCAAAAACAGTATCAATTAATATAATTGAAATATGATGTTTATGCCTAATCTATGCCTTATCTATCATATTTGGAAGTATGGTTGCTATAAATATCAACAAAAAAGGTTGAAACCAAATGAAGATAATTGAACACAACATCCTATTGTTGTCAAACACTTTATAGTCCCATGTTTCATACGTGTTTATAGACTGAGAATCGGTCCGTCGGTACAACTTCCATAATTAGACCTGCAGGTATTTTAACGAGATGTGCTGTACATTGAGAGCTAAAGGTTATGAGCGTATGTTCTTTTACAAACTTGCATCCACACCAGATACTTTTTAAAACCTCATTAATGTCCGTTAAAAAGATTATATTACTTTGTTCTTTTGTCAGTACTTGTTAACATTTCCAGACTACTGTTCTCTGTAGAATGATGTCCGTTCAGCAGGCCTGTTACATTGTTCACACACAAGTCAAATGCATTGATTACTACATACTGTACACAGGGACCTGGCGCTGCTTTGGTGACCCACAGCCATTCACAGAAAGCATTTGATTGCATCCTGAGAAGAAGGAACCAAAATTAAAGAAAGCATTAGAATCATATTTCCACTTCCCCCGTACTTGTCTTGGGAATGCAGCTGCTGGAGAATCATGTTCTTGTGATGTGCTGTTTGCATGTCTCCAAAGTAGCCGATTAATATTCCTCCAATGTTTCCTCCTCGGCATCAGAGCACATCAGAACAGTGTCTGCTGAGTTGGTCTAGACTGGAGTACGTGGGTGCTACACTCCGATGTCCTTGTGAATGCACTCAAAGTGGGCCAGTGTCTGAGGCCGCACTGGATGATTGGATGGATTGTCTCACGCCGATGTCAATTGGATTTCTGTATCGAAAGACAAAGCAGAGACGAAGAGATGCTATATAACAAAGTAACATTTCTTAAGTTCCTAGAATGGGATCGGATCACAGTGATGTCATGGGATATGCCCCCGGTCATAGAGGCAATGGATAGTTAATACAGCATGCAGACCAACAGCTACCACTTTGACATATCTCCTCTGTGTGTGTGCGTATGAGAGCACATAGAGGTGGTCAGGCCTGAAGCGGATGCTATGCAGAGACAGAAGCATATGCCTCAGGGGCCGGTGGTATCGAGCGTGTGGCAGTGTCTGCCATATGATTTGATCTTCAATCTGTCACATGACTGTACAATTAATCGAGAATGAATGGCGATATTAATGGTTAAAATGCACTGAACAGTAAAAGTTTTTTTTTAGAATTGTATTGGACCCAAAGATTTTACTTTACTTTACTTTACTTTGGAGTTTTATATTTGGCATTCATATATATAAATATCTCAGGATAAGAAACACACCAAATCTTTAAGAAAATGGTTCTTATTCAATTACAAATAGAAATAAAAACAACAGTAAATGTCTTTAATTAAACCCAAAGACGTGTTGTAGCGCTGGGACATCACTTCCACAAAGTTCTGGTGAGTCCTTCCCAATTCCAGTCACGAGACGTGAGCTGCCGTTCCTGTTGTCAGAGCACAGCCCACGCAGGGCTCGGGCCGAAAGAATGTATGACGTGGACGTGAAAGAGGCGCTCCGTTTGTTTCAACGAGAAGGCAATGAATAATCCTGATGAATAATCGGGATTGAAACACTTCTTTTGGCCATAATGGTGCAGCCCCGGTCATCAAACCGGGGTAGACGAACTGTCTACCTTCAAGGCGGTGCCCACATGGTGACTTCCTGCCTGCGCTGAATAGCATCTTGCCTGTTTTTAGTCAACGCACACTGCATATAATTACGCCTCTCCACCAGCCGGCTCTCTTTCGCTGCCAGAGAGGCATCATTGGATTACAATGCGCCTCGCTGTATGTGGCCTTTGGATATCGTTACTTATTGAAAACGTTATGTAATCCTGCTCGTAAAGAGAATGCGGTAACAGCGAGAAGAATGGTGGGGGGTGTACTCCAGAGTTCATCATCTCGGGCCCCGTCTACATCCAGGATTTGGTCAAATCTTATGTCTTTGTAAACCCAATCTGCTGCTGGACCAAAGATAACATGTGAATCATAAAGACTAAGTCAGGGTTAATGATTAAAGACTTTGCACATCAGCCTTATCCCCCTCCTCTCCCAATAACCATGGACACGAATCATCATCTATCAACGCATCATCAACACCGAACCAATAGCTTCGTCTTGATGTTGCCTAGCAGCACGGCAGGTCCTTTGGTTGCTACCAACACAAACGAGTGCTGAGCCGTAATGAGTTCCTGGTGCGTGTCCCCAGGTAGAGCAGCGGCTACAGTTACCGTCTCTGCAGTCGCCTCCGTGTCATCCAACCACACAGACGGTTGGGTTTCACACGTCGGGCCCATGGTGGCCGTCACGGCGAGCGCAGATCAGGAGGAACAGGAAATGTAATACCCTGTTAACCACCATGTAAAAGGCAACATATCTATAAGCCGCGTGAAGCCATCCTGAGCTGTGCTTGGATGTATCGAAGCCTAAATGGTAATGTGTGTGATTAATGGCAGCTATTATTGCGTGATTCATTTCACAGCCGCTGTTACATCAGGCTGGAATGCCGTTTTTGTCCCGAGTCAGTGGTATTGAATACATCATTCAGACACTTCTATGTAAACATCATTAAGATGAGGTTTGTCATTGGCTTCCAGGCTCCTTGTGGCGTTGTAAATGCCGCTGTCCGGGTCTACGGAGAGCAACATCAAGTAAGAACTAAAGAGGAATATCTTACACTGGAAGAAAAATCATGCCTTTATCTTTATGAGATGGTGACGATTCCACTTGGGTCTACTACAGAGAACTGCGTTAGTGTTAAAGCACAAGAGCCAACGTGGTTTTAGAATAATGCAACTATGTTTTATTAACAGATTATTTTAGAGATTGATCTACAACAATCAGGGTAATCATTTGTTATTTTATGTAGCACCCAACAAGAGCCTGCATGCCTGGTTATTCCTAAAATGTGTGTGTGTGTGTGTGTGTGTGTGTGTGTGTGTGTGTGTGTGTGTGTGTGTGTGTGTATGTTCTCCTATGAAGAGTGTTAACTGGACTGTACATGGCAACAATAAGAGGGAGTGGGTTGCTATGTGGGCTACCTGTGTTTAATAAGTGCTTCTGTTGTTGTGACTGAATATGTTAGCCTACACAAGATTATGTTACCTGTTTGTCAGGTAACTGATGACGTGAGAGAAGCCTAACTGTAACCTGAGGTGACCAATTCATTTGGAGTAATGCAGTTACACTTGTTCCCCAGCACCAGGCAGTAAGTATTTAAATAGTTTTCTCCCACTATTTTTCGGTAAACAATTGGTGATTAACAACTACACAACTCTAGATAAATAAACACACACAGCTCACCTCTGAAATGGGAGGTTAGTTTACTGCTCCACAGAGATGTAAGACGGGTATTATCCGCACACACCCCTGTGTGGTGTTGTCAGGTGTGGGAGAAAAACTTCTATCTGGGGCCGAGGAATACAGCGTTTTACCCTGTTCCTCCATAAGAACACATTCGTGACCTTTAGCAAATGGCTCCTGTGAGGCGGTTTGAACTGCTTTTTTCACACATAGCACATGCATCAATCTGTACACAAACACGTTTTGTTTTCTTTTTTTCTAAGAGGCAGATATCGAATTGATGTTACCAGTTTACATCAAGGGGGTCACACATCTGGCTCTGTGACAGGAGCATGTACTCTAGGATTTGTGTTGCTGAGGTAATCGGAGGACCGAGACCAGCCGATAGGCTCGAGGCTTCTTTGGTCTGTCCAATAACTTCAAATTGCAACATGTGCTTTAAGTGTACACACCGAATCTTATCAGCTGAACTGCTGTGTGGGATGAATTATTTTATCTTCAATAAAAAGACAATTTGGCTTAAATGTCTTTTTACGAAGTAAATACAAACTCATTTATTTCTGTTCCATCTTATATGTGTTCAGACAGAAGGTAGCACTCAGGTTAACCCCATATGGGTGGTGGTGATGGTGTTGGTGTGTTGCTGCTGGATATGAGAGGACGAAGAACAAAGCACCAGATAGTCTGGTTTGTAGGATGAGCAGCCTAAAGTCGGACCTAACAACCCGGAAAAGTTCTCATACAGTAATGTCCTTCTCCTCAAACTTTTAAAGCTCATCAGTAGAATTAGCACAGCCTCTCAAGGTTATAACCTAGCTGAGTGTTTGTTGCCTAAACCTAATTTGTTGTGGAGACGTAAGTTCCCTGTGAAAAGACACGATACATGCAGTGAGTTAACACTGACACGCCATCACGGCCACGGTCCAAAGGGGATGGATACAGGGGACCAAGCGTCAGCACCCGACGACTTATGTGTTGCTTTAACACGCTGATTATTGAAGCTCTAATTATCTTTTTCCTTTTTTGCTCTCCAACAACTACTACATTAAATATCTGCATCTTTAGCTGCTAAATCAGTAAATGTTTTTTAAAGAAACGCCAAATTTGAAAAAAAGGGCTAAACATTTAAATGTTGACTGTAATCAAAACAAATCTAAATTAGATCATATTTCTTGAGGGAGTGCAGATAGTGACAGCGAGGGCTTCATTATACTGTATCTCTGACAGGAGTACCAACGAGGGACTCCATCAAGGATCAATCAACCTGTACTAGATGCCACAAATGCTCACTGGTGTATTGCTAACTTTGCTGTGTTTATATCTAGTTTATTTAGCAGAAACAACATCTCCCTGCAGGAACTGGAGAATAGGTTGGGAGTAGTGAGAGTGAGACAGTAGGGTTTTCTTTTTTTTTTTACTGTCGGTGTAATTTAGTTCAAAAATAGAAGCCACAATCTTCCTACAACGTACATGTCAACTTAAATAGTAGGAAGGGTCAAAATGTCATGACACCTAAATCCCATTTATCTGGGGTATCTGCTCACCCATTTATTAGAGGGGATGAATCAGTATGTCCTCTCATTGACCTGCACATGCAAATACCTGCAACGATGCGGTGTCTTTAAGGATGTGTTGTTAGTGAAGATATTTGGTTATAGGGCTGGGGAGACTCTTTCAGAATGGTAGAAATCCAATAACATGTCCTCTTTGCTCTGAACTGATATTCCCCTGAATTTGGTTGAACGGCAAAAAGCTACAATCTGAGACCATAAATATCACGTTGTTGTATCTGAGTAAACAAAAGGCATCTGTTGTATCCCAGCTGATAGCTGCAGCGTGAAAGAGTGCGCTGATCAAGACCTTTTAGATACATGGGGTTGCTAAGGAACATGAATTTACACATAGCCTGTTCCCTCTCCAGCAGCTGCGCCCCTTTAGAGCTCAGTAATGCATTCAGCTCAATCTGCTCAGTACCATGTGCGCTACATTCAACAACCGCTCTCCTGTGGCTGCGCCTAAGACAAAAGGCCTCAGCCGCTCATAGTTTGGGGCCAGATTGAGCGGTGGACGCGTTCAGGGGCAACAAACTTGACTGGGCAGTACTTGATGAACACAGATGAGAGGGAGGGAGAGAGAGAAAACTGCACGGTCGTATCAGGACTCAACAGGACATCTGCTGCTGCCACTGTGTTGGCTTTCTTCTGTTTGTTAGTCAGAGTCCCCGTTGATTATGATGGTGGATATAGAGCAAGTCCACCAGACACTGTATATTTACTAGAATTCTACTTTGATATTTTCAAATCTAGCCATTTGTATCGGTGACATTGGTGGAGATGAAACTTCATTCCCCTCTGTTCCACACAGTAATACTGTTATTCTAAGAAAACTTCCATTATCAACACCGGAGGCATTATGTGATCAGGTCGTCTAAGGAATGCTCTCTCAGGAACGCCTGGAGGGAATTTCTTCAAATTGGACTCAATCTTTAACTGGAGGATGAACTGAACAGATTTGCGTAGTCAAAAGTGACGTTGACCTTGCAAAATAAGTTTTGGGCCATAACTCAAGAATTCAAACGATTATTATGACACAAATGTCCATCCAATTGAATGAAATGATGAAGTGATAACATTTTTGAATGGATAGTACAAGGCAATGATTTTAGTTCCAATAGATAGGTGTTGAAACATTTGGTGTTAAAATGTGTTCAGCATGATTGGATACACAAATCTGGTTTAAATGATGTTTATGCTGAGGAGCTGGAGTTTGTTTCTAGCCAGAGAGAAATCAATCAAAGAAGAGACACACATTCAAATGCCTCCCCTGACAGTAGCTTGGATGGTCCATAATGCAATACAGCTGGGAGACATGTCGCGCTTTGACTCAGAAATGGCATGAACATGAGATCACATGTGATCACTAACTGATGTAAAACCAGAGGAGGCCAGACAAGAGAAAGTGGGCACGACAAAGTGGGCACAACAACAAAATTAAATTAAACCACTTAACCACAAAATAGTGGAATGTTTAAAACACAAATACTGAAACTTCTGGAAACCATTTAACATCCTAGAATGATGGCTTCAGTTTGCTTTCGTAATACTAACACATCAATTTTAATCTGGCAGTTACCAGCTCTGGAAAATCTATGCTCGCTCCAGTGCATGTGGATTAATACCCCCTCAACCACTCTCCAGTCAGACCTATTTACTGGATCATCTGGATGCTTCAATTATCAAGTCAGTCGAGCCTTCCTCTGCAAATTATTTATTGGACTGCTTTCTTTTACACGAGAATAATGTCCTAAGAAAATGATCTTGTTATTAATCTGCATGTGGTGTGTAGTCTCACTCTCAAGTCAAATGCTGGTGCTGGGTCAGTGCCCATCTGTGTCTGATACGACGCATAGAGGCACCCTTCAGCGTCTGTGTGAGACGCACCTCACTTCAATGTAACCCCATCCACGTCAGTATGAGGCGCTCAGAGTCCGCTTCATGCGGGGGTCAGGGTGCATGTTGGGATCCAACTGAACGGTTCACAATCGACATGGTCCATCATATCGCATTCAAAAGGGCCATTGGTCAGGGAACAGTTCTGAATGTGAATCACCGAGGAGCATAATTACTTGGACATGTGCTGCAATGTAGACCTGCATGGAGATTTGCTTTCCTCCCTGCATGTGATTATGGCTGATAGTTTATTACATAATCGACAAAGAACCCAAATATAAGAATTCAGGAATCTTAGATAATGTGGTAATATGTGATTATTGTTTTTCTGTGCTTTTCATAAAATTAGAAACAAGAACATCAGACCCTGAATACAGTGACCAGACCTAACCTGCTGCTCCTCCTGAGGACTTGTGTGTTTCTCAGTAAAGCTCAACTGTCTCTGTGCTTTGTGCTTCTTTTGTCTCTGTCTGGCTCAGACTCCCTCGGTGGTCCGTTCCCGTCCACGTCGCATCGATGCCACCACAAACCCAAGAGGTGCCTGCCTATCCAGTGCGGCAGCGTTGGCAGGCCTCCTCCCATCAACCCGCTGCTCTTTCATCCAAACGCCAAGGGGTCCCAAATTGTCATGGACCTCGCCCAGAAAACAGTCAAACGGCAGGCCAGTTTCTGCAATGCCATCACTTTCAGCAACAGACCCATGGCGCTGTATGAGCAAGTCCGCCTCAAGGTACATTTGGGAGCTTTAAAACAGACGAAACGATTGTATCTTAGATTTACATTTAATATGTGGAGTTTGTCAGTGAAGTGACTACACAGTGATTTATTGTGTAGAAGTTGAGAGTCGGGGGTGATATACAGCCTCATTTAAAAAAGCAGTCACTACTTTGATCAAAGTCCTCGAAAATAACTTTCCAAACAATACCAATAAAGCCACATATGGTTCTCTCCTCAGATTACTAAGAAGCAGTGTTGCTGGAGTGGGGCTCTACGTCTGGGCTTCACTGCCAAAGACCCATCCAGGATAAACCCAGACAACCTGCCCAAGTACGCCTGCCCCGACCTGGTGGCCCAGAGTGGCTTCTGGGCCAAGGCCCTGCCGGAGGAGTTCGCCAACGAGGACAACATTATTGCCTTTTGGGTCGACAAGAAGGGCAGGGTCTTCTACCGCATTAACGAGTCCAGTCCCATGCTGTTCTTCAGTGGAGTCCGCACAGCCGAGCCCCTCTGGGCCATCATTGATGTTTACGGTCTGACCCGAGGAGTGCAGCTGCTAGGTAAGACGGTTAAAGAGCTGAATTATACCAAATGGGGAATGGGGGCAACTGCCTCTGGGACCCAGACCCTCAAGGGGGCCCATGAAGACAAAGGAGTATGTGATAGATGGATTAACAGATTGGAGTAAACTAAAATGTGCACAATTTTACCAGAAGACTATTTAACAGAGTAAAGAAAATAATATGATAATGTCACGGTCCAGACTTTTGGCAGTTATTCGGAGTAACTGCATTGGCATCTACATGCGTGGTTTCCATGATACACAGTTTTCATTGCAACTGCTGGACGACATCCCACTTGTGCAAGCACAATGACGGAAACTCCACTCTGAGATGTCACATTTCTCTTTGTGGATTGTTTTTACCCAGAGGTTTTCATCCAACACAACAGTGACTCTTTTTCTCAGAAACCATGTCATTTCTTTTCTTAGTGGTCCAGGGTTATGCATCACCAGATGCTAATGTTGAAACCTGTGGGTGACACATATTGTAAACCCTCACAAAGAAACGACATGTTGTGATCACCTCTTCTCACTGTGTGGAGAGCTGACCGTTTGGGCCAGTCGGCCTCTGCCTTTACTTCAACTTGATTTTTAATTAGATAAAACTGAAATTCTAAAGGTGCTAAGCGCTGCATTTAAATTCACAGGTTCAATAATTATGGTAGATCATCAAAGTGAAATGACTTGCAATCTTCACACAAGATAAGCCACCATTGCATTTAGCCTTTTGAGTCTCCTAATAAGACAGTATAACCGCAGGGAACGTCAGCGCCACACATCTAAGCATTGTGCAAGGATGATTATAGAGGTTCAGCCGGAAAATTGCCACAGATGTCGATCCCTGTTCCCCACAGTCACCATCCTGCCAGCTACGTTCTGTGATTACGTTCAGTTGGACTCGGGGACAAGTGTTTGAATGTATTCATGTAAGAAACGTGTTTATTTGGAAAGCTTCAGGTTTACTTGCCCAGCTCGTTAAGCATGGCTGCTATAAAAACTCAAAACAGAGAGAGACTGAGAGCTGTTGAAGAAGAGCTTCATGTGGGCCTTTACTCAGCTCTGGGTTCATCCTAACAGGACCAAGTTTCACACTCATTAAGAATTAACACATTAAGAGATATAAATTGTCGGCATATGCTGTATTATGCTCAAATGGGACATGTTGTAAGTCTTTTGGTTGTTTGGTGGGCTGCGGGATTTTTTCATTATAAAAAATGTTCTGTGGTTCAAAAAAGGTTTTAGCGAATGATGCGTTAACTGGTGTCCTCCCGGTGTAATCTTGTCCTGCTAAAGTAACTGTAATTATGATAATTTCTCGACATCACGTCATGTTTTCTTTTCTTTTTTTTGCAGTTTAAAAAAACGTCAGATGTTTATTTCTACAGATGGCAAAGAAACTGTCCTTTCTGGAGGTTACCCTTCCTGTTTTTGTGGACAGTAAAGTCTTCCATGATGCAATGGAATGCCAATGAACAAAGGCTATCTATATCTGGACAATATTTGGCCCCCATGTTTACACAAAAGCAGGGGGGGGGGCTGCTGTGCATTATCAAGCCACGCTGGGCAGCTTAACATGCATAGCCCAGGATAGTATGGCCGAGGCTTTGATGTCAGTAGACACGCATTTCTTTTCCCTTGAGATGCAGTGCTGTCATCCCTCTGCTGTTGTGAAAATAGACCAGGGGTCACGTGGCGCATAGATATCATAATTCTGTCCACGGTGTTGATCGGTATCTTCGTGGCGGTGGAGGTCGATGTTTAGTGTCTCTTGAGTATGAGGGTGCCCATATTCTGTATTTTCCCCTCTTTGTTGGTGTTGGTTCATAACTCAAAGTCCTGTTGCTGAATGTAAGTCTAACCTTATAGAAGACTGTTGGTTGAGGGACGTCAGAAAATGTGACACACAGAGAACGGCTCAAATATCAAGTAGCGGAGACCCACTATCCAGGCTTACCAGTCCCCGGTCTGCTCTGACTGAAGTCTGTAACTCATCGTTCTGCGACCTCTTTGGATCTCTGCTCCAAGCACCCAAACTGGGCTTCTCCCTAGACCTACTTAAGTCATTCCTACTGTCTTTTTACAGACGGGTCATATGCAGGGCCGCTGACAGAGCGGCTCATGTTGCTCAGGGGGCAACTGACTGACATCTGCCCCCACAAACAAGGGCCTGTTCAGAGGGCTGGAACGCTACCGAAGGTCGAGATAGAAATACTCCATCCAGACTAGACACAGCCCTTTGTGAGGCTGAATGGCCAACTGTGTCAGCTCTGTGCATCACATTTCCGGCCGCAACGCTCCATGAACCTTTCTCCATCCTCGGATAAGCCCTTAGGCTTCCACATCTGAGGCCTTACTTACTTATTTTATCTGGCATTTGAGGAGCTGTTTTTCCCTTTTCTAGCCTCGGATTCTCAAATAAACCCTGCAGCACTTATAACAATAGAAATGGTAAAAAATGTATGCTAATGCTAAATGTCCATCTCTGAACTAAAGGTTCTGTTATAAATGCTTTCACTTTAATGTAGCTCTTTTTATGACATTCTCCCTCAAAATCTCTATTCTTTGCCAATGTGATTTTCTCCCGTTGGATCAATAACATTTATATTCTCCTCATATCAAAGTTTTTCTGCAGCAAGTGAGATTATTCATTATGCCTCGGAAATACTATGATCCTCGCTCCATAAAACATGAACTATAATTCTATGGTGAATTAAGTTTATCGCTCAAAGCCCTTTTGAACAGCTTGTGCATGTAGGTCTTTCATAATGTAAGCTATCGGGGGCTCTGGTAGTCTCTGTTCAGGGGGGATAGTACTACACACACAGCCGTCTTCTTACCACTTAATGTGCTTCTCCTTCCAGCTGTTGCATTATGTTGCCCATATTAGTGCATGGCTCCCATGTATTGTCAGCTCACTTGCACTATGGAATTGGAAAATGCAATAAAACAAGCACAACCACGCCCTGTCCTCCATGAAATGGGTCATTCACAATGACGAGAACTATTGATGGTTTATTTGTCAAGAAGAATAGTGCAGTGCCGTTTCACACGTGTGTTATTAACATTAACCTTCTGTATGGCTACAATGTCTTCTTCTGGGACAAGCAAGCGTCCATCGATGAATAGAGGACGTCCAGTTATTTATTATTATAGCTCTGCTGAGTTTCTCCAAAAATGTAGATTTCATTATGTATAATATTGTTATAAAGCCAAATGGTTGCTTGTCATTCATTATTCAAATAATTAAGACTATTTAGATATGGATGGTTTTCCATAGATAGACTCGGATGTAAATGGTAAATGGACTTGTACATGTTCATTGCTGGAGGAACTGGAGAGTATTTCCTCACTGAAAGAACACTTGTCTTTTACCCATTCATACCCCATCATACACTGATGGGAGGAGCTACCATGCAATGTACCTACTCGCTCATCAGGGCTAACATTCTTACCCATTCGCTCACCCAAATTGGGCTTGAGTGTCTTGCCCAAGGACACATCGACGCGGACCAGCAAAGCCGGGGATCGAAGGACGACCCGCTCTTCCGCCGACCAACCCCATAATATGAGCTGTCGGCAGCAACGTGGACACCTTATCTTAATGGTGTGTTCATGATTCAGTGTGATGTGGAAGCTCGCTGGGTTCAGCTCCCCCTGTACTTACCTGGGCAGGTGGTATGGTCCAGTTGGGTCCAATGACATTCAGTGGAGCAGTGGGCCACTCCGGTCAATCCACGGCGTTCTTCAACATCCCTTCTGAAAACATTTCTGGTGACAACAAAAACTGTTCTTTGTGTTGGGGGTGGCAGCTCTAAAACTGTTAATATGAAAATGTTGATTATAGCTGCTTTATTTTTTCATTCATATCTTAGCACATGTTTAGAGCGAATGCTTTGCAAGTGACTTTGTATCTTTGGATGCATTATCAGTTCAGCATCCTGAGGCAGTTCTGAGGTCAGAGCAGAAGTAAAATAGCGAAGGACGACCGCGGGCGACATTTGGAGCAGCTTTGATGTAGAAAGATTGAAATAGGAGCCGTATCATGTGATGATCCACCCCAAAGGATCCACCACGGTGATATCATACAGAGCAGGAACAAGAGAGGGGGGGGGGGGGGGGGGGGGCAGGAGTGAGTTTGAGGTTTCACACCCCTCTGAGCATGATGACAGCAATTTAGTGTAATCGAGTGTCCACCCCCATCGCCCATCCTGCATATGAGACAGAACTAATTATTTGGAATCCAACTAAATCCCAGACCCTATCCATAATCAGCCTCGGTGGACCCCCGCACACAAGACTCCTTTTTGGAGAACGTCTTGTTTTTATAAGAATTAAGATGAATGAAATCTGAACCTGAATGTACCAGTAACGCTTTGCCGGGCGAATATAAAATGGTTGCTTCTGTAATAATGTTCAGTGGTCGAGGGGGAACTAAAGTTTGGATTTGACTTTCTTGGGGTAAGTTGTGATTAGTTTTCTCCACAACCCATGAAGAGAGGTCGGAATACCGTGTTTCTAAGTGCCGCAAAGGAAAGGTGTCGGCTGCGGCCATGTCTCTGCTCAGGTGCCCGCGGTAGCAGGAGACTGACTGCACCTGGCCGTGAACAGGGCAAATAGGATATTGCGGTGGTTTGGTAATCGTTGGGGCAAACTGAAGCTGTCCCCATGGAATAGAAATGCAACAAGCCAGAAAAAGGTTGTTTAATTTACACCCAATGTCCCAGTGCCCAAGGTTGGCGCTCTCTCGCATGTGTACACACACACACACACACACACACACACACACACACACACACACATACACACACATCATGCGCAAAGAAGACCTTTACTTGACATGGGGAAGGCGGCTGAGCTACTGAGTAATTCCAGCTGTTGTAAAGCCAGCAAGACTCACGGTTGTATGAGTCAGTCACAGTCGAGCTTTAATCAAGAGGGGCCCGGTGTGGGAGTTCCCTGAAGGATGGGGGACTACAGTCTGATTGCAAAGCCTTGAGGCCACTAACACCTTTCAGCCCGGCTGACTCTGAGAAGGGGATTGCAAGTCCAGCTGTCAAACTCAAAGAAGGCAGCAGTTAATTTACTTCATACAGAAACATAGTGTTCTGGAAGATGCTGTCTCTGTGGTCCATCAGGGAAAACTGCATTCACACCGTGTGGCGAAAACTCTGAAGTTGGCTATGTTTGGAGAGATTGTTCCCAGGTGATGGTCTGAATGAAGCAGGAAGCAACAGTGTTTGCTGTCACTCTACGTCAGTGGTTCTCAAACTATGGGAGAATAGGAGATTGTGAGGGGATTAGCACAACCTTCATCCGTGGTATCATCTGGTCTGCTTCTCCCTTCCTTCGTCATTCGAAGCTGTTTTCTTTAGCCCACGGCTCCGCGGAGACTAATTACCATTTGAAACGTACCGCATATCTTAAGTCCCAAAGTGTTCAGAGAAACAAACACAGTTTAAATGTGACTTCCTTCTACGCTTGTAGGATTAAGAAAATATAGCATTTATTTTTTTATTATGCAATACAAAGAATATTAGCAAGAAAACAACTTCTGAAAAACTTGTTTTTTCCCTTTTGTTCGCTGGCTGCGCCTCGGCTCTCTGGACGATGCTCTGGCTCCACTCCGAGGGCTCCAGAAACGTAAAGTCATCTGGAATGACAGAGGTCTATTAGGATTGTGTGTTGTGTTATCCAGCTCAGTGAGAGAGACAGACCATACTTCTGGCAGGAACCCATTACTTTTCAGTGAAATGATGATTTGATTATCACACGCACTTGACTTGCACTGGTGTTTGAGTTGGCAGGACTTGGCCTCCCAGCTAATGGCAGCGCTTTGGGACAAGTCCTGATTCTTCACACAGACCCTCCAAACACAACACACAAAGCTGAAAAGATGCTGTAAATCTGCCTTTGTATCTACTAATTTCAGAAATGTAGGTTGTTGTAAAAACCGCGAGGCCTCAAACAAAGTAAATTTAGCAAAGGTGTGTTCCTTGGCTTCAGTTTACTTCGTTTGATTTATGACGCATGTTGGTTAGAGAGCTCCAATGGCCAAGAACAATGAACTGGATTTGTTTGATTTGTAATTTAAATTTTGAAGTTACTGTACCTCCAGGTCACTAAATACCTCTTTGTCTGGTTTGTTTGGTCTCAGAAGTCATGAGCAGATCACTTTTAAATGGGGTAAACTAGAGCCAACACGTCAAGATCTACGTCTAGTTCTTTGTTTTTTCTCATCTCTGTGTGTACTTTTTTATTTTTATAATCAATTAACCGTTTCAGTTATTGTTTAAACTGAAATGGGTAACATTATATGGTTCTCAAATATAATGTTGGATCCATTTAGAAAAGAAGTTAGTTAGTGCAGATTTAGTCCAACAAGTTTCCTTTCAATATTAATTTTGGTTATTTTTATGTAGCCCAACATCACAAATTAGCCCGGAATTTTGTTGGATGCCACATCAATCTGTACAAATCACAAAAAACTAGCCCAAAAAATAAAAGATTTCACGGTGAAAAAAGGGAAGAAACCTGAAGAAGATGAATGACAGCAAAGGGGTGGACATGCATATGTTTGGGGGCTCAGGCTGCACACCGGAGATCAATACTCAACCTCAAATCAGCCTTTCCTGCTTGAGCACAGGAATAAAACAGGGAGGCTTGAATATAAGAACCTTATGATGGAGGTTATTAACGCTGGTATGCTGATTGGCAGGGAAAGGGAGGGCTAGGGGGAGGAGGGGGCAGATACATGCTGGATTCTGCCGATGACCTAAGGGACAGAGCTTTTGTGACTTACCGGGCATTTCGCCTGACACTTTGTTATTGCCATGTGTCGCCTCGGGAGCCTGCTGATCTTTCCAAAAGCCCAGGGTTCAAAGCCGCCCAGCCCGATCAGGACGAGGGATTGGGCCAACGCCAGGGAATACAGACAATCTCAAACATCTAGCACAAAGACCATGTGTCTCTCTACCATCTCTCTCTCTCTCTGCCATTTTATGTCTCATCCTCTCCCTCGCTTCGTCAGTCTCTGAGCTGTGCGCTGCCCTTTTGCTCTCCCTGTCTCGCTTGCACTGTTCATAGCTAAAATCTCCCTGGATATCCTTTCTATAGCATGTGCCTTCCCAGCTGATCCGAACAGTTCCCTTTGCCCCTTGTGTCCTCGTGCCTGGTTGTCTCTTCCAAGCTGCCCTCTGCCTCTTCATTCCCTCTTCCTAGTTCCAACCTCTCTTTCTCTCCATCTTTGCCGACATCTGACGAAACCCTCCAGAGCCAATGGATAAAGATAAGCCTTGTGAGATTGGCTCAAACCCTTTGTGAGTTCCGTCTGCTCAGGCTAGGAAAAGCCACTAAGCCAGCCGGTGCCTCGATCCACCTCCCCAGGCGTGGCATTAGCTCGCCTGCTTTGTGGCTATTCCCTAATCAAAAACATTTACAGCAGTCAGCCAATGCCGGTCGGGGCCAAGATGCTCACTGGCATCCGCCCTGTCCATGCATTTACCATGAATTAGTCCAACAGGTACTAAATTATTCAATTTATAACCAATCAAGAGAGAGGAAAAAAAGGCCTTCCAAATGAGCTGACCCATAACTCACACGCCCCCCTGCATGAATGAATGAATGGTTCAGCCCAATAGGTCTTACATTCGGTTTGAGATTTTATCAAAAGTGAAGAATCAGGTGATGACCCCTCCCCCCCAACCTCCTCCCAGGCTCACAGTGTCCGCAGCTGCATCTTCCATGGTCTCATTACAATGTCCTCCTACATGACACTCACACACACACACACACACACACACACACACTGTTTAATGCTGCTTTCGAAGTACAACATTTTGCCCTTGGTCAATGGGAGGGAGCATCTGTGAGTAGCGGATTTGAAAGGGACCAATAAGACAAAAGGATTGTAACAGCTAAAAACGCAGGTGCACCACGGTTAGCGAGCAGCAGCTGGTGAGCTCACAAACACACACACACACACACACACACGCAAACACAAACACACATACACAAACACAAACACACATACACAAGCTTTTTCAAATGCATTGGTAAATGTTCTCCAGTGCTTTCATTCATCTTTCTGTCCCGAAGGCAAACAACACATACAAGGCCTCCATCTCCCCAGCCTTTGATGAATAAAGTAGTAAAAGGAGAACACATGGCACACAAGCCAATATAGCTTTGAAATGACTTCTCTTTGAAAAGTGAGCAAGGAAGAAGAAAAGGGAGTGATGTAAAAGAAAATGTTTTAAAAGAATCAGAAACCCTTGGAAAAGCTTCTTTTTGAAAATGGCAGATGAAATATATTTTGTGAAGGATCCCATGGATTTAAGAGTCAGATTGACGAGCACAGAGATGTGACTGACTCCAGCTCTCCGCTCTGCTCTCCCTCCCATCCGGTGTTATCCCCGCGACATGTGATCCTCCCTTCAGCAGCTCCGGTCCTCCCGCATGTCCCGGAGGTCTTGCAACAAAGTCTGTCCGTCCGTAATCCAATTTAGGATGGAGTGATGGTCAGCCGAGGAATCCGTCTCTGGAACACACACGTACACTTTAGTTCGGTTATGGAATTCAAATCCCCAATAAATGGGTGAGAGCGGGCCGCCGCCGGCTCGGCATCCCAATCAGTTGTGCGGCTGAGCGTTCGGCGTGCCTGCTGCTCTCGGAGAGGCCTTCCCTCCCTCCTCCATTAAACGCCTCCTTCAGCCTGTGGCTCTCTGTTCCTGAGGAAATGGCGTAACGTCAGGAAAAAGCAGATTGAGAAGTTCAATGGCGATTTAACAGCCATACGTCACCGGGCTGTGTTCATTCCCACAGCCCGCCGTCTTGTTGCTGGCTGGGATATCTGCCCGCAGAGGAAACAGGAGATGAAACCCCAGCCGGTTGCTCCAGTCACCTCTTAGCCTCCGGGAGGTACGGCTGACAGCTGGAGCACCGAGCTGTTTGACGGTTGATGAGCGGTCTGCGGGAGCCGCCCTGTGTGCCAACAGCACCGTCCTCTCTGTTTTATACCTTTCTGAGAAAACTATTAGCACGACTACAGGGCCTCAGTTCCATTGCACGTAAATCACAAAGCATTGTGCTCTGCGTTAGCAGCTAACGGCTAACACGACTCTGAGGGAGCAGCACGATTCTGTGTTAGCTTTTTCTAAACTCATCCTCATTTACAAAAGTTAAAAGCACAATAATAGATCAATTGTTGGTAGCAGTTTGTAAACACAACATTTAAAGTTGGCCTCTCCTCACACACACACACACACACACACAGCCAAGCTCAGGTTCACTCTTAGTATTGATCTTGCCTGTAATCCAAGTACGATTGTATGAATTGAACATCTACGCATATGTGGTGATGTAATCTCTAATGGTTACATTACGATGCGTTCAGGGGAAATTGGTAAACGACAACGGGATCATGATGCGTTCACATAAGATGTGGTGTTGGTGAGAAACTTGAATAGATCCAGTTGTTTGAAGGAGATGTGTCACAGTAACATAAATATATGTTAGAGATGAATTTCCATTAAATTCAGTTTATTTTGTACAGCCCACAAACACAAATTACAAATTTGCCTCAGAGGGCTTTACAATCTGTACGTAATTATGATCTGTTTACACTGAACTCCAAGCAGATTATGATCCATCATTAAAACCACTACTGCTAAAATTAGTTTTTAATCCATACAATTACAATATTTAATTTGCTTTGCATCATTTGAATCGTTTGTTTTTATGAATAAAAAAACACTATAAATTACTATAAGTGTTAAAAGAATTTTTGGGGACAGAGTCATCCCCCCACCACCCACCCACGTTTGTCTCAATTTCTCCCCAGCACCTCTTGCTTTGGCTAAGGAGCGCTATGTCATGGCGCCAAGTCATGGAAATTTGTTAAAATCACATGTTCATTTACGCCGAGTTTTTAAAGAAAGGCGCTCAAAATATAAGCCAGCGATAGCTCTCAATACGCAACATTTTCTACAGTTTTCATGTTTATACCGAGATTTCAGTTTGGTCATTTGGTTTAAAGTCATGCAAAAGTCCTGGAAATCCACTGGTCAAAATGTGTGAGAACCCTGTCTTTCTCCTCCGTCTCATGTTCCCTCTCTCCGATCCTACAAAAGCACAAAAGCACATGTGCATACATCACACACGCACCCGGACGGCCCAATCTCATAGTAAGCGGGGGTCTCTGTGAGGGCGGCAGGCTAATTTTACCCCAAGGCCCAGAGGGGAGGGGGGAGGGGAGGGGGGGAGGGGGGCATTCAGGGGTGTTATTTTGAGCGCCGTGTCGAGGCTCATCAGTGCAGTCATTGTTTGTGTATTTGTGTGCGTACGAGCGCCACTCTTACTATTAGAGACACGTATTGGATGACATTAATGGCTCGCTGTAGAGTGATCCTGTACTACGGATTGCAAGGAATGCAACCGACACAAACACACACACACACACACACACACACACACACATGCACATGCACATCCACGGGTGTTTTTCATTTAGTTTGAGTAAAGTAATTTGCTCCTCAGCGACACCGACATCTCATCCAACTGTGCAGCTGAAGTTAAATGTCTCTCTTATTTTCTTTATCTCGGTGTCAGAGAAGCTTCACATTCAACTCTTATGAGAAGTGTTTGCTCACAGCTCAGGGATTCAGCCGCATGTCTGAGGCAAAACCCTGTGCGACCACCATTAAGTTCTCTCTCCGTCTCCTTCTCTTTGCAGACAGTGAGATTGTTCCTCCCGACTGCCTCCGCCCGCGCTCCTTCACCACGGTGCGCTCCTCTTCTCTCCGGCGGGAAGCGGACGACTCCCGTCTGTCCGTCAGCCTGTGTGACCTCAACCTGCAGCAGGAGGACAGCAGCAACGGCCACAACCACTCCCACGGCCACGCCCTCCACCTGGCCTCCGCCTCCTCGGCCTCCACCTGCCCCATACCCCAGAACTCCCTCAACTCCCAGCAGTCCTCCCTGCTGCCCTCCGCCCTGGAGAGCGACCTCCACTTCCACCAGCTGCGCGGCGCCCACATCAAGACGCTGGACGAGCAGACGGTGGCGCGGTCCGAGCACGCGCGCGACGAACGCACGCTGGTCTTCACCAACCGGCCGCTGCGCACCGGGGAGACCGTCTTCATCAAGGTCACCAAGTCCAGCCCGGCGCGCTCGGGCTCGCTGTCCTACGGCGTGACGTCCTGCGACCCGGCGGTGCTGCGCCCCAGCGACCTGCCCTACAACCCGGAGGCTCTGGTGGACAGGAAGGAGTTCTGGGCGGTGTGCCGCGTCCCCACGCTGCTCCAAAGCAGCGACATCCTGGGCTTCTTGGTCAACCAGGAGGGGGAGGTGCTCCTCAGCCACAACGGCACCAATGTGGGCATGCAGGTGTGCGTGGACAACTCCCGCCCACTCTGGATGTTCTTCGGGCTCCATGGCGCTGTGACTCAGCTGAGGATTCTGGGTAAGTGCAGTTAGATACTAGGGAGTTTGGTAAAAATATAACAGGGGTACTGGAGCGATTCAGTATTGCACTCAAAGCGATTCAGGAGAGGCTGAGAAAGGTCAAAGGATGCTGGAGTCTATTTCTGGTCCGTCCAGTTGCACCACTGGCCAACAATGCGCCCGATATACCAGCGTTGCAGGTATTTGTTCATGTGGCAGAAAAAGCTGGTGTCGGTCAGCAGGGCCGGTTCTAGCCCTTTGGATGCCCTAGGCGAGATTGAGTTTTGTGCGCCCCCCCCACACACACACACACACCCACACACACACACACACACACACTTTCTTTTTTATTACTTCAAATAATTTATTACACACTCAAAATTAGGATTAAATTAACTCCATAAACTGTGAAAAACACTCTTAAGCACCTGTAAGGACATTTAAGCAAATGATGACCCTCTATATCCTAACTATACTATATACAAACAAAAGTGCTTTTATGGATTAAGCATTAAAATGTGTAGGTATTACGTCATTTTAATTTAGAGAAGCTTCTTTCAGCAGATGCTACTGTCACAGGGAGTGTGACAGCAACTCTTAGGGCCACCCACATCATGCCGGTGTTACACCCTACTGGTTTAGAACCTACTGGTTTAGAACCTACTGGTTTAGAACCTACTGGTTTCCCTGCGCGTGCGCGTTGTGTTCTCTTCACGTCTGCAACGGGGCTCTGTCTCGCGCTCCAGACCCGTCACACATTCACAAACATATTGCTGGAGATCTTTAAGCCACAGTTCATCTCCATGTCGGCGATTACGATTGTATAAGTGAGCAGAGCAACACAGGCATGGTGAAGAAATACATTTTAGAAAAAATAAAAATAAAAAGACAGCACCGACCTGGGTTCGATCCCTTGCACGCAAAATTAGTCTGCAGTTAAGGCCGCGCAGCCTATGCGGTGCACCACCAGAAATTCCTTACAACATAGGCAATTTAGAGGCTTCAAATAACTAACGTAACGTAACACAATTTAACGCAACTTCTTCAAATTAGGAAAATGACGACAATAACCATCAATTCAATCTAAAAATCAGGTTGACAAATAAACGTGTGGCTGGGGGGGGGCGCCCTAGGATGATCATGATTAATAAACATGTTTTAATATGCTTGTTATTCTAACTATGATTCGGGAAGTAGGTCTACGGGCGCCCCCAGCCCATTTTGCGCCCTAGGCAGTCGCCTAGTTCGCCTATAGCAATCGCCGGCCCTGTCGGTCAGACTCTCACTCTCTGTGATCGATTTGTAGTTTCCAAGCCAACATGAGTCCATGATGCCATCATCAGGTTTATTCTCACATATTCACAGAAGGTCTTGCACAATTGTTCTCACGGGCCGGGTGGTATTGTTTCTGAAGAGCGCTCTGACCTTCATGTGTAAAGATATCAAAGGGCCTCTTTTAACTTTCTAGCACCAGAAACCAACCAAAGAGTTGAACATGACTCACTTTTGTAAACATCCGCCAGAGATGCGTGCAGAGAGCTAAAGTGGCCTGAACATAACATCCAAACATCAGAGTTGGTTTTGTCCCTTCTGGGCTCCTGTAGAAACATGGCGGAACGAATTCAAGCTCTTGAACACGCTTGATTGTTCTAAATAGTCACAGAACGCCACAGAATTGTTTTCAATAAACTGAGTTATCATCTTCTTTTGATTTAAAACTAAACTACATATATTCAGATTTTGAAAGTTCTGTCAACATTCAGAAATGATTCTGTGGCACATCTAGCATCCAACCCTCATCCAACCAACACGATAACATACATGGGATGATGAACATGGGAGGAGAACAAAAGGAAGCAACGCATGTTTGAGTTAGTATTACCGGCAATAACTTTGATCTCCTTTCACCCCAGCATAGTTAGTAATAGTGTATTCCATTTCTGCTCATCGATCCCTCTATATCCTACACACATGGACCTTTAAGTTACGGACATCATTCAGAATACAGTAGGTCAACATTGACTTGATTTCACACAAACAGGAGTCTTCTTGACGAGAGTTGTGTGTGTGACCCGTCCGTCCATCCAGCCGGGCTCCTCCCTACGCCCACCATGACAAGTCCCAAACAATCTGGGAAAACCCCAGTGCTGCAGTGGTTGTTGTCTGGGAATGTTATTTTTAGGAGAAAGGGCTGGATATGGATATGTGGAGGCAAGTGTATAAACAGACGGATGTATATGGAAATATGTAATACACGTACTGTCCATTAATACACACTTACACATGTACTCATAGCTGCTTACACGATACTACAAGATAGTTTAGAAAAGCTAAATATGGCTTAAAGCGAAGTGTTGCTGAGCATTTTAAAAGACAAAGACAAAACACAAGTATCCCAGATGAAAAAGGTCTAAGCACCTCCTGTGAGTGTCTTAAAGGGAGTAATGAGCTCTTTGGTTCTTTGACCGCATGCTTTATCTTGTGAATTATCCCACTTGAAAGAGTAATTTATGCTGGAAAAAACCCAATACTTTCAGCTCAGCGAAGTGTTGCGGGTCAGGAACCTACAGATCAGGATATTGATCTTCATTTGGCTGAGCACACGCTAATGATACCTCTGAGCTATGTGCAGAATTAATTCACTTCCTGGGGTTGAAAATCTATTTACGCTAAGTGTTGATCGCTCTGACAGGATGCCAATCGAGGCGAACCGACCACGCCTCCCCGTTTTGGAAATTACAGCCGGGGGGGTCATGACCGTCATCGAGGGGTCAGAATATTTCCAGACAGGAAGCATCTCCAACTGTCATAGGATCAAGTGGATGCTCCGTCACGACCCGGGAAGAATGGGAAACAGGAAGTGCGAACAGAGGTGGAGAGAGGCTGAGGGGGGGGGCACAGCAGAGCTGACAAGATGTCAGCGGGGGGACACTTTGCCTGTGTGTGTGTGTGGGGGGGGTGGCTTTGAATGACATTCTGAATGACATTTGTTACCACATCTGTCAACGAAAGTCGGCAAAATCCCATTTATTTATTTATACTAAATTGCCACCGCATTTGAACGTCAACATCTTGTATTCATCCACCCGGTGACGGCAAAGGGTCGAGGGCAACGAGGCAGACGTGTAACACAAAGTGGCACGTTCAGCTGTGGAGGCTGCCTTTCCATCAATGCAGCGGTTAGGAGGCACCAAAGTGCACCGGTCTTTCGAAGGTATCTCACGTGTTCGTCGGCGGAGGAAGAGGCATCTATAAATACATCCTGCGGTTCTTCAGTCACGGCAGCGGAAAAGGAAAGCGGAGGTTAAAAAAGGTGAGAGAGGAACAACAGAAGCTTTCGACAGAGAGAGAGACAGACGCTGACGACATCTGCAGACATCCTCAGACCTTTCTCTTTAAATGTACTTTATAATTCAGTTCAATGCTCAATGAGGTCAATAAAACTATTGTTAAATGATTTCCTTTCTTTTAGTTCAACAAGCAATTTGTTCTGCTAAAAAGCAGTATACTTTAACACCAGTTTATTTAACACAATTCATATCATTATTGTGATATCCAGTGACATTATGGCATATTGTCGCCTTATTTCAAACCAGGCCCTTAGCGTGTGACGAAAGGGATTCACTTGGCTCACTCAGGGCTAATGTTGCTCTTTGTTAGCTCGACCCACAACAAGCGAAGGCAAAGTGACGGTGACAACCATGTCAATACGAGGAGGGAGCTCCGATATGCAGGAGCTGTGTGGAGGATCTACTCGGCACACGGCGTCCTCGCTCCCTCTCCCCACCGACCCCATCAGGGGAGTCTGCTCCGTCCTTCACTCCCCTCCCGTGTCTCCGTTGAATGACTCCGGTTACTTTGTTTTCATGGGTTGTCGTTCTCTCTGGCCCGTTGTTGTCGATCAGCTGATCAATCGAAGACATTGGGGTTTGTCTCATTGTGTCCTCTGGGCTCTGTTAAGATGGAGGAGGACAGGTGAGCTAGTCCTGCAGGAAATGACCATGTATAATATTAATATTCTGTCCTGTCGTTGGTTTGTATGGGTGTCCATAGATGGAGTGAGACGTGAGCAGCAACTTAGATATCTTGTAATAATGGTGTGTTCATTATTCAGTGTGACGTGGAAGCTTGCTGCGTTCAGCTCCCCCTGTACTTACCTGGGCAGGTGGTATGGTCCAGTTGGGTCCGATGACATTCAGCGGAGCAGTGGGAGAGAGGAGGAAAGCGTCATCTCAATCCACACGTTTCATTTGTGTCCCTTTTGTCTCAGTCGACTTTTACCTCACGAGGGCCACTACTCCTGTTAATCCACCGCGTGCTTCATCTGTCCTTTCTGTTCTTCAGAAGTTTAGTTTTTGTGTTTCATCTTCTCGTTTATCAAAGCAAACATCACCTTCTTTTCAAAAATATTAAATGTCTGGATCCTGTGTTACAGTTCAATTACATGTTGGCCTGTTTTCTGTCTACATTTCCACTAACATCAGTGGAGCCAGAGAGCCTTGGCAGCACAACAACACAGGAAACGCAGAACAATGAAACTGGTGGGAGGTGTTAATATAAATGGGGGCACATCTCCATCATCATCAGAGCAGATCTAAGAAGTCCCACTGAGGGGCGAGTCGTCTTTACTTTGCAGCTGCATTGAATTAGGAAGCATCTCTTATCTGGCTCCGTCAGCTCTTGATCCGTTGCGTCATGTTGACTGCGGAGCGGTTTGGCTCTCAGTGGAGCTGGATGAGAGCCCTGCCTTCCACCCAGTGAGGGATGGGAAAGCCGACAGCTCGGCTCTCCCAGTGGGCTCCTGCCTTAAGGATGGCAACGCAAGGCAGTCATCACAGAGGCCTCACTTCTAACAAAGCGGGTAGTAATGGACCTTTCTAATAGGAACACACTCAAACAGATGCATCAGGTCAGCTCGGGTCAGCCAAGAGTACTCGGTCAGGGTAATGTCGGTGGATGAAATCAATAGTGCAGCAGTTCTATTGGCAGTAAAGCTTGTGGAAGTAATACTTGCTTTTTCCTTGTGAGCACACATCCTGGGTTTGTCTTCGTACGTGTCTCAGTCTCTTTATTTATAGATATATGCACATGCATCGCGTGTGTCACTGTGCCTCAGAAACCATTCGCAGAACTAAGAACTAAATATATTCTGTGATATGTTGTCAGAATGTAAGCTGAGATTGCACTGGGAAAAACCTCTCAGCTTCAGCATCACTCTGAGCAACACGCTGACCTTCAGCCGGAGATATATATATATATAGGGGGCTAAAATGCACCTTTTTATATGATTTAGTCCCGGTCCGTGTTTTTCGGAGCTCTCCATGCTAAAGACATGCACCTCATAGACGCACCAGCTCATTGACCGCGTGCCACACAGCATTTCTCTCTATTCTCTAAATCTCTGGCGTGAGTGTGTGACGGCTGAACCTGGAGAGACAGACATGGAAGTGACCGTGTGCCTTGTGGTGTGGAAGTAGGACACCATGCAGCGACCCACTTCACATGTTTTATAGATTCCATTAAATGTCAGCGCGTTCACGCTCGAGTGAAACGTCTCACCCGCCCACATCCTCGTGCACCGCAGAGGCCTCTCTCCTCTCTCCTCTCTCCTCTCTCCTCCTGTCATCTTGGCTGCTTGTCTTGCCCTCTCTCTCAAATAGTTTTTTTTGTAATAACGTGGGTCCTTTTTGGTGCTGCTCACCTCTTTCCACCCCCTCCGTTGTCACACATGTAGCCCTGCAGGGCGGACTGCCACCCCACAGGCTCTCATACATGCACACGTCTCTAGTGACGAAGCCTGATCATGTGACACGGTGTGCTCCTCCAATGATTGTCTCTGCTGACCTCTGTGTAAATGACTATTTACGCTTCCTGTTCCCTCTGAATGCGTTTCTGGTTCGATGTTTTAAATCAGGCCTGTGTTGACCACACGCTGAGCAGAAGTGTACGTTTTGTTCTCCGATTTAAAGAAGCAAAAAACAGGAATAACCTGTTGGATCTGAAAGAGATCTTAAATCTTTATAGCCCATCATCAGGCTTAAAAAACAGAAAAGATGAACAAAAACACAGATTATTTTCCCCGATAATCCCCAAATCCAATAGAAAAATCTAATTTTGACCGTGCTTTGAGAGAAGCGGAATTTGAATTGGAACATGTACTCGGCCTGCGACTGATGGCGTTTCACGAGTCCACGAGGACACAAGTACAGACGAGAACGCGTATTGATAAACGCCGACAGACTGTGGATAAGGACACGTGTAACCCACTGATTGGCTCATTGAGGCAAAGAATATAACTGGCCAATCCAGGACAAGAGTGTTGATAGATATCCAGGTCAAGGAGGGTGACTTCCTGTTTTATTGCCGTACCGGACAGCATGGTGTACGTGACCCACGTGCCTTAACGTTTTTAATAACGTTTTTTAAATTTTCCTTTGTTTTCCCCTGAGTATGTCAGCGCTTTGGTTGATGCTGTTAACTTGAAAGGCGCCTTATAAAATAAATGATTATTATTATTATTATTATTATTATTATTATTATTATTAACATTTTGTTTGTGTTAAATTAACTGTTGTTTGTGACCTTTTGTAGGTCATGTTTTGTTGATGTGGTCAGAAGCAGATGATCTCTTGGAGCATCACTTGATATCAGATGGCGAGCTACCCACACGTGTCAATGACATGGATGACTGACCCCCTGAACAAAGTTTATTATTTCTCATTATAAATATGTGTTATTAATAGATTTTTGTTAAAATACCAGACACACTGAACTATTTGACCCGGTGACTAGTTCATAAACTTGGGTTACAATTATCAAAATAGAGCCAGAGGTTACACATACTGTATTAATTCAGTAGCATCATCATGCAGAGACCTCCCATCGTTCTAGAAGGGCGGCTTTTTCACACAAACTTTGACCTCAATGTGAATGTTCATATTTGAATGCTGAAGGAACGCCACGGCCTCATGTGTGACCAACGTTCAACGGCATCTTCCTCTGAGAATACTAACAATAAATAATGAGACATTATTCCCCTTTCTGTGGAGGAGGAGTTTGCAGTCCTTCTCCATCCTTTTGCCACGTGTTCCTCGAGGCCTGAGACTTGAAGCAGCTTCTTCCAGTTTATTTGTCCAGCGTTATGCACACTGCAGGTGGTTGGCTTATATTGTATATTTCTTTAGAGATTGACATCATGAGAGAGGAAGTCTGGGTTCAACTGTCAGAGACCTCCTTGGTGATACTGAACGGTCATGTGACGGACTGGGGTGGGGGAGGAGCCTCAAACACTCATGGCAGCTACCGGCCTACGAGCATCGCTGCTGACAGAAGAGGAATTGAGTGAGAAGTGAGGGGGTATGTGCCATGTTAAAGTTCAGAGACGTCTTCCTGCATGTAAACAAGCGTTCACACTTAAGTATGGAAGCAAACACACTCCCCTCGGCTCAGGGATGTGCGCCCGGGTCCTCCCTCCCAAAACAGCCCCTTTGTCTCTGGAGATAATATCTTCCACCGCAGACTGAGGAGACGTTAACGTGGTGTGCATCAGGGAGCCGTGACCTCAGCTATTCTCAGAGCCGCCGTCCTCTCATCCCATCTGAACACATGCACACAGCAAAGCCGAGCCACATTCGTCCCGATACCTCAGAACAAGAGAGGCTCAATTGAAATGTTTGCTTCCACTCTCCTCCCTCCATTCTTCATGTGGCATGTTAAGTGTTTCAACCCCTTCCCTCCTAATAGGTTGTAAAAAGTGACCCAAATCTGGTGCTCGCACAAGCTTGGAGGCCGTGATCCTGCTGCTCACATACGTGCACTAAGCCCCCCGGCCCTCCACCGTCCTCCATCCCGCATACGTCGTCACATACCCTGCATACCTCCCAGAGAGGCTAAAGATGGAAGCGCGGCTGAAGTAGTTAGCAGCGGAGACGCGGCGCCGGGCGGGCAGCTGTTCACACAGGTCCGTTTGATGTCGCGGCGGCATCGAGGCGCGGCAGCACAGATCCGCCTCAGCTGCCCTGGGTGGGAGGGGCTCGCCTGCCAGGGGGATTAGCAGGGAGAGATGGACAAAGAGAGGGAGGGAAGGAGGGGGAGAGAGAGAGAGGGAAGAGATAAAGAGTGCTCGGTTTCCAGAGAGGAACCGCTGGTTTTAAAGGGCTGCAGGGCGATGGGCTCCGAGTGAGCCGAGGGAAGGTGAAACATGAGGAGTGCAGTAGCACCTCGTACAGTGAGCTGTGTCTTGCTGCTCCTTTTGTATGCTTTAGTATGCTAAAATAGCAACGACAACAAACCCCGTGTCTGGTGCTCGGGGGCTTTGTCAGAAACAAGCCGACAATCTCAATCTGTAGAGTGAAGTCTTCTTTAAGACAGCATGATGTTCATTCAGTGAATTATGGTTCATTTAGAGTCAAACAGACCATACAGCAGGGTGTGCTTTAGGGCGGAGTCTCTGTGATCTACCCTACCGGAGCCTACATGGCGTCTATGTGTATCACTCCTTCACATCCCCAGTATGTCTTTACTAAATAAAGTGGTTTAGATAACGGGGCTGAACCTGTCTTTAAGCTGTGTGATCTGTTTGACCTTTGACTTTTGTCTTTAGTGCGGTTGATCTCAGCGATCACTAAGATTCAAGCTGTGAGACAAGAGATTCAACATGAGACATAGTTGTGACTGGTGTAGTTTGAAATGAGACTAAAAGCCCACAGGATGTTTGTACAAGCAACATATTATTATGATCCATATTTACATTTAGCACAAAGCGATGTAGTTTAACACGGGACTTTCACCCAGGAGACCACTCGTCATGTCCCATGTAAAGAGAGTAATTAAGTGAATATGTTGCGTACATCTAGTACGTAACTTAGTCACGCAACAAACACACACATTTTAACTCGTGAAGAGTTGTTTGGAAAAGGCCTGAACTAGGCGTCTCCTTCTACTGGTCTCGGATCTATTTATAGGCTGTGGGCAGAGTAGTGCGCTCCAGATGACCCGTTACATCACGTCACACACACACACACACACACACACACACACACACACACACACACACACACACACTCTCTTTGAGGGGCCAGGAGCAGCGGGGCAACCCCCGGTATGCAAACAAAGCATCCTGAGACACGCCACACCGAAGAGTCAAAGGTCAAGAGACATGATTATCTCTTTATGAGCTCATGCAGCACAACATCGATTCGCTCTGAAGTCCAGCGACTCCATCATTGTTCGGCACCGTTGCGAAATGGCCCCCAGGCGTCCATTGTACTGATCAGACTGCTAGCACAGAGGGCAGCAGAGAGGGCTGCTGGGACACGGGTCATGGCGGTACCGGTCAGTGTTGATGGAGACTCCGGGAGAATGAAAGGTTCCCCACTGAAATCGGAGCACAGAGCAGCTGACTTCAGATGCAGTTGTTCCTGTGCTATTTTCTGACAGTGAGCTTCAGGGAAGGTAATTAAAGTTATCTGCAGTCACGCCAAGACGCAGCAAAGCGTTTGATGGGGATTCTTAGTTGGCGATGACACGCTTGCTCTACCAGACGGCTCATTTACCTCTTCATTTGTTGGCTATTTGGATGGCGCTGGTTTATCTGGGATGGTACTCTATAGAAAGTTATTCCAGATGACAGAGCATACCACAGCCGTGGGTACATCAGGGACCTGCTGGCGTATTCTATTATTAGGATAAAGCACCCCTGATGATAATGTCCTTTTGGGCAAAATTGACTTTTTAAAGCTACGTGTAATGTGTTCCCAAAGAGACACGCATCCAACCGGAGATGAGCTTCTGGCCACCTGACAAGTTTGTGGTCTAATATTTACTCCACCTCCAGATCCGTTTGTTGGTCTCCCAACAGCTGAGAGACATGTGCAGCGCCTCACCGTCTGAAGCATCTCTATTCTCTTCACCCGCCAGCTGCCAGGCAGAAACGAGTCCTCAACCAAATGAGAACGAGTGATCGACCCGTCCACGCCGCACACGCTCGATTCATCCATTCCTCATGTGTCGATATTGATGAGCGCCTCTTCACATGTCGGTGACCTTGAAGGCCGTCTGCCATCTGGCAGCCTGGGACGGCCCGACCCGTCCGTGGAGCCGGCGCAGGCATTTCAACATGTGCTGCCGGAACTTATTCTCGGAATTCCCATTTGTTTTCCCCCCCGACCGCCGCCGCGAGGTGGAATGGGGAACGGACGGAGGACTGCTTTAAAATACACTTTCAAAAAAAACAAGTAAAAGGAGTGATGGTTATGTGCACACTGATGGAGCATTCCAATCTGTGTGAGCGGTCCTTTAAAAGTAACGCTGGGGTAATACCATCGTCCTCTGGTTCATTGTTTGTATTTATTTTGTGGACCAAAGAAGAAACAAGTGGAACATTCTTTTTTATAAAGAGCAGCGGTATATGAGAAGACTTTTATCTGTAATGTTTGGTGCCTTTATGTCACTTTATATATAAAACTATAACAGGCACTTGGTAGAGCACATACCTTTGCATATCACAAGATTGGGCATTGAAATATGAACATTTTGGCATTAGTTGCATGACAATTGGATAAAAATAGACTGCGCTATGGTAAAAAGAATATGTTCACCTTTCATGACCTTGACCTTGACCTTTGACCCGATCGATCCCAATATATAATCAAATGGTCCCCGGATAATAACCAATCATCCCATCAAATTTCATGCGATTCGGTTTAACACTTTTTGACTTATGCGAATAACACTCACGCACGCAAGCATACAAATACACGGCGATCAAAACATTACCTTTCCAATGAAAAGGTGATAAGTCCAGATGAAGCTGCTTAGAGAGCACTACATGGATGGAGCCTTCCTATCTGGCTTCCAGTGTTCTCCTCCGCTCTCACGACTCATTTCCTTCTCTGTGCTATTTGTCTTTGTTACCTTCGGTCACATTACGTTTCATTTAGCTGGCGCTTTTATCCAAAGCGATTTACAATCATGTTGCTTTCATACACCGTAGATGCAGCTACAGGGAGCAATCTAGAGTTAAGTGTTTGGCTGAAGGACGCATCAACTAGGGCGGGGATTGAACTGCCAACCCCCTGATTGAAAGACAGACCTGCTAACCGCTGAGCCACAGTCGCCGGCCAGCCTGCACGGATGGATCATATTCTGACTATTGCAATGGTCACCAGTAGAGTGGCTGCTGGTTACTGAAGGAGTTGGAACCAAACAAACCTCTCGTCCCTCCCTTCTTCTGCTCCGACTAGGCTCCACCCACCTCGGGGATCCGCGGTCCTCGTCCAACCCCAGCTCGCCCTCCTCCTCTCCGCACACGCCCAGCGCCCTGGGCAGCGGCAGCTCCGACCCGGTGCTGAGCGGAGGCCTGTGCTCCGCCGCGTACTGCAGCTCACTGGGAGGTAGGTAGACGTGAGCGGATACCGCCGCAGCAGCTCAGCATCAGGCCCCCACAGGGGGTCGGAGCAGAGACCATTATGGGACGCGAGCAGATGTCATCCTGCAGCCATTAGGAACAATAGCCGGGTCGTGTTTGTTCACATGGCGATGTTATGTAAATGTAGGATGTTTTTTCAACATAAACCTGATTAAACCACTTCCTGTTTTCAGCCTGATTATCAAGTCGCCATTTAGCTAACGGTCAAAGGAGATGTCCCGTCTGCAAAGTTCTGATTTATTTCCATGTAGTTCTGTTCTGTAATTTACACACACTTTGCATTTTGCACTGTCTATATATATATATATATATATATATATATATATATATATATATATATATATATATATATATATATATATATATATATATATATATATAATTTTATTTTACATTGCTGTATTTATATTTACATGTTGTGTGTATGTATATATATATATATTATTTTATTTTATTTTGCATTTTATATTTCACTTTGTATACTTTATGCACAGTCACTTTCTTTCTTATATTTATATTTTATTGTGTTTAGTTTATTAGTGCTACTGTGTCAACAAATTTCCCCTTGGGGATTAATAAAGTATATTTATATTCTATTCTATTCTAACGTAGCGTCCATAAATCACCAGTTACGTAAACAAAGTGACTTATTTGAACGTAACTTTGTTGCTAAAGTAAAACCAGAGCTTCTTCAGGTGAGAAGAGGCCGTGTATACAGTATATATACAGAGGGGAACCGCAGCGCGGGGCCAGAGAACGTGTCGTTAGTCGATGGTTTCTACAGTCGGAGAGAACCGCCGTCAACAAGCTTCAAACAAACAAGATTCATGTTGAATGTTTCTCTCTCAACTCTAAACAATTCTTATTTCAATGTCTCCCCAGGAACGTCCCCAAATTCCCCCGTCAGCCTCCCCAAGTCCCCGACGTTCCCGTCGGGCCGCGGGCCGTGGCCCGACGAGTGCTCCATCTGCTACGAGAACAGCGTGGACACGGTGATCTACGCCTGTGGACACATGTGTCTGTGCTACGCCTGCGGCCTCAAACTCAAGAAGATGTCCAACGCCTGCTGCCCCATCTGCAGGAGGCAGATCAAAGACATCATCAAGACCTACCGCAGCACGTAGAGGGGGGGGCGTACGGCCTCCGCCCAGAACCGCAACGTCCGGAGAAGACGCGTCTAAGTTCAGGGAATATGAACTCTGGTACTTTAATTTGGTGTTTTCACAGAATCGCTTAGTTCGCTCGCGTGACCTTTTACAAAGTGGGTATCGCTTCGCTTGGAAAGGTCTCCTGTCCCTGCAGAGGCGGCATATGAAAAGGGCGGAGAGTCCACGGAGAACCTTCTTCTGAAGCAGAAGACGCCCTCTGCTGCGACCTTGGAGGACTGTGAACAATCAGGAAAAACCGAGACAATTACCCCCCAAAAGAAAATGTCCTTTGTTGAGCCATGTTGTAAGTTTTTAGGGACTGTGACCCAATTTTGCACCGAAGCCAGCGAGTAACTTTGGGGCTGAATGTCTTGACGAGTTGCGTTGGTTTTGCCCTCAGTACGTCACAACTTGTGTCTGTGTGTTACTGATCACCGCGGAGGAGACTGGTGAGGTGGTGCATCTCGGTTACTGTCGTGGTGATTATCAGTGGGTGGTGTAAGTCTAGAGATGGGAGGCGGAGTATATGAAGTAGGATTGTAACACCTCTTGTACTCGTGTAGTCTCATGTTCCTTCGTGGTAGTTCTATTGCTAATGTCGGCGGTAGCTATATCGTTGTGCTAGCTAGCAGCTTGCTCTGCATTGTGGTGTGTTGCACTGAAATCAGCATCGTCCTCTCAGAAACGGCCCGTTATTAGAGTGCGAGGGTGAAGACGTCCATCGGCTGCGACGACCTCCGAACCTGCGGCCAGCGCGCTCCGCCGCTCCGAACCTCAGAAACAGGAAGTGGTTCTGGATACTCCTCAGGGCCAACGGTCTTTTTCCTACCCTCCCAAAACTGTCCCCACATCCCGCCTAACACACTGTGAGCTCTCGTGACGAAGCCGACAGGTGCTCTCAAACAGTCTCCATGACGACGCAGAGTCAAAGGATCGTTGCCATGGTATCGGAAGCCACCAGATGCAACGCGGCCTCCGGCCTTAAACCAGAGGGGGCTCCTGCGTGACGCGTGGTTCGGGAACCCGTCGACGCGTCACCGAACAACACTGCCGCGGCACAAGAGGTTCACTCAGAGGAGAAACAAAGCACACGCATCGAAAAGAAATCTAAATATTTTTGTAACATAAATTCACAACATTTCCAATATTTAACTCAAATGTTTGACGACCGTTGCGACGGGCCTTTCACCAGCACCAGAAATCTTTTCCTATTTTCAATATTTGTACGAGTCCTATTCGTTGATTCTGCTACAAAATGTCTCGATACGTCCGCCCAGAGATTTCCCTCCGTAGACGGCGACTCAGCAGCCTTAGCTCCTCCCCCCCGGAGCCGAGGGGCGGCGGGTCTTTTTTAATGATACTTGGTTCTGATGATCCACTCACGACCTCAGAACTTTGCTGCTACGCTATCCGCCAGCCAATGCTGACTGATGCTTCACACATCCCTCCTCCCACGTTACACTTGGATGACGCTACTGCTTGAAGTGTTGATTCACATATGAATGTTAATTTATGTATTTAGAAAGATTATTGATTTTCATCAGTGTGCTTGATTTGAAATGGGAAAAAAATAAGAAAAAAACATTTGTTTGTCCTTTTGTTGGCTTGTTTTTAGATTTCCTCCTTAGTCATAATCATGATTCTGAGATTTGTTTTCCAGTTTTTTTCCATTCTGGTTTTCTAATAATGGGAATATAGTGTCTTGTATTTTGCAGGCAATAAGATATTGCAGTGCACAATCAAGACCCCATTGCTTTGGGGTGCAGGATATAAACTCTTGGTTTTATTACCATCCTTGAACTTCGTGAGCTCTTTTTGAGTAATTTATCTTGTGTGTATTAGCCCGTGTTAGGGAGCCCTACTACCGTTATGTAAGTATATCTCTTCTCATTATTGGGTCTCTGAATGGTAATGATAAATGTCACTTTATAAAGCTACTGATTGTAATCTTGTCCATGTTTAGGCCAGCGTTGCTCTCTGAGACTCGACCACAGCACGTCGTCTTTTGACACTCCGACCAAATTGAATCATTGAATATTTTATTTAGTTTTTACGTCGCATTAATGTAAGTCCTTTGGTGCAAACCCTGTTTTCAATTTGGGATTTTTATTATTTATTTTTATACATCTATTCATTTTTGGACCACATGAATTGATAAACAAACACACCCCAAGCCAAAACCCGTTTGGCTGAAGATTCTGATCGGTAAACGATAAACCTTTTGAACTGAAGGTATTTGTGTTTAGTATTACCGTCTGCATCCAGGATACTCCACAGGCTCCTTAAATACCACCTGTCATTGTACTATTGATTTGTCCATCACTGACGTGTGGAGCAGCTCCTCCCATCTGGCTTTCCCTGTGTGTTTGATCTCTCTCTGTTCAGCCAATCACACGGCAGCACGATGAGAGTCTCTCTGAGGACTGTGTCACGCACCAGTAATCAGTCCATATATATATATATATATATATATATATATATATATATATATATAGTATATGAGTCATCAGCTAAAGTACTCTACAAACCTGTATTTTCCTTTTCTTTTGAAACATCACGTGTTTGTTCGTGAACGCTGTTCACTGCGAGTCGGATGATTGTGGTGAATAAACTTTCCAGATGTGTTTGATGTGTGTTGTGCTGGTGTTTCACTCGGTGAGCGCGCAGATGTGCACAGTGTGTGCTTAACGATGTATTGTAGTCAAGGTTTTTATCAGGGGACAAAGCACAGACCATTAGGCGAGGAGTCATCTCAACTACATGTATCCGTTGTTTAGTGTATTTGCACCAGCTCCAATATATTGTATGACCTCATCGGATGGATTTGGTAAACACTGAGCCTCTAATGCAGTCAACATGGAAACACTGGATCACCACATAGACGATGTAGAGAACAGGACTACCGATCCAGAAGTCAAGAGGGAACCGGCTAAGTGAGTCTTTGTCTCCGATCACATGATGCTGTGAGTCTTTGTCTCCGATCACATGACGATGTGAGTCTTTGTCTCCGATCACATGACGATGTGAGTCTTTGTCTCCGATCACATGACGCTGTGAGTCTTTGTCTCCGATCACATGACGCTGTGAGTCTTTGTCTCCGATCACATGATGCTGTGAGTCTTTGTCTCCGATCACATGATGCTGTGAGTCTTTGTCTCCGATCACATGATGCTGTGAGTCTGCTTCAACCAGTTGCTCCGTTGCTCCTTCTTTGGCGGGGGGTCAACAGACACCGTACATGGAGTATTAACCGTGTTTACATGCACTTGACCTTTGACACCTAAAGAAGGTCAAATGTGAGTAGGCTGAGTGGTGATGGTGGCTTTGTTACATCATGTGCTGCGGCCTCCGTCCCGACCACAGCAGCTGGGGGGCTTCACGTTAAGGGATTAGGAGATCAGTGGAAATACTGCATCCTAAACTGTAGAAGTGCTCCCTCTACAACGACTGCTCTATAAATCGCGGAGCTCCTCCTCCAGATGTCTCTCTAGGACTCCTCGGTGGAACATCGGCCTCTAATGGGCCGACTCGTGACTCCATATCACAGGAGAGGCTCGGGGAGGTGAACACGATGAGCGATGTTCTCAGGAGAGGAATAATCCAGACCAGTGAGTCTAACACACGCTGTTGTTGGTCAGCCTCCAATGTTCTCACCCGATCTCATTGGTTACGCCGAGCAGAAAGGGCGGAGCCTAAAAAAAGGCTCGATGTCAACGAGCATCACGTCTATTCACATGGAGATCTGTCTGCTGCTGAGTGAAGGACGGCTGCAGAGACTGGCTCAAGACAGCCATCTAGTGGACACACGTTGCCATGGTCACCGCGTGAAGGGTTACAATAAAATCAGATTACTTTGGATACCATTTGATTACCCTTTTTGTCCACTAACCAGCATTTTCTGGAGCTTTAAGCAGCATCTCAAGGTCATCTCAAGGTCTTCCTCAGTGGACCGATAAGACCATCTGCGACCTGAGGACTGGTTCCCAGTCTCCATCCCAGCGAACCAGCTGTTGCTATGGGACACAAGCTCCTTTGAGGCAACGTGTTTGTCTTTAGGTGATAGCCTTTTCTTTTCTTTTAAGGTTCAATACAATTGAAGCTGCACTCATATGTTCACATGAACAAGGAGTCACATATACATATGTAAAATGTGTGAGATGCCACTTGTGTGAGCTGCTGGTGGAGGGAATAGTGGCTCACAGGACACACACACAACTCCATCTGCATGGTTTGTACAGCCATAACATATTTTCTAATAATAAAGTATTACTGGGGCCATGCTTTATGCTCAACCGTTACAGTTTAACGAAACTGGTTGATGAATGTCTCCACACTTTTGGTTATTGGAGAGGAAAAATCATCCTCGTCTCCCGGAGAGCTCCGGGAGCTCGTTCGTCTTCATTCATCCGCCTTGCACCTTTCCTCCCATTACTCATACCCGATATACATATATGAATGTAACCGGCTGCATTGTTCTGCTCTTCCGCATCTAAGCTCACTTAATATGGCGAATAAAGATAAATGTGTCAATCTGTAATATTACTGTCACAGACCATCCATCACCGCAAGCAGGGAGGCGGGTCTTGAGTGAGTGTGAGACAAATGAAAAGGAGTCGGTCTAAAACAACAGAGATAATACATTTAATAATGTTTCTCTTTTTTGGGTGATGCGAGATACAATGTAAACATGTACAAGATACAAAAAAACAAACCAAAAGGAACAAGACGTGTCAAAAAGAAACGGTAGATAAGAAAATGCCCTGTATTCAAGAGTACACTGGAGCAAGCTGTCTCAGGGGACAACGGACAGCGCCTGTGTGTCCTTGTGTGTGTCCTTATGCGCCTGTGCGTCCTTGTGCATCCTCGTGCCCCTGGGTGTCCTTGTGTGTCCTCATGTGTGTCCTCGTACCACTGTCCTCATGTGTGTCTTCGTGCCTGTGTGTCCCTGTGCCCCTGGGTGTCCTCATGTGTCCTTGTACTCCTGTGTGTCCTCATGTGTGTCCCTGTACCCTTGTGTGTCCTCATGTGTGTCCCTGTACCCTTGTGTGTCCTCATGTGTGTCCCTGTACCCTTGTGTGTCCTCATGTGTGTCCCTGTACCCTTGTGTGTCCTCATGTGTGTCCCTGCGCCCCTGGGTGTCCTTGTGTGTGTCCTCGTGGGACAAAGTTCCCCGACACAGCAGTCTCCTCCTGATCTCCACCTCAAACAGAGAGACTCTGAGACAACATGTTCAAAGACAGCTATTCCTTCTCTCTCTTCTCTCTCTCTCTCTTCACTCTCTTCACTCTCTTCACTCTCTTCTCTCTCTTCACTCTCTTCACTCTCTTCTCTCTCTTCACTCTCTTCTCTCTCTTCACTCTCTTCACTCTCTTCACTCTCTTCACTCTCTTCTCTCTCTTCACTCTCTTCACTCTCTTCTCTCTCTTCACTCTCTTCTCTCTCTTCTCTCACTCTCTCTTCACTCTCTTCTCTCTCTTCTCTCTCTTCACTCTCTTCACTCTCTTCACTCTCTTCTCTCTCTTCTCTCTCTTCACTCTCTCTCTCTTCTCTCTCTTCTCTCTCTTCTCTCTCTTCACTCTCTTCACTCTCTTCACTCTCTTCTCTCTCTTCACTCTCTTCTCTCTCTTCACTCTCTTCACTCCCTTCACTCCCTTCACTGGGCTCTTTGTACTTTCCTTCAGTCACTTCTTCACATCCATTAAAAAATAACCTAGAAGATCTTCTCCCTAAATACCTCCGCTCACCCGCTCGCTCGCTCGCCCACACACACACACACCTTCTGAACCTCCCTCCTCCCTCCTCACACCTCCCCCGTCCCTCTGCCACTAACAGCCTTTTTGGATTTCTCTCCATTTGGAATGAAAGCTCGTCTGGTTATACGTCAACTCCTGTTACACTTCCACGACTTCCAACCACATCTCTCAACAACAACAACAACAACAACAACAACAACAGCCACTGAGGAATAAGACCTTGTGAAGACATTCTTTTCTTTGCCAACCTCATGACACTTGGCTCACACCCTCGGGGGCTGCAGCTCATCTGAAGACAGAGAAGCCACAAACAGACTCTGGATCAGTTTTAAAAGTTCCTCCATGGAAGGAGAGAGAGACCCCGAGGAGCTCCTGCTGCGTCAACTCACTCGTCTCTCACCGCGGAGGCATCACATTGAATCATCGTGTCTGAGGAAGGAGGTTTGGGGTTAGTTGAAGTGGTCGGATAAATGCCTTTTCAGTTTGTTAAGTGCCCCCCCCCCCCCCCCCCCGCAACTCTCCTCCTCACAAAGCAGAGCTCCTCTCACCTTGTCTCCTAGAATCCACTACCTGATCCATCTCGTGTCTCCCTGCATTCCTGCACTCCCAAAATCCCCTCCCTTGACCCCCACATTCTCTTCTCCCAAGTACACCTGCAAGCAATTCCATCTCCTTGTGCAAACACACACACACACACACACACCTAGACATCTCAATCTTTTTTAGTGGGAATAGACTGCTCATCTGTGTCGAGGAAGGAAGGAAGAGAGGTGCAGCAGGAGGAGACCCCAGCGGCGGCAGCAGCTCGGGGGTCTGGCCGAGTTCAAGGGGTTCACGCCCCTCTGCCGAAACACAAAGGGAGAGGGGATGAAACAGGGCGTGACACATGTTTAGAAACCTGTCACGTTTTCCTCTGGCGTGAATGACGACTCCTGAGGGGGGGGCTTAAACCGCTTAGCTTCACCGACACACTCAACAGGTAGGACCCCCGGCAGGTGAAGGTGAAAAGAGCTTTCTGCACAGTGAAGGTCAAACATCACAGTGAGCGACGGGAGACAAAACACACGTTGATCGACCTCGTCTAACTCTCTGAGAGAAAACTAACGCAGGTGTTGCTCCGACTGTTCCTTCAAGGGGAGCTTTAAAGCAAAAAGAAGCGGCTTTTGAATGAAAAGGAAAAAGTGGATAAGGGGATGAAACAAGCAGTGTTTGTGCTCTGAAAGCCCCTGGTCCAATAGTAACGGGTAACGGGTACTTTGTGCCGCCGTGCGTGACTTCAGGCTCCTAAATATCGTTTCACTTGTTCTAAAAGTTGTGTTATTTAGGGTGACCAGATTTGAGTTCGTGAAAAAGAGGACACTTCGGCCTAACTCCTTCATGATGCCCCCCCTGAGATAGGAAAGGGCTCCCATGGCGAGTGGCGTCGCCGGTGCTGAGGGGGATGATTTTCATTTTCGTGTATCTGGCAACACTGAGATCGGTCGACCAATGACAGTTCATTCAGAGCTTGCGCAAGAAGGTGGAACGTAAGGGAGATACCATTTCCAAAACTTGTAAGGGTGTAATAACTAGTTTGTGAAAACCCAGAGAAACACAAATATCCGACGAAGCAAAATCCCGGACGTTTTTGGAATCCCTGCCGGACGCATTTTTTAGGTCTCAAAAAGAGGACCTATCTGGGGAAAAGAGGACGTCTGGTCACCCTATGTTATTTAGTTGGACTTTTACTTCAAAAAGGGATTGTGGACTGGAGCCTTATTGGCCTGTACATACAGTAGTTGGCGTGAGGTGTGTTCACCCGTCACACGTGGATAAGGCAAAGAGAACAATGAAGGCCTTTCTATTATTTATTTTTTTGGCGTACATCCTGGAAGCTGATGGATTGATCCGAAAGGGCCTGACGGGTCTCTGGTTTACTCCGTCCTCGGGTTCCAAATCTCGCCTTCCGCCGCGGTGATTGGCGAGGAGAGCGTCTGACCGGTTCCACGGAGGTGGGTACATGTCAAGAGGCATCGAGTAGGTGCAGAGAGGACACACTCCAGAAAGCAAAGCCAAGAAACAAAGAAGAAAATAACAACAAGAAGACAAAAAAAAAAACAGGACACTATCAAAATTCCATTCAGGCACAAACGTGACAGCTCAGAGCAGGGCCGCTGAGGCCCCTGATGACGGGCCCTTGACTCTCCGTCTGTGATCAAGATGGCTGTAGTGTCAGTTCAGAAAGGGCTCTGCCACGCCATTCATACATCACGTGTCCACCGCTGACCTGCGCCCGGAAGAGCCGAGACTTTCACGCTATTGTTCTAAAAGTCAGAACGCCAGGAGACGGCGAGGCGCCGCACGGCGTTGGTCCAACGGGACCTTTTCACGCGGGCTCTCTCAGAGCCACCTCACGCTCGAGGGCGAGAGCTCACCGTCGAGCGACTGGCAGTTGGACTGGGAATATCTCCTCCTGTTGAAGCACGATGCGTTTCTCATCTATTGCACATTTCCTCGCAGTTACATTTCAGAATTTGGGGTTTTAAAAAAAATGACAAAAGAAAAAGTCAAAAGCAAAAGGTGAAAGCATGATTAAAAATAGACGCTACGCAGCTGAATTAAAGCCTCTCAGAACAATGCCCTTACATCTCAGTAACATTCTGGTCAATCAAAAAGAAGCAATATGCAATAATATGTGCTGGAGCAACAAGTACAAAGTGATGGAACACGTTTACATAATGCCTTCGTCTGGATGGGCGGGGCCTCCTTTACAATCGTTATCTTAGATACAAAAATGTCACATATTCTTCTAAATTATTAGAATGTATTTTTTAGGCATACTACTGTACCAAATTTGTGTAACAATTCAAATCTGTACAATGCTTTGCAATAATATTTTGAGTGGGGGAATAAGGTTATTGGTAAACCTTGATAAAATATAAAACTATTCATCATAAATATATATATATATATATAAAATCCGGCATTATGTAAAGCACAATAAAGATGAAGGAAGTGCCTGGGATTTGCTAAAGTTGCAGCACACAGCATGTAGTAAAAATTAAAAAAACTTTCTTTTTTTATAAAGAAAAAAGTATTATTATTATTAGTTGCCAATATAAAAAAATATCTTAGCTGCACTGAGATAAAACACAAATACAGTTGCCAGCAGTGTGTTCCTTCTACACTGAGGCAGGACGGCTGGTCAGCCTCGAGGAAACAAACCCTGGTGTAATACTTCGGACCCGCCACTAGAGGTCTCTACTCCTCCAAGTCAAGGCCACTGTCATGGACAGAGCTCCACCTCTCAAATTAAATAATTTAAAAAACGTATTCAATAAATAAAATGCTGAGTATTTACTGCATCTTTACATTAATGCACCATAAATCAGGTTTAAAGTGCATTAACTCACAAAACAGAACCACTTCGGTCCTCGTTATTGTCTTCGTGTGATCACAGAGTAACAAACACATGGACAAACACAAACACGCTGCGATGGAGCAGCGACTGCACTGAGCTGAACGCTGTGACGCTGTCACAGACACATCGTGACTCACACAGAGCTCACAGCGCTCATTAGAAAATGTATTTCAGCAATCTTGAACATCAGCCATTTGAATTTTGAAAGTTAGATTTGAGCTCAGAATGTCCAATTTTCATATTTCACTTCTCTATTTGCTGATGATTACTTTTTAACTTAATATTGATAAGACTTATTCATATATTTGTATGTATGATATACCCAACTATCATTTGGAAGATGCAAAATAATGCACTATGCTATGTTGTCTTCTACATTATGTTCTGTCAACACCCATAATGCACAGCAATATCTAATATCACAATGTGCTTGTTTTCTTCTAATTTCACAGATCTGTAATTTTTAGAAAATGGATCAAGTGCTTACAGCTACAGATTTCTTTCAGTTCATAAAACTCCTTTAGGCATTTTGTTGAATACACTGTATTACTGTACATAAATAAATAGTTAAATCACAAAAATAGCCAATGAAATGACATTTCTCTTTGGTTTGATCACATTTTGGGATACATTCTAAGCAAATACGTCCCTGGAATTCAATTATTTCACCACATTTCCAGTACTGAAAACAACAATATAACACAATCACTGCAGTAATGCAATGCAACTGCAATCCACTTTTGTAATTGTTTATATATTTTGAGGTTATTAGCTAACCAGATATGAGATGGTTTTGTTCGCTGAGTGAGACTAAAGTATCTGACTGTTATGTTCAAGTTTCACAGTTTTTTTTTTACACATTTGTTATTCCAGATATCTGGGATTGAAAACATTATTATCAACAAATGTTTTTTGCGCTTGGGGATCTGAGATAAAACGATGCCAATTAATGAAAGCTGAACGAGGCAGGAGCTTTAACTTTTCCAATTCGAGGCTGTTGGTGGAGAACAGATGTCACAAGAAAGCAGAAATAATTATCTAAGACTTGCATCAACACAAGACATTATAACATGAACGATGAAAGGAAATAAAAAAACACGTATAACACAATTCAATCGATGTTTCCGTAATGACATTCGGGTTAAAACGAATAAATTCTCAATTCAATCTCAGTTTTTTCTTCTTAAATTTGTATTCAACTAATTACAGCCCTCGGGATCGAAACATTGCACTTTGTTTGCATCTAAAAGGGAAGCTTTGAAAATGCTATGAGAAACACTCCTGGTGGTATTTGTCGGCCTATGGCACTCTAAAAGATTTGGTTGATTTAACATGTTGTCATCCCCCATTAAGACCTCCATTCAGGTGATCAAATACAAAAGGCACTTATCGGCCACCAGCGTCAGTGATGGGCAGGAATGAGCATAACCATTTTGCTGCTCAACATCTGAACGACATGATGCAAACCTCTTTCGAGAGGTTATCGCTCCCATTCACACCACGTTCTCGAAGATACGGATAGTCCTCCTCGAACTCCCCCGCTCACGGACCAACAGTCCCACATTCCCGTCTCTCGTTCCCAGCCAGAGTATTTGAAATCTTTACACTCCTTGTAGTAATTTTTAGTAAACCAGCACTAAAAGTGTCCTTCCTAGTCAGATTAAAATATCTGTCCTTTGACACACGGCCATCAATGTACATTTCCAAGGACATATTGCTTACATGAGAGTGAAGGTAACATTCTTAAGGAGTGATGCCACCAACGTCCTTGAAGACATCAGGAGGGGCTGCTTTTATTTCTTCCGCTCCAGGTAGTTGGAGGGGACCCAGCCCTTGCGGGGAAGCAGGCTGTCCTGCACCTGGCAGTACCACCATCCATTGGGGTTTCTTTCCAACACCTCCAGGCAGGTGCCCTCAGTGAAACCCATCGTTTCCTCATCGCCGCGATAGTCAGCGATGGACACGTACACTTCCCTGCCGAGGTTGTTGTGGATCAGCTGGCTCTTCTCCAGGGGCTTGGGTCGAACCGTGGACACGGGGATGCCGTTGCGCTGGGTGACTCGGTTCAGGGCGTCCTGGACATTGCTCGTGCTGAACGCGCTGCCCGAGGACCCCAGGCCGGAGCGCTCGGCGGGCCTCGTCTGGCTTTCGACAACCACGTGTGGACGCACGGTGCTGAAGGAGGCGTTCCGGCGGACTCCGAGAGTGGCAGAACCGGAGCCGTAGTGATCGCTTCTGCCCAGAGAGTCATTCCGCCTCAGAGAACCTGTCATGTAGTGCGCATCCTTGGCCGGCTGCGTTGTGGTCACAAACACAGACTGAGGCCGGACCGCCACCTGGCGGACCCCGTTCCTCATGCGGACACCTCCGTTGACGATGCCGGACGGCTTGGAGAAGCCACCGGGAGGCTTGGAAGGAATTGGCGGACTGTCCCTTCTCAAGCTCTGATGCTGGCGGCCAGGAGCCTTCATGTTGATGTTGTTGAGGGCCAACACGTGCTGCTCGTTTTTCTCCAGGCTGTTGGACTTACTCCTACCACTACCGTGTCTATCCAGGTCCAACCCCCCTGCATCCCCCACTTTCCTGACGGGTTCCAGGTAGTACGAAGGAGCCCAGCCCTCCTCGGTTCCCATGCGGATGTACCACCAACCGCTCTCCTGCTTCTCCAGAACCTCCACCTCCACCCCGGCTGGAAAGCTGACCTCAGAGTCCTGGACCTTCTTATAGGCATCCAGGGAACGGTAGAGAATGGGCCCTTCCACGTCTGAGTCCCCACGGCTGCCTTTGGAGTAGACAGAAGAGAGGTCGGAGGTGCTGCGGGAACACATGGAGTCCTCTGATGAGATGACAGAGGCTGTTTCAGAGTCGTCTCCACGGGTAGGTTTGAGGCCATGAGGCCGGAACTGACTCGTGGGCCTCAGCTGCCGTCTCAAGGAGCTGATGTCCGACCTCTCAGGACTCTGGGGCTCTGATTTAGTGAGGAGTGGTTTGGGTCTGACGGAGGGCTTGGGCCTGGTGGAGGGGCTCTGACCTATCCTCTGCTCCACACTGCGGCTCAAGGCGGAGCTTTTCTTGGGGCCTCTGCTCAACTCATCTGATGAAGATCCGGAGCTGTTGTCCTGCAACCTGAAGCTGATATCGATGTGTCTGCCCAGGGTCTGGCTTCTCCGGTTCATCTCTGGCGTCATGGTCTTCACGGGTCTGCCGGCGTGAGGTGAGGATCCGGACGGTTTGCGTGGCACCGTGGAGGAATGGTAGCTTCTTGGAGAGTTTGGCTCACTGGAACCTTTGACCGAAGTTCTCTCCACGCCACTGCCGGTCCTGAAGCCATCGTTCTCATAGACACACTCGTCTTTGGCGACCTCCTCTGCGGACCGGAAGGAAGCTCTTCGCCGAGTGAACACAGGGGACGCCTTGCAGACGGGAGGAGAGGCCTTGCAGGAGGGAGGGGCGCCGCGGTACTTGTCGCTGGCCACGCTGCTGATCTTCACCGTCGGGGCTCGCGGATCCTTCAGGGAATCCGTGTCTGATTCACCTTCGCATCCAATCGCAGGGATATCGTATTCAGGCTCCTCGTACACAGGCCTGCTCGGCGTCTCCGAGACTTTAGAGGCAGAGTTAGTAGGAGGCGGAGCCTCATCAGACTCTTGTTTTTTGACAGGAGGAGCTGGGGGTGGGACTTTGGGCCGCGTCAGGGTGCTGGTGCGACGGCTGAGATTGGGCTTCTTGCGCTTGTCGATGTAGGAGCAGGGGGCCCAGCCCTCCTTCTCACCAATCTGCACGTACCACCAGCCTCCAGGGTTCTTCTCTATCACCTACACAGCAAGACATGGAACACAGACGCTGTCTAAAAAAGTGTTTTTCACTCTTTAGGATTTGTCACATATAGAATACTGGAATGTTTTTGGGGGTTGACGATCAGAGGATCCAGGCTGTCATCACGTCTGCTTTTACAGTCGTCTAGCGCAGACATTAAAGACAAACGTTAACACACTATCTAGAATAGCCAGCTTAACATGTCGTTATCTTTATCTTTATACCTGAATCTACACAAAGGGAATTCTGTCGACATCGTCACGTTTAAATGTAAATCTCAAGGTCGCATCTCTAGCGCCTTAGCCTCCCTGTCTATCTGGGCAGCAATCAGTTGACAGACATAATCAATGCGGCCTGGCTGTCTAATCTCAGCGACAACAACGTAGAGGTGGCCTCTTACATCAGCCTTTTGTCCTCCACGGAAACTGATGCCATCAGAGATGGAGGACTGGAAATCTGCAATGGTGTAATACTCTGCTTCCACAGCAGGGGGCTCTGGAGGCTTGGGTAACTGGAATCCCTGCAGCAAAGAAGAAGAGATGTGAGCAGCTGACGTCATATCTAGACACCTTGCTTATAACATATCTGACACCCTTTATCAATTTGGGATATTTTTTCCATCAAGAATAACTCATTGTCATTATGCAACAGAGGAATGCACAATGACATCCAGTTGCAGCCCAATGTAGCCCACACAAAAACACAATAATATTAATATTAATTTAATAATCATTATCATAATCTTAAACACTTTATTGATCCCACAGTGGGGAAATTCTTTTCTGCATTCGACCCATCCTTAGTTATTAAGGAACAGTGAAGCGCCCGGGCAGCAACTGGGGGTTCAGTGCCTTGCTCAAGGACACTTCAACATGCAACTATGGGGAGAGCGGGGATCGAACCGCGTGGTTGCGAGACAACCACTGTGACTCTCCCCAGGAGCTACAGCCGACATAACAAAGCAGAAACAGGAATACATTCCTAACGTGTATTTGTTTTATTAGCATTATAAGGAGTTCAAACCCAAGCAACATAAACAATTCTCTTGGCACATAATACGGCCGACATCTTCAAATTAAATACTGTCCATCAACTTTGTTTGAGTAACAATAAATTCATATGATAATACCATAGACATATAACAGTACGTGTAGTATTTAAGTGTGAAGCAGTAGCTTGTGAGTGTCTTACCAAGTGGGTTTCTCTTCGTGGAGGGGGCTTTTGTCTCAGATTTGGAGACCCTGATGAACAAAGAAGCATCTTATTAAAACTCATCCAACAGTCAATAACGGTGTAGTTGTAGTTGCAGCAGCCCGAAGTGGCAGCAGGCCAGACGTCAGAATCAGACGTCTTAGTGCTACTCAGAGACCCTAAAGTTCTCCTCATAGCACTCGTTTCAATGTCTCCCTGTAGGATGGCCAGACGAGATCACCTCGATGACGGACGTCCAGCCCGCCTCACGCAGCAGTACACGGAGGGAGCAAGCCCGTGTATAGTGCTGTAGTATTATCGGTTAATGCACTCAAAGAATGGCTCTGCAGCAGCAGGAGGCTCTTTCATACCGAGTTGCATCAGTCTGTACTTTATCATACTGCAGCTTAGCGCTCTTGTTAGGTTGCTACATAACATCTGTGCTACACGGACATGGCGTTATAATCATGAATGTGCCGTAGTTCCTTTGAGTTGAGTCTACTATTCAGTTAAAAAAGGTTAGTCTTGTGCATTTTAGAAAAGAAGCAACGGCATTTATAAGTTAAACAAACATGAGCTCAGGATGCCACGAGGAACATGTGAGTGAAATGGAAATCCACACACCAACCCCAAGCGCCCATGTTAATTATTCTCACAGATTAGCGTGTAAAGCATTGGACTACACCACCATCACCATGTCGCTTACCTATGGCATCAAAGCCTACACAGAAGGAGAAGGACAAGTCTTAATGTCTCATACGAAGACTCAAAACGCTCCCCTCCAAAGATGCGATGCATTTAGCGACACGCCACAAACACTCACCAATTTCCACTCTGTGCGGAGCCACTCTGGCTACAGCCGGGGACCCTTGCTCGCCCCTCCCTTTACTCTCATTCAGGGCAGCACTCGCCGCTATTCCCAGACACGGGCTGTTGGTGTCGCGGCCCGCGCTCAGCCTCCTGCCCGTCTCGGCGTTGATCTCGGAGTTGTACGGCATGGGCAGGCTGATCTCGCTCTTGGAGAAGTGGCGCTCCGGCGTGGTGCTGCCCTCCCCGTCCGTCTGGATGTCCTTCTCGCTGACCGACTTCTTTTGCAACAGGTTGCTGATCTCCATGATGTTGCCGATGATCTCCACGGGGCCCGTCAGGGTCTTCTTGCGGGGGGAGAAGTCTTCTTTAACCTTTTTCAAGTAGGAGGCCGGGGCCCAGCCCTCTTTCCCGAGGTATCTGTGGGCGAACCCAGAAAGACTGTTTAATAGCAAAATCATTGCAGATCATTCAGGGGTTGTGGTGAGCTTGACCCATTGGGGGGATGTAAATATCTGGATATCTTATTCTGACCTCTCCTTTTATGATCTGCTTATGATGATGTAAGTTACAATACTAATTCGCCAGAGGTCCCGTTTTAAGTTCAGTTTACCATAAATCATACCGAAAAGGAATAAATAAAATGCAAAGCAGACCCCATTTGACTTGTAGTGAAGAAGACGGAGCCAAAGGCAATAAAGAGACTCCATAATCAATGCAAAGAGACTTACTCACATTCATACATTTATTGCGAAGCTAAATGAGTAATTTCAGCACGCTTGGTGAAACAACAAGGAATGTTTCCTAGCGCAGAACTCTGAGTCATCTGCCTCTCCTTGGGCCTTCCTCTGCTCGGAACAGATCCCATCATGTCTGCTGCAGGGACTCCACTTCTCAGAAGAGGGGAGGAATACAAATAAAAAGAAGCCCCGTGTTTAGACAACCCTGGGGAAAGACGGCCCACTGGGAGCGGAGCGGCTATGGCGCCCTGGAGTATCACTTCCTGCCGGACGTCGCGCTCTGAGACGACTCGTTCTGCGTTGCAATGAGGGGCGAGTTGTGTCAATTTCCTTTGTATACCCATGAATGTCACAAATCACCCATTTTCCTACAAGGGGGAGACCCGCCCCTCCCATTCAGATGGGGACAAACAAGCTTGATTGCAAACATAATAGCCATGTGCACAAGCACCGTGAGCCGGGCTCTGCGTGTATGAGTGTGTGTGAGCATGTGTGTGTGTGTGAGCGTGTGTGAGCATGAGCGTGTGTGTGAGCATGTGTGTGTATGAGCGTGTGTGTGAGCGTTTGAATGTGTGAGCATGTGTGTATGAATGTGTGTGAGCATGTGTGTGTGTGTGTGTGTGAGCATGTGTCTGTATGAACGTGTGTGTGTGTATGAGCATGTGTGTGTGTGTGAGCATGTGTTTGTATGCACTTGTTGTGTGTGTGTGTGAGCATGTGTCTGTATGAACGTGTGTGTGTATGAGCATGTGTGTGTGTGTGAGCATGTGTCTGTATGAACGTGTGTGTGTATGAGCATGTGTGTGTGTGTGTGAGCATGTGTCTGTATGAACGTGTGTGTGTATGAGCATGTGTGTGTATGTAAAATGCTACGAGGCAGCATGTAACAGTAATCAGAAGATACACACAGGAAATACACACTGGCTGGGTTAACGGCACACACACACACACACACACACACATGCACATTAGAATGCAGGACACCACATGTGACTCAGTATCATCACCAAAAACATGACAAGCAGCAGATACCGTTCCTCTTAATTAGCTGTTTGTGTTTGTTTGTGTGTGTGTGTGTGTGTGTGTGTGTGTGTGTGTGTGTGTGTGTGTGTGTGTGTGAGAGCTGAGCCCCTTTCACTCACCTGATGTACCACCAGCCCTCCAAGTTCTTCTGGATGACCTCCACGATGACCCCTTTCTCGAAGCTCACTTCATCCTTGCCTTGACTGGTGTGCGGCTGTATGGTCAAGTATTTCTCCTCTAGAGAGAGAGAGAGAGAGAGAGAGAGAGAGAGAGAGAGAGAGTTGTTATCGTTACACACTCTTACCATTGAGTGGTGTTCACCTCCCCAAGCAGCCTCAGCAGCATCACGCCTCCCTTAAGGAGACGAGGTGTTGGGATCTTGTCGCCTCTCCTCTCTCAGGCTCTGCCGGTTCTCCCAAGACCCCAACAGGTAAGAAGGTGTCCAGGTGTGTTTTAGGGCAATGGCATGTAATACCCACAACTATGTTGTCATTAGTGTAAACATGAAAAAGAACTGTCGTGTCTCGGTTCGTTTAGAATAAACACGTCATACCGACATCGCGAGCCGGAGGTACCAGAGAAACGTTGCATTGCTACGTTTCTCTGGTATCCCCGAGGACGCGGGCTCTGGAGGGAGGGACTCTGAAACCAAACGACCACTGCGTCTGACATGGATGATGGAAGTAGCTGTAGGAAAGGAGCCACCTCGCTTCCTTCTCTCCTAGCCTGAGGGTTGCACATGCTCAGCACTGATGTGGGGCGAGTGGGGCTCAGCGGAGAGAGAGTCATCCTCCACTCAGAGGCTCCGTGCTCCGATCCCCGGCTCCGCTAGCCCATGTCGACGTGCCCTTGGGCAAGACACTTCACCTGAACATTGCTCCTGTAGCTGTGCCTACGGTGTGAATGTTAGTCACTGCTGATGTGCAGGTGCAACCTTAGCTCCAACCATCAGTGCATGGATGGGTGAACGGTGAGTACAGGTCCAACAGGCAGGAGCTAGCAAAATGTCATCAATTTGGCAATATTTTAAGTAAAAACTGACAAACTACAAAAACTCCTCTTTATTATCCCTATATATTTAATGAGCCAGCAAATAAGGATCTCAATCATACCACATCGGACAGGATTATTAGTTTCCAGCTGTCAGATCAGACTGTATTGGTATCTATATTAGGAAAGACAATATGACGGGTACATTTCTAGCTGCACCCAGACCGCTAGATGCCACCAGATCTACACGCCGTGCCTTTAAGTGGCAGAACGTCTGACAGGATGAAGAGAGGAAGACAGGACTGTAGGCAGGGATCCTGACACGCAAAGTATAAATGAGTTAGTGAGGACACGTCTGGAGGTAACAAGATTGTTCAAGGACATGTGAAGGTCATGTGAACATGCGTACAGTTGGTCCAGACGGCGGGGATTAAAGTTCCTCTGTCGCCTGTCGCCGCGGAGCAGCTGAGGTCAGAAATGTGAAGCAGAGAGGAATGTCTGGCACGAACTCCAGCTTGCAGAGTGTGTGTGTGTGTGTGTTGAGAGGGGAGGCTATAAAATCCCTTCTTCCAAAATCACGATGAGGTCACTCGGCCGTCGGCAGCCAATCAACAGCCTCCCAGAGAGGTCAAACCCGCTGACGGGGCTCCGTGTCAGAGTATATATGTTTTTAAAAGAGATGTGCTTGTAATTCAATTGGAAACCGGAGCGCGCCTTCATTTTGCTGTTCAGATCTTGGGATCGTGTCCCCGTCTTCTTCGTGAAGCGTAGCGGTAAAGTCTGTGTCAGCAAGCGGGCCTCAGAGTTTACGCTCGCTCTCTTCCATTAGCTGATTACATGCTGCGAGAGCATAAATCCTCCGTTTGTTGTCCTTAGCCGGCGTCACTAAATCAAACCGTGTAACTCCAGTTCTATAAAACCCACTCGCACGTATCTTATCGCGCGCTCGCCGATGCTTTATCAGGCAGGAGCAGCGGCGTCTCCTTTCCCAGAGCAGCCTCTCTGGGAACGGGAGAGAGGAGCGCAGCCTGGAGGCCAGAGTCAAACACTCGCTGCCGGCGCTTTGTTGGGAGTCGTCTGGACGTCGTGCCGCTCGCCAGCCAGCCGCTCGCTTCGCCAAGCACTTGAACCCACCGCTCGCCGGCCGACGGAGGGCTAATGAGGCGCAGCTGAACCGAGAACAGTAGCTGGACAGCTTGGCGGCAGACGGGGAAGGTGATGAATGAAAAAGTTGGAAAATCCACAGAAGACAGCGGTGTGTGGCGTGACTCCAGCCGTCACAGGGACACGACTTCTGGACGGCGGAGAGAGAGCGACCGGCCCGGGAGCCGGGAGCCGGGAGCTGGTCCACAACGGAGCCAGAAAACGCTCGCCGCCATGATGACTCTGCCCTCTGGCTTCATCAACAATGCCTTACACACACTGAATACTCCCCCTAATGTATTCCTACTAAGCTGTTTACATAGCGGATGAAAATTAATTTTCCATTGATATTCCTGTTTACAAGCAGACCAGCGTTCCCTGATATAATATGACTGTGCTGGACCGTCGGAGCGTGGGGCCTGAATAACATCGGCATACCCCTTGTGTCTAAATTGGAAAGTGCTCTCTTCAGAATAAGACCTAATTCACCTTATGCTGTTTACATAATTGCTTATATCACATTAATATTGTATTATTATTATTCAAGTATTTGATTTGAGGTTATACGGATCAGCTGCCGTTCGGCCAGAACTTTCTGATTCTTCCTCACCTAAATTTCGACCTCATTGTTTCGGCCCTTTGGGAGTTATTTGGTGTCTGAACCAGCTGGAGTGAATGTTAAAGATCCAGAGCACTGGTTCTCAACCTTTTTTGAATTATGTACCTCCTATGAAATATTTCTTTGAGCCGAGTACCCCCTGACCAGTGCAAAGCATTTTGGGGTTGACAAAAAGGATGTAACATGCAGCATTTTGCATATAATATATAGTATATACAATTCAGTTTAACAACTTACACTTATATTTTATTGAATATTTCAAAGGCTTTTTTGATGGATGCTTATTTAAATATATTTCAAACAAATCTCACATACCCCTAGAGGGCCTTCACGTACCCCCAGGGTTACACATCGCCCCATTTGAGAACCGCGGATCTCGAGACCTGCTTCAGACCTCAGTGCTGCGTGTTTATTGGGTTTACTTTCATTGAAACCTGATCATTTCCTTTTTAATGTAGCGTCATTCGACTGTTGGGAAGGAGGCTGTTTGTCATTGTAAAGGCTCTCCTACACATGTGTCTCCAGATGACTATATCTGTCCTATATTGTGGGAAACTGGTTCTCAGATTAAATCTTTCCACCAACAAATCGTAACCACAGAGCTGTGTTTAAAATTCTTGACCCAAGCTTAAGTCCTGCAGCATCCCTCTACAACAAATACTGGATCTGAACTCCATAACCTGGGGTGACAATCTTCATCTTTGCAGATGTGTTTCATATGCCTCTGATTTCAGATCCTGTGACTCTTCAACTAAAAAGTTGTGAACTACATCAAACTTTGGCCAAAAGGTATTCAGGATGCAGCGACCATGGCGATGGCCTGTAATAACTCTCCCAATGTAAAGTCATACTAGCAGGCAGAGTGTCAACATGGCATGTGAGCCGTGCCCTGCGAAGGCCCGGGGGGGCTGCATGTTTGCACTCGACATTCAGGAGATGTATGTAGTGTTGACATGGAGAACCAGGGCAGCAGCAACAGAGAAGGTAGTAATGAAGGTCTTGAAACTACTATTTGGGCACAGAGTGTTTGGTTTCAATGGCCACTAAGCTGATATCCAGCTACGCATGACAGTGGGAAAAGTTGAATTTAAAAGAAGTAAAGACCCAGAGCCTGTGACTCAGTGGTAGAGCAGCGTCGTCCTTCAATCAGAGGATCGGGGTTCGATCCTCGGCTCCACGAGTTGGGCAAAACACTTCACCCCAAGCTGCCCCTGTATGGTGTGTGAATGATATATATATCATGGTGGGGGCAACTAGCTTTGAGAGTCATCCACCAGACTCCATGGAGGTTGAGGTCTGTGTAATTAAAACCAATCTGCAGATCCGGCTGATGTCCCACTTTCACTCTCCCCACTGTTCTGGGCGATGGAGTATTCCTGCAGCCCTAACCCCGCCTGGCTTCATCTGCTTTGATTTCAGCCGGTGTCCATGTATTCTCCAGCCACGCTATGCTATGATGAGGAGAAACACGTTTGTAAAGAGGTCACACCGGTCAGGGGACGGTGTCCATAAAGACATTCTAATCCATGGCGTCAGTTTGAAGCCCTGACTAAGCCTGGAGCCAGACGGGTGTCGGACTGACAGTGAACGTTGAATCAGAACGTTCAGACAGAGACTCACGTCTCTCTTTCCGCATTGAAGCAGTGATGACTCGGCAGAACCCTGAAAAGCTAGAAAATATTCATGTTTTTCTTTTGTTAAAAAAGAATACAAGCGAAATGCAAACCCATTTTAAACCTAAGGGTGGTTTAATTAAGCAGGTACACTGTTATGCAATCATTTATGTTCACACGGCTCAGTGGTCGTCAAGGCCGGTGCGTTTGTGCCGAGGAGCCGAATAGCCTTAATTACCCAAATCTG
>CM070110.1:11794127-12034127 GCA_036178185.1 Liparis tanakae
ACGACGGTCGCTCTCCGATCCGTCCCGTAGCGTAGTTATGTCACCACCTGTTCATTTGCAGGCTGCAAGCTATTTGCGGAGCAAAGATCTCCACTTCCTTTGTTGTATGACATTCGGCCAATAGCAGAGAGCCAAGAGGTTCGTCCAGCCGCCGCACGCTAGAATAAACACTGTCCGTCTTATCAAGGCATTCCTGTGTAATCGACTCCTCAAAGCTTTCATCATTAGAGCCATCAACCAGGAAGGACAGAAAGATTGTATTGATTTAAATTAATAAGTTCTATATACAGTTTCCAGCTGAGCTCTGGACCCCGTTCACTCCTTATTGTTTATAGAATCAGTCAGAACCTGTCAGAGTCATTCTCTGAACTCATTGCCTTGACTGAGGCCACGCGGAGAGCAAACACATTCATTAGATGAAGGATGGATGGAAACAGCACTTGTCTAATCTGATTCCTTCTCCATCCTCCGTCCTCTCTTCACCCCCCCCCCCCCCCCTCCTCTGGTTTCCTGCCTGCCTCCCATCCACTCCACTGAGCACCACCCTACTCCCGTTGACCTCCTAATTGAAATATCAGCTCGGGAAGGGACAAGGGAAATGTTATTTGGAGGTAATTTCGGCGTGCTGCCTGTCGGTTCCCCTCTAGCGTGCTGAGCTGTCGGAGGAATTAGTTTACAGGGCACGCAGAGATAATGAGAAGACGAGACGACGGCGGGGGAGCGGAAATAGGAAGTGACAAAGTGTGCAAACACTGAGGCACCAGGCCTAATGGGAAAGTGGAGGGCCACTAACAGAGGCTGGGGGGGGGGGGGGGGGGCATGTAGTGTGTCGTGGTGAGTCATCCGATCAAACCCAAAGGGTTAGGGTCCTCCTGGTTGAGGTGGCACAATGACGTGATGGGTTACAACTTTAAGCCCCCCACAAGAAGCCCTTTTTCCTTTTTATTTATTAATTTATTAAATACAGAAACAATGCGCAAAGCTACAGAAATAAGACCCACGTTCAAATTTAAAGGGACGACTGAAGTGTTTAATAATACAGAAGACACATTCCATGTAGCCTGAGACACCACGAAATATCCGACCAACAGTCTGATTGATACGGCCACTGACGACAGGGATGTCTAGGTGGACAGATTTTAAAGCCCTCTGAGGCAAATTTGTGATTTGTGAGAATGGGCTATACAAAATAAACTGAACTGAAGTAAATTAATACGGGAGTGTCTGCGCTAACCTTCTCCAGTCCTCGAGGTTCCCAGATCCAAATCGTCTCTGGTGACGTTCTGGGAGTCCAGGTATGTGGCCGGCACCCAGCCCTGCTCCTCTGCTGTGCTGACGAACCACCAACCTGGAGAGGGGAGAGAGAGAAAACTGATTAGCACTGATGATAATATAAGGCCTTAAGGCTCGAGCATACTTCTACAACAGCGTACATCGTTGTGTAATTGTTTGTGTAAATTGCTCGTTTCAATTCATAGTTCCTAAAAGGGTTGCGCGTGTTGCAAAGCAATTCACCGCCAGAACAATAGGTGGAGTAACGTTTTTTGTCGAAGACGACATAGAGAATGACGTCTTTGTGTGTGGAAGTCGTTGGTTTATTTATTTACCAGGTCTTGTTGTCCACACACACAGTGAAGGATGGCAACCGAGATCATTGGGATTGTATAAATGTTCATATCTCCTCACCTCTTCCAACTGGACCCGACCAGCCAGGCCGTCTGACAAAACATTTAGAAATCATACGAGGGCTCAGGTCGGGCTCGGACGTCGGGTTATTAATTGCAGCGGGACAATGGAAAAAAAACGTTGTGTTTTAAGGCAGCTGCTATGGATTATACACTAAATAAATTGCGAAATGAAACTAAAACGCATCACAGTTTAAGTTGTATTAGTATTGATTGATTCACATCGATATGAATGGATTATTAAGTGGTGGAAAATGAATATGAATGCTTTATGTGCACGCCCAACCAGGAAAGCGATAAAAAAAGGGAGAAGGAGAGATCTTTATCCCAGGATCACCACTTCTGCCCTGCATCGCCTTCTTCTCGCGGACATATTTGTCGCGCAGTTTCCTCCACATTTTCAGGCACAGAGGCACAGGTCCACCGCCAAACCCACGTTGGAGGAGATCTCCCTCCACGAATTTTAGGCTATCTGCGCGTCCTTATAACCCGCCATCGACGGGTTATAGAGGTGTTCATACCTCCTGACTTCCTCGCTTAGCAGCTCCTCAATAGCGTTCATCTTTTTAAAAAGATCGTCTTGGGTTTACTTTGCTTTTAAAAATGGCGGTATTATGCTATGAAAACCAGAAATGTGAGACTCCAGAAAGGAAGTAGTCATCAGACCAGCAAACCAATCACAGCCTTGCAGGCTTGTGTAGGCTTGTGTATGCTTGTGTAGATTTTTTTTGACGCGTGGATAGAAAAAGGGGTCGACGCACGCAAGGTGTGAAAAAGCTTGCGTATCCGTCCGTTTTTCTGAAAACGCCGAAGTATGAATCGGCCTTTAAGGATGAAGGATGGCAGTGAGCACCATTTCCATGGCATGTGAACACCAATGGAAACAGAGACGCGTTTCACCTATTTGGTAAACGTTCCATCGTAAAAGGAAAGGAAAGCGTAACGTCCATCAGCGCAGGTTTAAAACATCATTTGTCCCCCTTTGCGCTGCACGATGAAATGTGTCAGAGAGCTGCTTCTGCAGCCACTAACTAATGCTGGGAGATGTGAACTGGTCAGCATGGACGTATTGACACCGGCGTCATTCATCGCATGATTGTCGCTCCAAAGGAACGACAATAATAGTCCCCAATCTGCACCAACCCGCTGATCGCTGATAGCTACAGAGATAAGCCCCGCCCCTCTAAGGCGGGACGACATCTGATTGGCTACAGATATGTCCATGTTGAAAAAACAAATTTACAGATTGAGCCACGCCAGGAGTCTCATGAATCTGTGTGTAGGATCCACAAACAAATGCGGTGTAGAAATGCATAAATATGTTTGTAATTTTTCTTTTTATATAAATCTTAATTTATTTACGTGTGTATTGAATTGTATTTGTGAAATGTTCTGTGAGCATTTGTTAAATTTATGTATTTGTAATTTTTTTGGTGCGCATTTGTGAATCTTCGTTTTTCCATTAGTGGCTCTCTCTGTCTGCATTTGCAATTATTGAGACTGATTGGACCCCATACTCCCTCTCTCCTTCAACCGCAGAAACACTCATCCTCATCTTCATCACCTCTCGACTGGACTACTGAAACAGCGTCCTGTACGGCAGATCCACCAAAATCAGCAAAAAACTACAAAACACCCAGAACTCAGCTGCTCATCTCCACTCCCACCAGAGATCCCTCCAGTCTTCCAGAAGCTTCACTGGCTCCCTGTAGCAAAGCATACAGTTCAAGATTATCCTCCTTTTTTCCCAGTGAAAGGGTTTTCTTAATTTCTTGTGAGTTTCTCCTGATCCGATGTGAGGTCCTGGGACAGGGATGTCGTATGTGTACAGATTGTAAAGCCCTCTGAGGAAAATTCATAATTTCTGATATTGGGCTATACAAAATAAACTGAATGGTATTGATCCAGTGGAGGAGATCCGCTCAGCTGCTTTTCTACCAGGAGTCAGGTGGCCGAAGAGAGGAAGAACTACTGCTCCTCTCACACAGGTGGCTCCAACTCTTCCTGAGCTCTCTAAGTGGTTGCAGTGAATCTGTCTTTGAAAGCCCTGAGGCAGGCAGAGCTTTCCCTCTGCAGCACAACACTGACTCTCCACTCAAGCAGCCAGTCAAACATCTGGTCACAGGTAAAATAAATCAGATTCAGCTCTATTGTCCATGTGTGTACCCATGCAGGGAATCTGACTCTGGTTACATGTTGCTCTCATCGTACATATAATATTTAAACAAGATGAATATAAAAAAGACATTAAAGACAAGGAGAACTCCCATTGGCAGCGGTGGATCGGACCTGATCCTCAGTCAGACACGCGGCAGGAGTGGCTTTTTAGTGGAGAATACTCAGGTGGCGCCATTTAAAAGCTCTGATTGTTTGGATGCTCAAACTGAAGAAACGATGACCATTAAATCTCAGCTCAGCACTGTCCACAATAAAGACCGTAGAAACGATGCCAGAGCGATGGAGGTCGTCAAAGTCCACATGTGGGGAATAAAACTTGTGAATGGCTTTCTCCAGACGGCTATATAATATCGAATGAGTCCATTTTTACAGTTGACCTTGACTGAAGAATATCAGGAGTCTCTTAAGCCGTGCTGCTGATCACAGCTGGCATCAGCTTGTGGACCCGAGCTGGAGGCCTCGTCCTTCAAAGCTTCAGACTTGTTATTTTGCTTTCCAGAGTTTAGCGACATGCAGCACTGATTAGTGAAACACGTCTATTAGCTGAAGAGTGAGGTGGAAGACTGTCTCATGTCTGTGCAGTTGTTATGCATCCGGGACCAGCTGGCCTGGATCTGTCCGTGTACTGTGTTGTAACCCAGCCAGGCCCTTCTAGAGCCCACCTGTTGTTGATCCTGCTCGGTTACACAATCGGAGGTTTTCAGAGGGAAGATAAGTCGAACAGCGATCGTTTGACCAGTTGTGTAAATCAACAGAGAAACTGAACACCCCAAAGACCAGAAACAGCGAAGCAGCCACGCGCCAAGCTTCAGACTCCAGCTTGTGCACACGTGTGCGGCCCCTGGCCGGCTCGTTGGCAGGGCCCAGTTCCCCCTATAAACCCGGCTGTGGAGAACAAGGGCTCGGCCATGCAGATCAATGAGGACCAGAAACAGAGCCGGACCCCCTCGGACATACACACGCACTCTCCTCTCACAGGGGGTGGATCAGTTGGGAGACTGAGAGTCAGGAAGACCAGATGGAGAAGCAGATTCAGCTTGAAGATGCTGAAAGAGAAAGGTGAGGGTCGGCCCACTCCTCTCAGGGTCCAGGTGGGTGACGCTGCCAACTGGCTCCTGCAGGGAGGAGAGACTCCTTTTCTGATAGAGATCCACAGAAAATCTGTGCCGCCAACAGATTGGCAGCCAGATGGAGAGAAATTACTGAGTCAATCAAACCAAAGCCCAACTTGTCCCAGCAGAGACGGGGGGGGCGGCACTGCAGGGGAAGCACGCTCAGTTGAATCCACGATGGACAGTAACCCATTAGTTCATTTCCCTCCCCTAAGCGGCAACGCTTGACGGCCTGCGGACGCTTCTCAGACGCAACGAGCACTTCCTTTGATCTTCTCTAACGTATTGCAACATCATCCAACTCCAGTACGTCCCGGTGCACATTCCTAGTAGATTGCTCTGCAGTAAATCTTCTGTTGACCCTGTCATGTTCTTCCTCCTAGTGTTAACTACTGTGTCAGGGCATCTTTGACAATGTCATTACTTTTGGATTGAGCAACACAGCCCACCCAGGGCCGCTCGTTGTGATACTTTCTTTAACACAACGTTGTTATCCAGGGTAATCTCTAGACGACAGACAAAGGGACATGATGTTGGTACCAGACCGGTTCTGGTGTTGGTTTTGTAGTCCGAATAGTATTGACCAATCACGTCTGAGTAAGCTTTGTTGAATATCTGTGGAGAGCAGCAGGGCCCTAGGGGAACCTGGGAGAACCCAAGAACCTGAGAGAACCCAAGAACCTGAGAGAACCCAATAACCTTGGAGAACCCAAGAGAACCCAATAACCTGGAAAAACCAAAGAACCTGGGAGAACCCAAGGCTACTTATGAAACGATCCGTCCGTAACACATCGGCTCACAATTCACCCGATGAGTTCTGAGGTCGTCCAGAGGATAAATCCTCATTGTTTTGGTGACATTGGGGCTTTTCAAACAACAACACAGGGATGAAGTGTTTTTAGTTTGTAGGAGTTCTTGCTTCCCCAATAATCGGCCAGTGCGAGTTTTCCTCTGGCACGACAGGAGAAACATTATCCCTGCATCTGACCGTCACTTAGTTCTGAAGTGTGTTCTAATGAGGACGATCCCCGTCCTCATTAGAAGAACACGAGGATGTGGTTCCTTCTTTCACACAGCAGCTACACAGGTCTCCTATAGGAGATACAGGCGTGTTCAATTGTTAATTTCCAACATGTGGAGGACAAACGAGCATGCTACGATATCCTTGCCTTCTGCGGAGTTCAGTGTGTATAAAGCAACGTGTTCCCCAGAAAGGTTTGAATAGCTGTGATCAAAGAGGAGAAAAACACATCTCTGCCCTCAGAGGCTTGACGGGTACGAGGTCAGCCAGCGGAACAACAACAGCCTCAGCAGCGGTGGGAGATGTAAAGAGCTTTTCTAGTCTTACACCACTCAAACATTTGTCATCATTCACACCCACTCATGCACTGAAGGATGGGGCTACCACGCAAGATGCTACCAGCCCATCAGGACTATAGCTAACATCCATCCCCACCGGTTAAGTGCCTCGCCCACATCGACATGGACGCGTGAAGAACAGGACCAGAGAACAAGGTGTTTGGGTAATGAACTGTAGAGGCACCTGTACACGCGGCACAACCCAGAGGGGACCGGTGGATACCACCCTGCCATGAGTGTTCACTTCCCGCTCGGTGTCGGGTCTTCTTATCGCCCTGGGGCCCGACCTCTTCCTCACTGCACTCACTGAAAGAGAACACTGTCTTTTCTCCTGCATTGATTCACACGCTGCTGCTGCTGCTGCTGCTAGCTCGTCTGACATGACAGACACTACTGTTCTGGAGGTGCTCAACAAGCGATGACCAACAGTCAGAAAGGTTATGTCGCAACACCTACACACACACACACACACACAAACACACAAAGACAAGCAGCACACACTATGAATATGTAATGCAGGAGAGGGGCTGTAATTGACATTTCTTCACAGCGTTGAGCTCTAATTGTATTTCTTGCTCCACCATGTCTTGGCAGGCAGTAATTGGCTGCTTCCTCCCAGACGGAGGGAAAGTGGAGGTCACAGGGAATACAGCAGCAACAGCAGCTGAGCACCCTCCCCCGGTTAGAGCGCCTCGGAGGAACGGGAGGTGCATTAAGTGAAGCAGGGTCTGAAAAAGTAAAGAGAGAGAGAGAGACAGGGGGAGAGAGAGAGTGAAATAAAAAGAGAGAGAGAAAGAAAGAGCGAGAGGGAGGGAGGGAGTGAGAGGGAGGACAAAGGAAGCAGAGCAGATGTTTGGCTGCAGATTGAACGGCGCGGCCCTCTTCCCCGATTCCAGCTCTAGAAACACCGCGACACACTTGTCCTTTGGGATTCTCCCCGCAGCGTCTTCAGGAGGGTCGTCGGATCGTTTTGTCAAGGGCGTTGGGGATGTGCCTACAAGGTCACCGTCATTCTTGTGCCCTGCTCAGCTGCTCATTAGAGGCAGACCACCACCTCCTCCCCAGATATCCTGGCCTTATCTTCGGGCAGAGCAAGCAGAGAGTGATTCAGAGAGCCGCAACCGTCTCACGCCACATTGGCCACAGAAGTCTCTAGAAACGCTCTGCAGCAGCTCGGGTCCTGATTTAAATACGATAATAAAGACCTGGGGAGTAACCGCACTAAATGTTTGCTTAGGTAACAAATGCTCCCGCTTCTTGTGTACTTGTTACCATCAGATCACGGGGGATGTTGAATCAGGCACGTTAAGGGACAGTTTCAAAATTATCGCAGTGAAAATAGGATATGTAGTCGGAGGTGTAATGACATCAAATATATATATGAGTCATTGTCAGGACTATTTTTGTTATTGTTTTCCAGCAAATTAAAATTCAAAGAACAATAAAGTGATGAAATATATATATATATATATATATATATATATATATATATATATATATATATATATATATATACATATATATAACTGTTGTATTATATATTTTTCAGGAATTATAATTAACCATGCATGACTGTGTTGATCCCTTTAATGTGGCAGCTGGTACAAGGGGAGCTCATGTTTGTATTTCTAAATACTGCCCGGAAGCCTCGTCCATAATATTACATAACTCATTAGTTGCAGTATTTTGTATAAATAATCTGAAGTCTGAGAAACAAATTAGCAATATTCACTTGTTAATATATAAGGCACAGAAGTAACATGTGTTATACTTCTGGTGAATATAACTCATCTATCTTCATGTTTTTTATTGACATAACTATAGCTCAGTCCCATTCTCCAGGACTAAGCCGTTTGAACAAATTGACCCAACCTTCTGCTGATGGAGGGGGGAGGGGGGAGAGGGGGGCTGTTTCATATTAATTTCGGGGTGGAACACAGCTTTAAGAAACTTCAAAGCTTCTGTTAGAAATACGACGTATGAGGGGGCCCGTAGCCCCTTCCATGACGTTCCTTTCCTCGAAAGTCGGTGCATATTTCAAGGTTGTATTGACATGGAAGATGGAAGCATCACATCCCAGTTGGAAGCTCATGTTTCCTGCCTGATGTGTTCATAAAGCACGGGGGTCTTGTTACTGAGCCAGACTTGTTACAAGTGAGAGGGGACAGCCGGTGGTGGGGCTGTCAACCGCTTGTTACCTACACATCTCGTTCAGCAGGGGTCACGCTCAGCATCTGCATTCAGCCTCCATACTGTGTGTGTGTATGTGTGCGTGTGTGTGTGTGTGTGTGTGTTAATGTGTATGCATTTTAAGAAAAGACAGCCCTCACTACACTACACTACTGCACGGAAATTACAGGGTGGCGGGCGGAGATTTCAGGGTGGCGGGCAGCCCCCCCTGTTATAATGGTAGGGGAAACACTGAATACAATATATAAGCTCAGAAACAGAAGTGCATATCTTCTATATCCCATTAGACTGATGGCACAGCGCTGTGTTTGAAATATATGTTTCTACCCAAAATCCTTCACACTGGTCAGCGGGTACTTGGCTGAAAGAAATACTTCACAAGAGGTACGTCACTGAAACAAGGTTTGGAGTGTTATATGTTGCAATGGTTCCATAATGCTAAAAAGTACCGTGCTGTGTGTTCACTGGATATATTGTTTTCTCAATAAGACTATTGGAGTAGTGGTGAACCTATGTATTGATATTGGTACAACACAGTAGTAAACTGAATATGTTGGCTTCTTGCTTGGTTTTTTAGCTGATGATAGGCATTGCTGGTAAAGGATCATGTTAATATTAATAAAGGAAGTTTGCCTTAAACATGAAACCTGCTTTCTGTTCAAGTGTTCAGACCATCTTGAGCCAGACCAAGCAAAGCACTAAGGGCGAGCTGCTGGGTCAGACTGCTGCCTCACCACACCTCCTGGCACTGCTTGTCCCTCGATCAGCATCGCACCTGCTGACAAGCCACATAACTCAGAGACGTCTTTAATGTTCCCGTGTGGGCCGTTGCTCTTTCTGACAGGAGAAGTCCACTAACACAACGAGATAATTTTCCATAATAGAACATTATTGTTATCTGTCAACACAACGAGAGGTCATACTCCATAAGAGAGAGTAACGTCCACACAGAGGTAAGACAATGTGTGTAATCTCTTAAAATCAGCTGTGACAAAATGCCCCTGAAACGTGGCATGAAGGAGGAACAAGATATTTTGGGGCAAATTCACTATTCTCCGGCTAGTGTTGTGCTTCCCCATTCGTCTCAGCTGATGAAACAAGTGGAAAATTGTATTTTCCCACACATATCAACGATAGTTTGTCTTGAAATTTGGCCACCAGCAAGAAATGACTATTTAATGAATGTTTTCTGAATACGTTCCCGTCAGCCACAGCTGTACTTTGTGTGTAATACTAATTAGCATATGCCAGTACCGTCATGGTATGTGTGCATTGTCTCAGTATGCATGTTAGAATGCTAATGCATCCTCTTAGTCCAACACAGCATATCATTTAACTGGTCACATATGCCGTTTTATTTTCTCCGGCTGGGATGTTTGTCTCCGGCGCCCTCCGTGTCCGAGGAGGAGCCAGAGGGAGAGACACCAGGATGGAGGCCGAGGACCGGCCTGCTCTCCTCTCTTAGAGATGCTTCTGGCCTTTCCAACCCCCAACCGCATGAATCTCCCTTTACTAGATAACGGTTCCCTAATAGCAAGGTACCTGAGCAAGCGTGCAGAGACACAGTGTTCCCACACACAGCTCACCAGTTCACCAGTTGTCACCATGACGATGGCTCTCCACACATCCACTGTCAATAACTTTTCCCAGGGACCCAAAAACAACAACAACTCCGGAGTCCAACCCTTAGCCAGATCAAATCAGGCCTGTCGACACTTGGTTAAAATCGTCTGTGTTGGAATGAGCAACTGCGTATTATTGTGGGATACCAACTGTGATCCATGTGTGGAGAAAAATATCAGAATTATAAGAAAAAACAATGGGTTTAAGCCTTACATGGGGGGTGTTAAAAGACATCACGGTACCACACTGACGCGTAGTGACTAGAATGCTAAAGAAAATAATCTCAAACTAACAGCCAGTCAGTGTCAACGCAAACAAGCAGAGCAGGAAGCTGCAGTGACGCCTTGAAGCAGGAGGGGGGTGGTGTGATATTATACGAGCTCTCAGATGTGTTTGTCTTGGAACGGCCTCCGAGTGATGACATCATCATCATCATCATCATCATCATCATCATCATCATCATCATCATCATCATCAGCAGCAGCATGGCTGTTGCTCCACTTCTCTGGCGCAGTAAATGACGACAGCACACAAACCCACCTCTGGGGCAAAAGTTCCCCTGAGTTCAGAAGTCGCTCATATTGCTGACGGCTTTTGGTTCATGTGGAATGGAGCTTTCTGGGACAACAGTAATAACGTAACACCGTAACAACGTAACACCGTAACACTGTAACATTGTAACAACGTAACAATGTAACAGCGTAACATTGTAACACCGTAACATTGTAACAATGTAACATTGTAACAACGTAACATTGTAACAACGTAACATTGTAACAGCGTAACATTGTAACAACGTAACAATGCAACAACGTAACATTGTAACAACGTAACATTGTAACAACGTAACATTGTAACAGCGTAACATTGTAACACTGTAACATTGTAACAACGTAACGATGCAACAACATAACATTGTAACAACGTAACATTGTAACAATGTAACATTGTAACAACATAACATTGTAACACCGTAACAACGTAACATTGTAAAAGCGTAACATTGTAACCATCTATCAACGTAACAATGTAACATTGTAACAACGTAACAACGTAGCATTGTAACATTGTAACATTGTAACAACGTAACATTGTAACAACGTAACATTGGTAACAACATAACAGTGTAACAGTGTAACAACATAACAATGTAACAACATAACATTGTAACAACGTAACATGGGTAACAACGTAACATTGTAACAACGTAACATTGTAACAACATAACATTGTAACAACATAACATTGGCAACAACGTAACATTGTAACAACGTAACATTGTAACATTGTAACACCGTAACAACGTAACATTGTAACAGCGTAACATTGTAACAACCTAACAACGTAACAACCTAACAACGTAACATTGTAACAACATAACAACGTAGCATTGTAACATTGTAACAACGTAACAGTGTAACAACGTAACATTGGTAACAACGTAACATTGGTAACAACGTAACATTGTAACAACGTAACATTGGTAACAACGTAACGTAACAACGTAACATTGTACACAGCGTGGCTATGGCACCATTATGAATATTCATGATACAGAGAGTTTCCGTTGATCATGCATGAGAAGAGAGAATTTCCCATCCAGTGAAGAGTTAACACTTGACATTTGGAAACCTCCGAGAGCCGAGAGGCGGAAATGGAGAAGGAAGTCGATTCGGAGAAGACATCCACTTCCTCCAGTGCGTGTTGGACCAAAAGCCACATCCAAAGAGAAATCGCTTTCCTAAGCAGCTTCTTTAATTAAACAATAATGTAATTTGTGCTGGGGGGGGGGGGGGGGGTCTGCAAAGGCTTTGTGAATCGTACACAGAGGCGACCAAATGACGAGCTGGTTCAAAACTGACTCATTGAGGCGCACAATCCCTCAAAGATGACAAGCAAAGATATCTCACAGAAAATTAATTTGCACACGTAAGTATGTAGATAAAAGATGGGGGGGCAACCCTCCTGCTGAGCTCTGGAGTTGTGTAAGCTGCAGGCTGTCAGTGGGCCGCCTGCAGAGAGAGTCAGATCTAGCTCTGGAATTGCTAAACAGAATATTCACGGAGGGGGGGGGGCAGGATCTCTTGATGATGCAAATACTATTCAGTCAGTATTACGGCAAAGTGTGTGTGTGTGTGTGTGTGTGTGTGGTTCACTGTGCACACCCTGGAGGTTTCGGTCAAGCCTCCCAAGTGCCGTTCTTAGAGAGCCGGAAGAAACTGACTAGTCGTTGTAGTTGCAAAAGCCCAACAACCAGAACACTGACGTTCCTCCACACGCACCTCCGGGTGGACATCGGGGTTTGGGGATAAGAGAGGAGAGACGGAGGAGGAGCAGCGGAGTGGGGGCTAGAGGGGACGGGGGACGGGGGGGAGCAAAGTCAAGAGAGGAGACAGAGGGGTGCTGAGGGAGCATGGCTCCGTGGGATGATGGACCCAGACAAACAGGAGGAGACGAGCCACATGTTCACATGTTCATGTTGGCCACAGACACCCTTCTGTCACGGATTGGAGTCACATGCTCAGCTCACAAACAAAAACAAAGACTCCACTCACCACTTTCGCTCTTCTCGATCACGTCGACCGTCTCGCCGGCCTTGAGGCTGATCTCCGAGTTCTCTTGCCTCTCGTAGTTGGCCACGGCCACGTACTGCTCCAGCACCATGGGCTCCGAGCTGTCCATCCCTGAGGGGAAGAAACAGGCCGTCAGCCACCTGCCCGCCGTGGCGCCCCGCGACCTCCTCCATCCGCGACCGACTACACCGCCGCCGCCGTGCGCCCGGTACGCCGCCATCGACCGGCCCCCCGCTCCCGGCCGCGGTACCTCCCCGACCAATCAGACAGCGAGCTCACGACTTTGCTGCACAGTCCCAAACGCGTGGCCACATTGCCGAGTCGACCCCCGGCCCACAGCGACGGGCCGAGGAGCATCGGAGAGGAGTCAGAACAAACGGAGGGGACGCGAGGAAAACGTTTGCAGGGGGTGCGTCTCACACCTGAAGGGGCCCATGACTGAATCCAAAACGTTTTAAGATCCAAAAAGAAGGGCAGCGAGGCGGGAGAAAGACAAAACGTGGAGAGGTGGAGGAGCTGCTACCGCTCGAGGGGAAGACTGGGGAGCGAGTGAGGGGAAGACTGGGGAGCGAGTGAGGGGAAGACTGGGGAGCGAGTGAGTGGAAGAAGTTTCCCTGTGGAAAATCAGCCGTGCGGTCGAGAGGAAAGGCCTCTCCTCCTGCACCGCCTCTGGGAGCCAGCCGTTGGACGGCAAGTCTGGGGGAGGGGGGGCGGGACACACCAATCATGGTAGTCGGCACCGCTGGCCTTAAATAGAAACATATGAGTGGACAAGAGAGAGGGGGGAGAGAGAGAGAGAGAGAAGCAGGGAAGGAGGCTGGGTCCATGTTTATGTGAAACAAAAGAAGAAAGCATTGGAGTTGGGGTTCGGCACTCTGTTCTCTCTCTGATGATCGACCCCTTCCCTGCCGGCAGAGTCACCGTCTCATCTGATTCCTCTGGCCCTGTTTGTGCCATGGAGATTTTTATACAATAGGAAGACAGAAATGGAAGTTGTGTGGCGGAAGAGGCAGAGTCCCCATCTCTGTGTTTCTACTGCACACGTCCTACATGATGACAGGACGAGCTGCTCCCAACACCCAATCAATTCAAGCTACTCGCCAGACAGAACGCCGCTATTGGACCGTTTGAAATGCAGAGGTGTGACGATTCACTGATGCCCTTCATGAGCGGCAGATTTTAACGGTCGGTATAGTATAAGGATAGTTTGGAACAGGAAATAAAAAGAAACAAATCTGATATGAAATCGTTCCATCAGCCTTTGACTCTTTTACAAACTGATCAAACTGGATCACTGTAGAATTGAACTTCTAGTAACACCGAAATAAATACGTTTGGGTTCATGAACATCAAACACAAAGGGATTAGAGGAGGGATGGGTCATGATTTAAAAAATCTGTAATAGTACTTAAATAATAAAAAGTGAATAGTGACTATATTCTGTGTATAAATATATATATATATATATATGTGTATATATATATATATATATATATATATATATATACATATATATACACACAATGTTGTCTATCTATCTATATTATTTGTATAATATACAATATGTGTATGTATATATATATATATATATATATATATATATATATATATATACACATATTATATATTATACAAATATAATATAATATATTACACACAATTTTGTCTATCTATCTATATTATTTGTATAATATATAATATGTGTATATATATGCTGCATATTCTTCCATCAAAAGGGAAATCAATAAATACATAATATGCTTTTGATGGTGAAGTGAAGAAGATGGATAGAAGACGATTACCTTTGATTAACATAAAGCCATGAAAGCAACAGACACACACGCTCCTCCATAGCTCAGTAATGAGCATGTTGAATGTGTTTCATCACAAAGAGACTCAGACTCATAAACTACAGTTCATTAAGAATGTGTTCTCACTTCGGATGTGTTGCTGAGCAAAGTCCTGAACTCTGGATTGGACCCGACCAGCTGTTAAATCTTTCTCATCTTCAGAGAGAAGCCCGAAATACTGAACTACATGGGGACTAATAGCTAAAGTCAGGATGTGAACCCTGGTTTTAGGCATCAAACAGGAACGTTTATACAAACTTTACTTTACTTATACTCATCAACCATCGACACTATATAGGAAATCCTACAGGAGTGAAACTATTTGCACCTATTCAGTTTGTAATGTTAATCACATCTTGGCAACGCACTCCAGTCCCCGACAAAGAGCATTGTGCCTCCATCCCCCTGTGCCTCTTCATGACAACGACGAGTAGAGCGTATCACGAGGGACCTTGCATGTTTCCATCATTGTTTATCGGACCGGATGGATTGCATCTATCTGATGACGGACGGACAGGGGAGGGGGAAACAGAGCATGTGCAGCTAACTGAGCCAGGTGAGTTAGCTTGTTAGCACCTGGCTAGCTGCTCGACCACAGCTAACACAAGAGCTACGGAAGATGCTCCGCGTAGGGTAACTAAAGGTTGATGTGCACGAGGAGAAGCGGCGCATCAGCAGCGGCAAACGCCTCTGTGCATAAACCACGGGGAGCCTGTGATGATCAGACGTGAGCGCGTGCTGATTAGGACGCACACGGCGCCGTCCGTCAGCAGATCTCTCCATCTTCCCAATTACTGCATGCGAGACGGCGAATCCTCCAGCCGTCAGCCTCTTTGTCCGTCTGTCACGTGTTTCTATTGAATTGGATTGTGAAGCAGCGTACGCCAGATGCCGCTGCCCTTCAAGATCTGAGGGGAGAAGAACCGGATGAAGTCTAGCTCACAAGAATGAGGACATTTCCACAAAAGGCCTTTTCATACTCGGACGCGTGAAGCGCAATCTTGCATTTCAGCAGCACGGAAGAATATAAAAAAAAAAGTAGGTTGAAGCTTTTTGTGCGCCGCCTCAAACCCATCCAAGCATCTCCCACCGTGTCGTGAAAACCCCAGGAGATGCTCATAACCTTCCTGCCACACTCGGCGGTTTCTTTTCCGTCTGTCTGTCTGTCTGCAGTATTCTCCCCGGAGGACAAATAAAAAGGAGCGGCATGTTGTGGAGAACGTCAGGGGGGAGCAATCACAGTCAGCCCGAGGAAATAAAGCAGCACAGATCCGTCTATTTGCGCGCTTTATACTGTTTAATGGCAACCAGCCCTGTTGGGGAACACCATCAATCCTGAAGACCTGCTGCGTCTTCATACTTTTGTTGCACAAGCTCTTTTTGTTACACATATACTTAAATACGGCCCTGTTTTGTTGTGTTGACGCGGAAAGCTCTGACGGAATGTACTTTCTCCGACGATGCCTCCGTCACAGTTTAATGCCTCAACATTGGTTAAATGCTCAGCAGATGTGCCAAATCTGGGCTCGAATCTGTGTAGAAATGGGCGTTTATACGAGGCCCGGAGGCCAAATTTAAGTGATTTTCCCAGTTTGTTTGCAATGGCGACAACTACAATCCCAGTGGGGTCACCAGCGCAGGCGGAGCTCTGCGGCCCCGTGGCAGACAGAATGGACAGGACCAGACTTGACACCTCACTTCAGCTGCCACATGCAGACCTACGTGCTCTGTGCCCGGCTGCTGTTGGCCGAGCAGGCCTGCAGAGATGCATGGACAGACTGCGGAGAGAGAGAGAGAGAGAGAGAGAGAGAGAGAGAGCCTGGACTCAAGCAGACGGGATGGGATGAAGGAGAGGATGGTGACAGAGCATGCAAAGCAGATGCTGACAGAAAGCTGAAGTGTGAGAAGAAATAGAGTGAAGAGGAGAGAACAGGCGATGCAGCTGGTGCGTGACTCTCACAGAGGCTCATGCATAGTCAACGTGTTAGACACACACAAGGCTACCTGAGGCCTCTTTCCTCGGGCTGTCTGTAAAGCCGTACATCCATACTGCAGACAAAGAGAGGGAAGGAGAGAAGCAGAGAGATTATTCAGTTGGACAGCATGCGGAAGCAACAGTATGGCAGAGCACACCTTCATTACATCACAACATAGGAGGAGGCGGAGAGGGAAACCGGGGCATGAGGCACAAAGTCGTAGCATGGGGGGGGGGGGGAAGTGCATCTGAGGGCAAGTGAGCTAAAGCTTTGGTACAGTTTTAGTACAGAGACTCCAGACACCCTCCCCCCCCCCCCCTCCTTTAGACTTCCCCTCTCTCCATATCCTTCGCCATTCCTTCCTTCCCTCCCTCGATCTGGACCTCCTGGAATGTCTGAGATGGGCGTCAGCCACTTCTAAAGTTCGTTCCTGACCCCCACCCCTCTCCTCCTACAAAACAACATCTCGATCTCTGCCCCCCCCCCCCCAACCAGGAAATGAAGCGCCATACATCACGGCGACTAAAGCTCGGGGCGCAGCAGATAGAGCGGCCGTGCTGTAGCTCAAGGAGGCCCGGATTTCAAGTTTGATTTAGGGCCAAAATAATATTTTTGCTTCTGGCTGTCATCTTGTCCTGGAAGTGAGCCAGCAGTGCAACAAACAGCCAGAGGCCCGGGCCAAAGCCTCAGCGCTGTGCGTGAACTCTGCACCAACGATGGAATTCACCACCCAAGGCTGCGAGAGAGGAACCCTTTACAACTATTTATTCAGCGCTGCCTTTAACTGACTGTCGGTTATAAATAAAGCTGCTTGTTCCACTGAGAGCAAGCAGGAGCGCTCTTCCCCGACACACTCTTCAAACACCAACGCGTGGTCAGTGGACCGCACAGCTTCACACGGCGGGCCGTTTTGGATGAGCCCGTCTCTGAGTGGTTACAACAGTCTGACATAGAGACCCCTTTACATGTGTCGCTCTATGTTCCATTGCAGCCAGTGTGCTGAGTGTACAATAATGAGAAATAAAATGAACTTTTTAAATGTAGCAAATGGCTGGAATGAAACAAAGAGTGAACCTTTTAAAGAGGTTTGAATACTTTCCGTACTCACTCTGTTTGGGGGTTTGGTTACTACACAAAACCACTTGGTTAGCTTTAGAAAACGCTGTGGTTTTGTGTAATACTGAAAGCCCAGCGCGTCTCATAGAGGCCCTGAAGGGCTCCTCAGTGCTGAGGGCCACTGGCCAGGCGTCTGTATTTGGCGAGTTGAGTGTGAACAGGCTGCCTTTACAATACTACCAGAAATGAGCATCATCACGAGCTGAACAGCGTGCCTGTATTTGGTCTTAAATTGCTCTTTTGCTTAAATCGAGCATAAATAATGACCCACTTGTTTGAAAGCAACTAAACTTGTTCCAAGAGCTTGTTATGTCAATCTTTGCATCGGCTTTGTTTCACGTTCGGAGATGAGTGAAAATCAACGAAGCGGATCGCTTGTAGAGTCCTTCCAAAGCTCCCGTGAGAAGATTGAAGCTGAACGTTGAAAAAGAGGGCTACGATAAAGCTCCACTCATCTGGGTTTGTCTACGGCTTTTTCCTCACCCTAGACGACCCTTCACCTCCCTGGGTATAAACTATATGAACATTTATCTTTGCGTCTTTCCAGGAACAATGAACTGAACAATAGGGTTAAACGTATTGAAAGTTGGCATAAAATGTGACGGTCAGATTCTTTAATTTGATGGATAAATGCAGCCGTCTATGGGTTCAGAGTTGGTTCAGGGTCCAGTTGTATCTGGACCATGGACCTATAAGTTATTGATAATTGATCATTATTAAATTGACGGAGCACTTATATTTTAACCGGCGCAGCTTTTCCAGCCTTTACGGCCCTCGTTCAGCGGTCCAGAAACACTCTGCGTTGTGAATCACATCACATGATGTTACTCGGCCAACCGAATATGCGTATTCTAGAAAGCATCGCAGCTCGAGTGAGATGTGCACAGACTGGAGGAGGAGAGACCGAAAAGTCTGAACAGAACGAGCGAAAAGTTTGTTCACAGGTTGTTCTCCAACAAGAAAAATGTAAATACAGAAAGCGGAGTCCTTGACTATGCTCATTCTTCCCAAAGGAAGTCCAAAACTAGGATGTCTCATGTGTTCAGAGAACGTGACGATTATCAAAACAAAGCTCAACTCTTTGGAGCCAATGTACCGACTCACATCAAAAATGAAGGAACAAAAACATAAATGATCTCAAAGCCCGATCACAATCCTAACACGTTCATTCACTGTCCAACAATAATGTCAACAGACAGAACAGAGAGAACAGAGCTGGAACAAGAGGTTTTAATAACAGATTGTATAAGAGAATAATATAGTATTGTGGCATTTTGGGTTGACATCACCTGAATTAACTGAATTTAAAGCTACAGAGCAAATACAATTAAGTTAAATCTATTTTTGTAAAATGAAGGACTTTATTTTAAGATAAACATTTTTCAATAAAACATTTTAAAATCCATCCCTTATTGTAATTGAAATGAAAGAATATGTATTTATTATTGGAGTATTTAAATAATTATTAATAATGCATCTAGTTAAATTTGAATACTGACAATGAATTATTTTTAAATATTATTTATTTATTTGATTTTACAATCAATGGTTGACTACATACAGATTTTGAAATAACTGCTATCGGCTATTATGTTTCAGACCTTTGCCTGAGGACATTTTCTCGACCTGGACCTTGTTGAACATTCGTTGGAGACCTCTGGTTTAGAGGATGTGAGACGAGAGACGTGAGAGGGCTCAACGGCTCCAAGAGAATTCCTCCTGCTTCTCTTCAGCAGTGATGTCTCTGCCCTGTGTCAAGCGTTATGTAACTGTAAACACGGAGGTAAGAAAATAATATGTCGAAGAAAAGAAGTGGGCAGCATAGATGGCTGAGGCGAACAGACAGGGTCTCTGTGGGATACTTCCTTCAACCAGTGCATCTCGTTTTCTCAAGCCATGGAACATGTTAAAAATGTGAAGTTTTTGAAAAAACATGAATCGGACCATCTTTAGAAGGGATTGAAGTTTGCGTACTTCCTGATCCTGGCGAGCACTGGGCCTGCTGTAGAGCCGACGGTTCTTCTGCCTCGACCCAGAGAGACAATAAAGAGCCAAATCCCCAACCCGCTACCCTCAGGAGCCCCAGGAGCTTTAGACGGATTGATGTTGGCCCCAGAGGGAGGGACACAGGCTGGTCCCAGGTCAGCCAGGGTCAAACCTCGCTCACTAACGGGATTACTACCCACCGGGCGGCTCTTAGTCCGCCGCCTAACATCTGATTGGTATTAAGTCTCTGACTCTGGGCCCGCCCCACGCTGACCCCCCCCCCCCCCCCCCTCCCCTCACTGACGATTGCTTCACTCCTCACAGGTTTGGGTGATGGCGCCACAAACCAGCAGAGACAGACGTGTTTTCTCTGTCCCCTGTTTGAGTCTGACCCCAAGCGTCTCCATTTCTCTGCTATTGAGGGTCTGTGGATGGTGAAAAATGTCTTCTTTAAATAAAATTAATCTATAGATTGTAAGAATATTTAAGTATATCTAAAGTTTACAGATTTTGTATTTTTAGGGGGGGAAATACTTTTTAAATGACTCAACTAACGTATCAACAGGACAACACACGAGGGAAGGCGTATAGTTTAGAGCTTGACATCAAGACATCCGTACTGATTAGCCTACAACCAGCTACCAGTCGACCATGTTCACCATGTGATAGCATAGCGTGTTAGCATGCTATCATTTGCTAATTGTAGCCTCAATATAAACGCCACCAATGTTGAAGTCTTTTGGTCATGAACCAAAACACAAATTGCAATTGTCACCTGAACTTTGGCACCAGACGAGAAGTCAGAGCATCTCCAACGTTTTTACGGTACATCGAATGCGACCTCAATCCCCTCAATAGCTGACGACCAGCAGGAAACGTTGGGGACTTCAAAGAGTGAGAGAGACGCAGACGAGTAAACGCAAAGCTGAAAGAGAGTTCTCTACAGAGCTCAGACTACAGCGATAATGAGGAGGGAACAGAGTCTGTTAGCCTCCAACAGTCAGACTGAAGGTCCAACCCACTGGCTCCTGCAGGCCCTCCACACGGCCACAGCTTCACCGATAAACCCTGGTCACCTGACGCCATGACAACGGCAACCGACAGCCGACCGGTATTGATGGGACACTTGTGGAAAAGCACCGCGGCCGGCGGAGATTCCACCGGCAACAATGCCAACCCACAAGCAGCAGCTAACTGGTATCGACGGCGTGTTTAGCAGGAAGACTGTGACAAATGACGGTGAGAAACTGAAATGAATCCAGTTGTTTGAAGGAGTTGTTTATAAAGCAACATTAGCAGATATTAGAGTTACATTGTGATCTGTTTACACTGAACTCAGCAGATTATGATCCATCATCAAAACAACTCACGACAAGATATGTTTTAATCCATTTTAATTCCGTATCATTTTAATTATGTGTCTATGAAGAACATACACTATGTATTACAAAGTGTAGAAATGTTGATGTTTTATAGACTTCAGAGGGGTTGAAATGATTTTCGGGACAGTGGCAAAAAGAAGTAGTCTGGTTCCTGTAGATAGGAGTTTGAATCTGTTAACGTGGATCATCAATAATCATCAATTAGTATCGGCGGCATAAAAAACATGATCAGGGGTCTTTAAGTTATATTTCCTCTCTTTAATCTTTTGTACTGATCCATTCTGTGACTCTGATCCCATCAGAACTGTGAGTTGTATGTGTTTATCTGTTGCACCACTAAAACCTACAAACTTGCAAAGTTCACTGTTGTGGGACTGATAACATCTTATCTCACTCACACACACACACACACACACACACACACACACACACACACACACACACACACACACACACACACAGAGCCATTCCAACATCAGGCTGAAATCTTCTCCATCGTGCCACGTAAACAAACAAACAAGTGTCTGTCTGACAAAAATCTATTTTTATAAATTGTATTTGTTAGACCAGGCCATTATTGGAGGGGGGGAGCTCCTCCACCAGGACCCCAGACGGGATTCCTGAAGATGCAACAATTTTAGACCTGCCCATTTCCATTTTCTTTCTGAGGACAGTCTTTGACTTTTTAAACTGCACTTTTCTCTGTTGAGAGCTTGTGTAAACAGCTCATAATTTGTCTCTAATATCTATGTCAAAAACGTCTCCTTCATAAAACTATCTGTCCGTAGATTACATCTGAACATGACATCTTTACAATCTACGTCTGCTGAACACTCATGTGTCCTGATAGAGCCTGAACGCATCATAATGCAAGTCACTGTTCGGCCCCTTCAGCAGCAAGATTGTGCTGGAGAGAGATCTGCTGACGAGCCGCTGGGGCGACTCGGAGCCGCAGCGAGCGAATACATTACACTACAGTACATCTCATACACGGACTGCAATCACATTACGCCGAGAACAATCTGCACTTCAGTTTAAGCACAAACGAAACAAAGATACAGCTGGTGATCTTTGGAAACAGTGCCATGTAAGCTGCCCCCCCCCCCCCCACACACACACACACACAACCAGAGCCCCCCCATGGAAGCTCCGTTTCCTGCCGATCACTATGACAATAACACTTTCCTTCAGAAGCATCTGAGAAAAGAAGAAGAAAGCCGCACCATGAATACGTCTAGCCGTCTCAAAGCCCAAAACACGACACAGCTGATCCGCAGCAGCCATCAGCTCCTGTGGATGACACAGCTCGTAGTGCTCCTCCCTCTGGGACCACGACGCCCCGCAGGAGGACCACGCAACGGTTGTTCACTAGCAGGAGGTCCCATTGCTCAAAGGTTTTATGGAATGAGGTAAAAAAATATATATATATATATATATTTGGATTTTTTTCTTTTTTTACATGTATCAAGAGGCACCGTCAAATGAAGAAGTTCTGCATCACCACGGTAACGCTCCTCTCTCCACGACAGGAATATCAAAACGGGGTCTTTAAGGGACTCGTGTTCTCCGTCAACCACAAGATGTGTCCTGCTTTGACCTTGTCAATAACTCAGAGGAGATTTGGCTGATATTTCCTCTGGCCGTCAACACAAGGTACGTAAACACATATTAGTGGCTCACATGTGCTTTTGTTAACCAGCTATGCCGAATAGCTAACGACATTGGCAGAGACGGCCAACGAACGGCCGAGCAGTGTGGCACCGGGCTGGGTGCATCGTGCCACTGGATGTTGGACACCTGGTGGCACAGGCTCAGGATGTTTAACCCTGCACTACTGATGTACATGTGAGGCATCCAATGGAGGCGTTTCAGTTTTTGTTGACATCTTAAGACCCGGAAATCATGACCACACGGATCAGGACTAAAGCGAAGTCACAACATGGTGAACATCACATCTCACAATAGGTAATAAGCGACTTTGGGTACTCAGAAAAGCGCTATATAAATCAAAATCATTAATTAATAAAATACCTCTACGCCGCGATGATAGTGTTTGGGGCCTTTAAAGAATATTTACACATTCAGAGGGTTGATGAATAATTTGTCATCATCACTCAGGAGGTAAAGGCAAATCATATCCTAAATGAATCCCTTTAATGTAATGCAGCCTTTCAAACCATTGAATGACAACTGTTCTGCCACATGGCCATGTCTGAGAGACGTCGTCTCATTTCAACATGTCGATAAATATTGATAAATCGCCCTGCGTGTGTCCGACAACGAGCTTCACCCGACAGCCAGAGGGGGCTGGACGGGGCTTACTGGGCTTACTGGGCCCTCCCCAAAACACAGACGGTGGCTAGTCGGGTGCGCTGCAGCGGGGACAAGTAAACACACCGCACACTGACATCACATGCACAAGAGGCATACGTCATGCCCCCCCCCCCCCCCCCCCCCCCCCCCCCAGATCTCCAGCTTCTGTTCAGAGCAACAAGTTGAGAGAGAAACCCACAGTGATGGTAAAATGTAAAAAGCAGAGGACTTACCCGACTTGCGCTTGGAGCCATAGTCCCTGAGGGAGAAGCAACACAGGAGGGACATAGTTAGTGACTCGGCTCTCCTGGACCACCGCACGCACACGGCAACACATGCATGCAGTCGGCTTCGGCTCGCTGTCAAACGCTTGTGTTTGAGGGGGAGAGAGAGGGGGAGAGTGAGGGAGTGAAGGATGGATGGAGAGAGAGAGAGAGAGAGAGGGAGAGGGAGAGAGAGGAAGGACTTTGACCAGCTGCCTGTACTTCCAGCAACAGACACAAATTAGTCATGCGGCACCACCATCCTCTTCCTACACTCCTCCTCCTCCTCCTCCTCCTCCTCCTCCTCCTCCTCCTCCTCCTCCTCTTCGGCCTGTCAGACAAATGGATAAACCCTCCCCACATTTGGAAGAATCAGAGGGAAGGAGGGAGGGAGGGAGGGAGGGGAGGGGAGGGGGGCTCAGTTTAAGATGCCTTACTTAAGGGATTCTAATGGGATTAAACCATAAGGCTCAGCTGCAGACCGGGGGTGGGGGTGGGTGGGGGTGGGGGGGGGGGGCACAGAGCTGTGTGTGAGGCTGAGCGGGTCGGACTCCGCCCTCGTCAGCAGTGGTTCTCGGCAGCGTGGAAATTAAGTTAAAAAAGAAAGATCGCAAAGGAGAGATCCGGTGAAGACCAACGGTGCTATTTATAGAAACTCTGACTCAAACCTGACAATACCCCCCCCCCCTCTCCCCTATTTCTCCTGTGCTCTCCGGTGTCCTTCCCGAGGCCTGATCAAAAGCCTCCCCTCCTCCTCCATCACGCCGTCCTGCCGCAGCACCAAAACAATAACAGCGAAGCGTGGCGCCGTAGAGAGGCCGAGACCCACCGGAGGACGCAACACTTGGACTCTGGTGTCAAGAGAAATACTACCTGTCCGTCTCTCAGGATGACAGAGGGGTAGGGAGGGGGGGGGGGGGGGGGACATGTGTTGTAGGTCAAGATCAGCCACCCAGGGACAGCTCTGTGAACTTGTGAGTTGCTTCCCCCCCCACACCCCCCCACCCACCCCTCCCATCCTTGCCTGTGATCGGACGAGACCGGCATCTTTGTGAACACCCGCCCCCGCCCCCCTCCCCCCCCCAAGAATGAGGCCTTTGTACCAACATCTCCGCCGCGCTGCATCCAGAAATGGGACGGAGAGAGAGCGGGACTTTACCCCTTCTCCTCATCCCGGACTGGGACATGTGACCTCTGACCCTTGGGGAGGGGCCCAACAGTCGAGTCTTGTACTACAAGTAATAGTTCAATGAGTGTGAGTGCGTCTCAGTGGAAAGTATGCGTGTAAAGACGCAGAGCGGCAGGGCGACACAATAAAGATGCTGGTGTCCTCCGGTCGGCGGCGGGGGAATGTTTTGTTTTTCCAGGGAATGCGAATGTTTCCACGTGTTCTACGCTCAAGCTTTTGCCGCCTCAATCAAAGCACTGTCCAACTTCAGTTTGGTGAGCTAAAAACAGTTAGTGTCTTTTCTCTGTCACAATAACCAATACTCCTTTTAGAAGTTGGAAGTCAGAGTGGATTCCTCACCCTCCTCTAGTCATTAGCTTCACTACGCCACATGAAATACCAGTTGTTCTGCTCCACTCTTGTAGGAGACAGGGAAGCAGGGATTCAGGTCACCTGGTCAAGAGGAACCGGCCTTTACAGTTGCTTTCTACACCTTTTTTCCATCAAGAGTTTCATTAGTTTAATTTTTCACTCTATTTACGATGTACGTTTGTTTCATAGTGAGCCAGTGCGTAAAGGGATCGGCCCCTCCATCAGACACACTAGTTCCTCTGTGCATACTCGAGGCCTGCTGGGTTAATTGGACAAGCTAACGGTAAACAAATCCACGCTGCAGCCTGACGATGCAACAGGCGTGGGGGCGGGACCTGGACATGGCTGGTTTGCAGCTTCCCAAGGAGCTGAGGACAGGCGCTCTGATTGGTGGAGGGCGGCAGCAGCGTGGCACGTCGGAAGCGGCTTCTGGCCCCGAGCGCAGGCTGCCGGAGCCTCTGGGGTTAATGGTTCTTGATCAGCCGTTTGTTCACCCCGACACACGGCGACTGCTCATGGATCGATGGCGCTTGTTCTCCCTTGTTCTCTGCTGCTCAAAGCCAGCGTTGGCCCGCGTCATGGCGCGGGGGCGTCTGGAACAACCTGCGTGGCCTCCGAGCATCGGCCCGCTGACACCGCTCCAGAGGCCAACACGGGTCGCCACACGCCAGCAACCGGCAACAAATTGCAGAGGCAACTCGTGAGCCCCGATATCGGCCGTGCAACAAGGGAGGTAGCTTAACTGTGGGCGGTGCGGTCAGCTATTTTTGGCTTTGTTTTTTAGAGGTATGGTTCTGGAGACATCTGCAAAGCATTAGGGCCCAGGGGTGGCGGGGAGGGGTCACGGCGTAGAGGGGAGGTGGGAGGATGAGGAGGAGAAGAGTCCCAACTCTACTCAGTGACCGGTGTCCCTGGAGGCTGAAATCAATCTTCCCCTCCAGGGACCGAGCAAGCAGCTCCTTTTCCCTCTGTCTGCTTGAGGAGTGGGGGAGGAACACCTCCTCCAGCGGTGGAGGACAGGGTGTGTTCATGCGGTGGCGTGGAATCCAAGGAGAGGAAGACCTTACAGACTGGAAGTATACGACTGTCTCACCGCTACGAGGCGGAGCGTCTGCAGCGATACACCTGGGACGGATTAGAGCCGCACTGACGTTCACTGCTCATGCACAAGCATGTGCACATTACAAAGGTGACAAGTAGAAGAGAGACGTGTCGACTGGAGGGTTACATACAGCCATTGCAAGTAGAAACAATGAGGAAATAAATCAAATGCTGCCTATAGCAGCATCATACGAATTAAAACACAGAATTCAGTGTTTTCAGTCATGTGACATAACAAGCTGCTCTTATTCACTCATACATAATACAGACTTCTCTTAAACAAATTCTCCTGGTATATATTTGAGCTTTAATACAGAAAGAAGCCCCGATGAGCAGGTTTCAAGAACTTCTGGGGGCCGAAGCTGTAGGCCGAACCGCTGTGTGTGCACCCCCGCCACCACGGAACCATCACCTCACCCTGCGCTGGTATCACCAGCACACAGGGGGTCCTCTGCACGAGGACTCTGTTGGTCCTTAAGGGTCCACGACATGAGGTGGTTCGCTTTGCATGAGGTGGTCTCAAGGAAAATCACGAGTGGGGACAGGGATGTCGTATGTGTACAGACGGCAGAGGCACATTTGTAATTTGTGATATTGGACTGTATAAAAATAAACTGAATTAAAATGAATAGTTCTGATTGAATAGTTCCGTTTCAGTCTTCATGTTTTGCAAGTCTTTAAAGCTTCATAAATAATGTGTGTTGTCTATTCATTGTGTGATTCTGCAGATAAATGTTTGAATTTCTTTTTTTTAAAAGGTACAACCCAAATTACTCCATGGCTGTAAAACTGCTTAATCTGCTTAAAAGTGCGCTGAGCGGTATAGACGACCTCCATTAGTGTGGACATTAATAGACAACATTCTTTTTGTAAACTCAAAGTGTAGTTTTAATTGTACAAGAAAAAGTCAATGGATTTACCAATTAGGCGTGAGGTATGAGCGGGTTGTCGGATAAGAGGCTAATCAATGTGTTTATACAAATGGCTGCAAGCTAATGACTCTCAATGGCCCCCTGCTGGGCCGGCCTGCAACACCAGTAAATAGACACTCCAGAGATTAGCTCTCTCTCTCTCTCTCTCTCTCTCTCTCTCTCTTACCCTGAGCCCCCTGCAGAGCCCCAAATTGCCCTCAGCTTCCCCCGTCTTTGAGCCCTTGTGGCCGTGACCAGTGCATTAGCACGCCAGATGAGGGTTCAAGGTATCAATCAACCGCAACCCTCGCCTGTACATGTAGTCAACAGTCGAGAAGCTGACGCTGCTGGAGGGGACCCACAATGCAACACTTCAGTGCTGAAGGACTCTGAAAACCGAGACAACGGACGATGAGAATAAATACAGAGAATACCTCTGATTGTTCCAGCTTTAGTCTTTCATGTTTCTGAATAATGGGAACATACAGGCTGAACATGTGCCGTCCTCTTTTCTCTTTTATAGCTCCGTGCTTCCACTGTAACCCTGTGTTTAACATGTCATTGCAATGAATTGTGGGTAATTCCCTTGGGCAAGGTCTTCAGAAATGCGGACTTCCGGCAATTTCTTTTATAAAGGGCTCAACATGTCTGTGAGAGTCCTCAAACCCTTTCTGGTTTGACGGGGAGAGAACTAAACCCTTACAGATGTAAACATGTTCCACCGGACCGTCTCCAACCTCAACAATGAACCGTCTGTTATCCTGGACACGGCACGATGGAGAAAAGATGCAGACTGGTTGTTGTTTTTAAAGATAAAAGCCAGAATGTTTACCTATTGCTGACTAAATGCTAGGAGAGGAAAACCGACTCAATAACAGCGGTTACACAGCGATATATCTTTACTGGCATTAGCCACAGTAGCACATGGTTTCATTTGTAAGAGGGAAGTTATTTCTTCTTTCAAAGAAGGTACATTGAGATTATCGTACAGTTCGCGTGTGTAACACTGGACACACATATGCCCCATCCTTATCATCCTTACTAATTAGCCCCCAAAAACACAAACATATGTCTTCCCCGCCCGTCACCAGGGACCACTCTGCTACTTAGGCCCAACATCTGACCAATCACGGGAGTTCATGGCTTGACCTGGTCATAATCTCATAATCTAGCAGCATCTCTCTCCACGAGGCAGACGAGGCGAAGGTCGAGGCCTATATTGATATTCACGGGGAGGTTTGTAAGGGGGCATGATGAATGACGATGACAGCGGCCCTGCTTCACACTACGGTAGCCTGGAGGGGGGCGGGGGGGCGCAGTGGCCAATATTTTCATCATGGCTGAAATGCAGTATGCGCATATTAATAGAGACATTTGTCCCTGTTATGGTCTGCAGAGGACATGAAATGCCGTTCAGGCTGATAGTTATATGATTTCTCCAGCGAGGCCCAGACAGATGAAACAGATCACAGCCCACAGCCCACGCTAATTGACTGGATAGGAATGCAAGATGGTGGGGAAGAAGAGTGTTCAGCAAGAGAGAGAGAGAGAGAGGGAGGGGGGACAACAACATGTCTCACAAAAAGGAGAAGGGGAGTGTAACGTCAAGAGAAATTCACTCGTGGAAATAAATCTGAAACAGGAAGCGAGGGGCAGGTGGGTGGGGGTGATGGACAGAAAGAACGGCAGAAAAAGACACTGGATACATTTATAAAGGAAGGGAAGCCCGAGGGAGGACGAAAGATCAGTGGATGGACTGGAGGAGGGAGAGCGGCTGAGGGCGTTAGTGTTGTGAAGCACGCCACCATGTGGGGGAGACGCAGAGCTGGGCCTTCCTACTTCTTTGTCACTGACTTCTTAAATGCATCTCACGACTCTTTGAGGGATCCAGCACTTGTTAGCCACTGACCTGCAGAGTACAAGACCCAGACCGGCCGGATGACTTCCACTGGGCAGTCCTCATGCCTATTAAAGTGGCCAGCTGTTCAAATGTGTGCACACAAGATCCTGTTTGTTAAACATGCCACGGCGCTGGTACGGTGGCTTATGTCCTCTTACATCCAGCATCCTAAGCTATTGTCGTTCTCTTCCGTGTGAAGACACAGCGAGACCAGAGATCCAGAGGAAGTCCATTCGCAGTGCGTTCGACATCAAGGACGCTGAGCTTGAGACGGCTGCAACGCAAGAGTGACATCACTCTGGTTTCTGGCTCCTTCGCCACTCTTTGTGCTCGATGAGCTCTGACTGATGGGATCGATTATATGTGAGGTTCCTTTTGTTCTAATCAGATCCCAGTCAGAGCAGAGAAGGATTCTGGCGCTGGCGAAGCGTGACTCATTGACAGAGACGTGATGGAGACGGCGTGAGAAATAAACCTGAAAGCTCAGCGAGAATATCTGTTCTACAGTCGTCTGAAGCTCATCATAGAATATCTGGCGTGGCTCGGTGCGCCGCGTGGCCTTGTGCTACGCTCGTCTTCAAGTGATGAAGAGGACACATTTCATCACCCTGGTGGTGGCTGTCCTGGCCCCACTCTCTATTCATCACACCCATGTACAGGCTGGCCCTCCCACAGCTCCTCAGCCTCGACAACACCCTGCATGTGTGTGAGGGAGAGAGAGAGAGAGAGAGAGAGAGAGAGAGAGCAGCAGTGAGTCAGACACCGTCTGGTGGGTGCCGGGGTGAGCGAGTGCATCCATGTGGAATGACGGTGAGGGAAGGGAGAGTGTGGCGGGAGGTGCACTGAAATAACCGGACGGCAGCGCGGCGGCTGCGGCGCACAGCCGGGCAGGAACACTTTAGTCCCGCGATGAAGACTCGTCTCCCGCCGCCGTCTCCGTTTGGCTGCGGATGCATTTTTTGGGGGGGTTGATAATTGCAGCAAGTGTACAACCGCTCGGTCGATGAGTGTTCGCACGCGCACGCACACACACCCGCCCGACTGACCACGCCCCTCCCTCTGACACACTGGAAGTGTCGAACCCCTTCCCCCGCGCTGTCTCCAGCGAGTGCTATTGATCCTGATAGTTAGGGGAGTGCAGCTTATCCATTAGGGCTGAGTGAGCCTGTTCTCTGTCTCCACCTCAGCAGACAGAGTGGGATGGACAGATGACTGGGGGGATAGAGGGGGAGTATAATGATGGGTAGAGAAGGGAAATAAGTAAAGAAAGAGGAATGGTAGAGCTCTGGAGGGAGTTGAAGAGGAAAGGAAGTAAGGATAGTGTATTTATTTGGAGCCTTTCAAGAGTCGGACGACAAAAAGAAAATAGTGCTTGACAGGCAACGGACATGAAACAGGGACTTTAGAAGAGTTAAAAACACCATGGAAATGAAATATATGAATCATTTTAGAGATAAGGCTGAAAATGGTGCTATCCACATGTCTTCCACCTGTCTCAGGAGGAGACAGTTCATACGTTTAGGAGGAACAAGCTCAAAGCCACAGGCTCTTGGCTTCAGGGCTGGAAGCAGCACCGACGCCGGAGGACTTCAGAGGGACGCTCTGCACACAGCAGCATTGGCAGTGTCAATTTAACACTGAAAAAGTACATTTGAACACAAAGCCAGTGAACATATGTACCTTATTTTTAGAGTGTTAAAGTAATACTGAACATAGTGTTAACATTTCAGAGTAACGCAACTCTGGGAAGAGTTATTATTCTACACTGAGAAGTGTTCATTTTGATTAACACTGGTCCGAGTGTCAAACGTAAATAACATATTTGATATAAAAAAGAGATTAAGAGAAAATTACTGCGGTCATTCCAGAATAAAATGCGCGTGATGAAACACAATTTGAAAGGAGAAGGAGGGGGCGGAGCTTCCCAAAATAACAGTGAATGTTGTCATCACCGGGGGTTTTACTCTGGCTGTAGTTGTAATGACTCTGATAGAGTCAAATCACTTTAACACTGTATATTTTAACACTGGGGAATGTACTGTGGCAGAGTCATGTTTGGTGCTTGAAGAGGACGTCCCACACTTTGACCTGCAGTGACCTTCTCTTGCCCAGTTATTCTAAAATGTTGCTTCTGCTGAAATATCAACATTTTATACAAAAAAGTGATTTAGAGAAATTCTTTCTAGAATTGAAATGCACATGATGCAACTCAATTTGAAAGGAGGAGGGGGGGGGCGGAGCTTTCCAGAGTAACAGTAAAGTTGTCATCAACATGAGGGTTTTACTCTTGCTTTAGTTGTCATGACTCTGACAGAGTATATTTTACCCAACATGTTTAACTCTGAATATTTAAACCAACACTGAGGGATATCTACTCTTGCTGGTGTTGTAAAAACTCTAAAAGAGTTAATATATGTTGACACTAAATAATTAACACTGGGGAATTTACTGTGCACCGGCACTCCTCACTCTCTTTCTGCCTTTCTGGGTGAGGTGCTGACATTTTCTTTTGTGTATAATAATGTTTTGGTCTCCCACTGTTGGGCCATGCGGATGCGATCCCGGCTGCATGGGTTGTAGCCGCTGCTGTAGTGGGCCAATCACACGCCGCGTTAGCTCTAAGAAGACAGCATTTATTCATTTTACTCGATCTAGGTACCGACAGGTATCATATGTTGCTTTGATGCTACTTGGTTGGTACTGGTTTATATGGGGTATCCAGTCCCAGTGCCCAGCCTCAGTCAAGATAGTTAAGATATTTTTACGTGTATTTCCAATGCTAATAGTAATAAATAAGAAGTAATAATAATAATAATGTTAATAGCAGTAGGTGTTGGCCCGGACCAGAATCCAGATATAACTACGGTCCATGTAAACCATGGCTGCAGTTGTTGAATGGCGACTCGCCGTTCGCTTGCCACTGTTGAGCGGCGACTCGCCGCAGACACGCCGTAGACACGCCGCAGACACGCCGCAGACACGCCGCAGACACGCCGCAACACGCCGCAGACACGTCGCAGTTTTCAGACAACTGTCGCACTCAAGATAGATGTGCATGTTTAGGTTTACCTGGTGGAAAGATTATTCCAGTGTTTAGCTTAGACCAACAGTGCCGTCTCCTCAAAGTAGTCTCATATAACAAGATACCTTTGTCTGAGTTTGCTTGTGTACAATCAACGGAAGCAACCAGCCCGTCTCTAACCATAACCAGGACTCATTACTGACAGATGATCAGGATCTTCTGCAGGAATGTCTTGCAGATAGAAAGCAAGCAGAAGGAGAGGACACCAGATCATTTGGATCCAATGAGTGAGATGAGAGGACACACACTCACTGGCGTGTTCAGGGAGTGGCCTAGGGTGGCACGAGCCACCCCATAAATCTGATTGGCCACCCCAAGTGCCACCCCAATATCTTAAAATATGATCGGCTATATGCCCAGTCAGAGGCGAGCCATGGCACTGAATGTAAACTGCACTCTTGTTTAGAGTTGCAGTTCCTTCACAAACCTGAGAGGCAGAGATGCGCTAAAGTAGTATGTGTGTGTGTGCATACGTGAGTGTATATGTCTGCGCAGGCGCTCCTGCTCACACTTCCTGCCACCCCTGCATATGTCAGTGCCCCACTGGTGCCACCCCTATCAAAAATGTCTGGACACGCCCCTGCACACACTCAAACATACACACCAAGCCTGATGGATTAATATTAGTCTTCAACATCCTGTTTCCTTCTTCCGCACCACTTAGGGCACACATGTGCATACACATTAAAAAAAAGCCCCACACTACTAACACACACTCATTCCTGAACACACTCGAGAATGGTTCATTTTCATTTAGCAGATGCATTATGTGTAGGGGAATGGAAGAAAGTCGTCTGGATCATAACGTCCCACTCCGAGTATTTCCTTCTTTAAGTGAGACAGAGTGAAGGCCTGCAGGGATCCAGAGAAATCATCACAAGAGGTTCTGGCTCCATTTGATCTGAAGCTAACTGGAGAACATTGGTTAGCAGCAGCAGTGGAGGAACTCCCATCAGAGAGATGGGGGAGATATCCCCCCCATCCCCATCTTAGTCTGTCCATCAGGAGACAGTGGTCTGTTCTGTGGTCCGATTCTTAAGAAGATCAGACAAATAAAATGTAAACGAAAGCTTGTGTCCACCCGTTCTTCCATTAATAAGAGTTGGTTCATTGAGATGAGCAGACGAAGACAAGGATGTAGAAGAAAAAGAAGAAGAAGCAGCAGCTTAATATATGTCGTCATTGTTTCATAAATATACCAGGGTGACGGGGGGTTAGTGGTTAGCAGGTCTGCTCTTCAATTAGGGGGTTTGTGGTTCAATCCCCGCCCTAGTCGATGTGTCCTTAAGCAAGACACACAACCCGGACTAGCTCCCCATAGCCTTGTCTATTGTTTATAAAATGTAACATGTGAAGCGTCTTTGAATGGATTATTATTATTCCGTCTCTGTCGAGATAATTTCATGTCGTTCTGTGTTTTTAACTTTTTGAGTGCGCAAACTTAAAATATGCATAGAAACAGATGGATAGAAACGCACCTTGAGACATCACCAAGACTGATCCTGGATCAGCTCGCCTTCTAAGTAAAAGTATGTATGAAGTCATCTTCCGGCCACTTTCTCACAACTACTGAAATTATTTGTATGGAAAGATCATTATGTTATCAATCTATTCATTTAAATAAATCCTTCTGAAGCAATGCGGGTGAATGCTACAAGAGGGCCGGCCGTGACCTACGATAAATCCGACTGTAGAAAGGATGGGTTCCCTGACGGCGTTACGCTGTCACAATAATTTCTAACCAAAGTCAAATCCTTCGAGTTCATTTACTGTTACATTTAATTGATTAATACAAATAATTTTGCGGGAGTATCCTCTGGCCTGTATGAAAGAAAATTAATGTATTCAATCACATGGAGTGCTTCCTCTTCATAACATGTCATGGCGTATGTATCTATTGAAATCCCTAGTTCCCACCAGAAGAAGCATTTCCAGTACGATGTCTGCAACAGGGTGCTTCCCGTATCTGTCTGTAACAGATTTCAGACCAGCCAATCAGCTCCTGCCTATCTCCAAAATTGAGTTCAGAATCTTTCTTCATCTACAGAGACGAGGCCCAGAACACCTCAGAGATCAACTAGACCAGTGGTTCTTAACCTTATTGGAGGCACTGAACCATCGGTGCATTAGCCAAACCCTTCGTAATTGGAAAAATAAAATGATTTCTTAAAAACGTAGCTGATTGGCTTTCGCAACTCAGCGCCGGCCACATTGTTCACTTCGGTCTATGATTCCATTTACGTCTGTGCATCGACTTGGCAAAGCTTCTGGTGTGAACGCAGCATAACATAGCAAAGAAAAATGGTGAGTTGCCCGAAATGTTGGCAGCCAATGTTTTGACAGCCGACAAAAACGGCCCGACGTTGCTAGTGTGATCCGAGCTTTACTGTGCAGTGTTCCCCCAGGTCTACAGCTTCAGGGGGCGGGGACCGACCGACCAATACGAACAACTATAGTTGGTGCTTTTGCCAACCTAAAACAAAGTTGGAAAAGTTAACTGTTGCTCCACAATTAAATGCAGTATAAGAATTATTTAACAAATTGTATGCAAGAAAAATCGAATTCATTGTCAATATAGGGATCACATAACGCAAAACAAAATATATGTACAAAAGAAGCTTATTGAGTTTGTCAAAATAGGTGCAGCTCAACAGATTAGCTAGTTGGTGTCTTAGTGTTATGTCTGTGTACTTTGTAACATGTGAAGAATCTGCATTTCCCCTCGCGCCCCACATCGTTTCTGCTCGTGAACCCGGAGCATGACAGCTCCTCCGAGACTACTCGTCCCATCTTCAGCACCTTTGGAGCGTTTAAACGCAGATATATCGGTATTCTTTTCACGCGACACGTTGAACGCTCTGTGCGGGCTGCTGGGAGCCTGCTCACCTGTGCGCACTTGTCTGTGCGCATGGGGGCGGAGCTTCGCTGAGAGAGCCCGTAGGAGTGACTCGCCGAACCTCTGGGGTTCGATAGAACCCAGGTTAAGAATCACTGAACTAGACTGTAGTTCACTAGTGTTTCCTCTTAAACTAGACCAGGGGTCGGCAACCTGCGGCTCCCGAGCCGCATGCGGCTCTTTAGCGCTGCCTAGTGGCTCTCTGGAGTTTTTCAAAAATGTTTGAAATGGAAAAAGATGGGGGAGGGAAATATTTTCTTTTGTTTTAATATGGTTTCTGTATAGAGGACAAACGTGACACAAACATTCTTAACATTTTCCAATGCTGTAAAAATGTGTAGAATAAATATTAAATTTCAACATTTCTGTCAACGAAGATTTACGTCATCGCCTGCGACACGTTTCTGTCAGCAGGGCGGGACGCCGGGCAGGTGGCTGTTTATACTACCGGTACCGGCGGCTGTGTGATGGGCCATGGACCCCAAAGGGGAAAGAGAAAAATAACTGAGGAGAACAGAGGATTCAACGTTTCTTAAACCGATTAATTTGCATTCATTGCCAATGCGGAAGGATTGCCTTAATGACCGCAGGGCTCTCACGTTCTGAAGACAGGCCCGCGTGAGACATAATCCGTCAGCACCGGTGAATTGGATCAGGAACCGGACTTTGCGTCTTTGCCCATGAGCACGCAAGCGCAACGAGTATCGCCACGAGCATCGCCACGAGTCACAGGCTCTCAAGTGTCACGCATGTCAGTCTTAATTCCCCCACTCGCGCCACACGTCCTATTTCTTCACGCTGAAAACAACTCTCGGCTATTAAATGTTTTAATGTTCCGCAGCGCCAACATGAGCTGGCCCCGCCGCTGTCCCCGTGGGGAAAACAAACACTCCTCTGGAGGTCAGCTGTGAGGTGTCACTTATCAGCCAATCAAAAAGAAGAGCTGGGCTACACAATAGCCAATCAGAACAAAACTATCTGTTGTATCTTGGTAACATTTAATCCAGCAACCAATGAACCAATGTCTTCAAAACTTGAGCCCTGGAGTTGTAGTGAAAACAGCGCCACCTGTTGTATCGGAGGTGACATGCTTAAACTGGAGGAGGCATCGCACAACAGAGTAGTCACGTGGTGCGTTATTCTCATTCTACAGGATGCACCGCAGGGAAAATAAACATTTAATCAGGAAGGCTCATTATGTATTTGTAGCCAACTTAGTCATTTTGATAGTAGGCTAATATAGATACATACAGCATGTGTTGTCTCTTCATTATAAGGCAGGCTTTTAATTTATTTGCGGCTCCAGACATTTTTTTTTTTTTTTTTTTAGGTCCAATATGGCTCTTTCAACATTTTGGGTTGCCGACCCCTGAACTAGACTATAGTTTACTGGTGTTTCCTCTTAAACTAGACTGTAGTTTACTGGTGTTTCATCCTGAACTAGACTGTAGTTTACTGGTGTTTCATCCTGAACTAGACTGTAGTTTACTAGTTTCTCCTCTTGAACTACTAGACTGTAGTTTACTGGTGTTTCATCCTGAACTAGACTGTAGTTCACTAGTGTTTCCTCTTAATCTAGACTGTAGTTTACTGGTGTTTCCTCTTAAACTAGACTGTAGTTTACTGGTGTTTCCTCTTAAACTAGACTGTAGTTTACTGATGTTTCATCCTGAACTAGACTGTAGTTCACTGGTGTTCATGACTGTGGGGAGCTGGGACTTGAGTGTGTGACTTTACTACAGTACGTCATACAGGTGTATTAACGAAAACTAGAGGAGGCTCAGTGTTGACTTTGTATGAGCGATCCTCCAGAAATCTGCAAGCAGTTCTGAAAAGCCATCTTTTCAGGAGAGACTGCTCCAAAAGTACCTGTTTGATTATATTCCTTTTTCTTTTAATGTGTCCCAAGTTTCACAGATGCAACTAGAGAGGAGTAGAAGAAGCGGGAGAAAGAGGAGAGAACGATGCTCATGCGGGACGTAAGTCAAAGGAGGGGCAGGAGGAGAGAGACGAGATGGAAGGCCGTATTGTCAGCGAAGAGACGAAAGCTGTTGCTCAAATACTGATTGCGTCGGTGTTCGTAACCTTGAGCCGCTGCATCAATTTATACTTTATTACCTTTATTACGCTGTGCTGAAAAAACCCCGACAACCGGAGGTCACTAAATCCTGCCCGCCTCACGCCTTACCTGCCATCCAACAGAGAAAAGGCGAGGGCCAAACCCCCAAAAAGACGTAGCCTGGGTCGAGCAAGAGAGAGGTAGCAGCCTCGGTGCATCAAGGAGCACATTGCAAATTGAATATTGCGATACCGGCGTTCGAGGTCTGGAAAAGAGAGTGTGTTTGTTCTCTAATTAAAAAACACCCAAAGGGGCTATCTCCTGCTAGCCAGTCCCCCCCCCCCCGCGCCCCCCTCTCCCGCCTGGCCTTGTTGGAGGTTTTAACAAACTCAGAGAGAAAGAGATGATTTGGGAATATACTAGAAAAGGGGGGAACAGAGAGAGAGGTAATGAGTAATGAACTTTGCCACTCATCCAGCATTTTGGAGGGTGGGGTTGATACACCAGTGCTGGGTGAGTTAGCATCTGAGCTATTGTGTGTAACATTATCAATCATCATCATCATGTTTGCATGCAGCTCCGGTAACCAGTGTAAGCATGACGGCATACTGTGTGCATGCATGTACATCCGTGTGTCTGTACAGACGAATCCAAGACATGACAAAGTGTCAGCAGCCATCATTCCTGTGGCGGCGTCTCACACTTCAACCTGCGCAACAATGAGAGAACTTATATTCTCGGCTGACTTTTGTGTAGCTGCGTGTTTACAAGTCAGATCCAGGAGATCGTGTACAACCGACTGCATGTTTCTGAAGTTTATTATGGGATGTGTTCATCTAACCAGGAAGCAAGAAATAATGTAATGTAAGTTTGTTGATTTGTAAGCACAATCTAGCAAATTCCTAGTTTGATTTGCTAGGATGACACCATGGATTATTTTTCTCTTTTTTTACTGTAAATTGTGTATTTTATGTTGTTTATTATCTTTTACTATACTGAATTTTTAATGTGTTTCATGCTGTGAAACTTTTTTATTTGTATCTCTTGGTGATATTTTTTTTAAGGATTATTATTGTTGTTTTTTGGTATTTTTTATGACTATTACCATTTCCCTATCTATCCATGTGTGGAGATATTTACCTTAATAAATTAACCAAACTAATTAATTAAGTGTGACGATTTAACTTATCTTGAACCCACTGGTTAGTTGGTGGTTAGTTTATTTCCCACAGCCATCTTGAGTTGCTTTAAAGACGTCATCATGGCGGGACCAAATGAACCTCGGTAAGTGGAACGGGACCCCAATCTGAACCTCCGTGTTTACTTCCTGTGTTTTTTGAGGGATAAGATCCTTAGACGGTCTATTTATTATGAGGGCTGTACTGGATTTGTACATTCAAAGCGGCAGTAGAGGTTTTAGAATGTCGTCCTATTTTATGAAATCATCACTCTAGAAAAAGGAGAAAATCGCTATGCGGTACTGTGGTTACATAAATGTAACTCCTGGTGCTGTTAGATTGCTGCTCGACGGCTGCATTAATACATGAGCTGCTTGGTGTGCAGAAAGCGGGAGAGCCAACAGTTTTTGGACCGCAGTGAAAATGTAGATTTGAAAAGCTAAACGACAACAAAGACGGATGGAAGCTGAATATTTCAGTCGGTAAAAATATCAATCTTTTTTTCTAGAAATGTTGACTTTGGACCAATTGAGAAAAAACCCACTACGTGGACACTAATAATTTCAGCGTAGCCTAAACTTTATCTGCAACTGGGCAGAAACACAAGGTTCTAACTAAATTCATGAATAAAGAAAAAAATTAGCGCAGCAAGCAGATGACTTAAAATTAGAATGTCAACATCATGAATGACGTTTGAAACTATTCAGTAATGCCCTATCTATGATGTGAGAATATACAATAGTCTACCTCTTCAAAGTTTAGTAATACTAGCAAATAATAGCCGCTGAAGCTACTGGTAGGAGCAGCAAAAGCTCTCGGTGTATTGACCTCAGAAAGTATGTTTAACCTATATTGTATGTTATTTCTTCTTTTACAAACATAACCACGACACAGCACATTCACATCCATCCTTTTTTATTTCTTTTTTTTAAAGCGGATGTGAAAACTAATTTTGCAATAATAATATTATAATAATAATAATAATAATAATAATAATAAAAGACTAATATTTTGGGCGTGACCCCCACATTGAATATAAGTTATGACGGTGAGTGAACCGCAACAGCAATGATGGCGTCGCTGGAGAGCGGTCAGTCTGAGCGTACAGCCGGTTCTCTGCGGACAGTGTGTGACACTTACTCTACTGGGGGGTTGGCGTCCTCGGCCTTTGTCTCAAAGAAGCGCAACACGTCCTCACTCTGAGAGATCTGAGGGGGGAGTCGCACCAGCGCCTAAGAAGAAGAGAGAGAACGGGGAGGTCAAAGACGAGCTGATTGGTTAGTCCTGTTGTGGTCTTCTTTACACCCCGCCCTCATCTCCCCCCGCCCCCAGTGAGTGTTTCGACCTGGCTGTCCACATCCCTGTTTCGATCTGAAGCACCCCCAACAGAAACCTTTTGGGACGCTTCTACGTTTTTATGATGTAGCCTCCACCATACTCCTGTTTTTGTCTTCTGACCACGCATAGCTTTTTTAAACTCCACGTCATCATTCACTTATTCCCTCACTGATGGCAGAGGGCTGCCATGCCGAGTGCCGCCTGCCCCTCAGGACATTCAAACACCGTAGGAGCCACTTGGGTTTAAGTGTCTCGCCCAAGGACACGTCGACGTGGAACTGGAGGAGCCAGAGATCGAACTGCCGATCTTCCAACGTATCTGAAACCTATCTCTTCTAAAGCACCGTTAGTGTGTTCCATACAGGCTTGTTTTTGGTACAGGAATAGTGTGAAAGGTCCAGCCAAAGGTAATCAACCATTCCTCCTCCTCTGTGTGTTCATTGACAAAGCCACTCGACAGCCAGAGAGGATCATATGTCTGCCTGACCATCTATATTTAATGGTCTGGAAGGGAGAGACACGCCAGGGCACATGTTCAGCACAGGCTGCTCATTTACGTCGCCTGCATATTTCATCCGTGGGATCCCATCTACGTGGGTTCTCACTGTGCACCCCAGCTGGATGGAATCACCAATCTCCGGGGAGCAGACCCTCGGAGAACCCTGCGTAATCACACTCTCCCCATCTTCTTTCTTTTAACTCTTATTGGCACCATTTACTGAGCGGATACTGTGGCTAACCTTTCCTAATGCAGGCCAACCATACTGCTGCCTAACTGTGTGTGTAGAGATAATCCCAAATTAGAGGTTATGCTGCTAGTATCACTTTGTGCCAAGGGGGAGAAAGGTGTGTATATATGTGTGTGTCTGTGTGTGTGTGTGTGTGTGTGTGTGTGTGTGTGTGTGTGTGTGTGTGTGTGTGTGTGTGTGTGGAAGTATCTGAATCTGGCAACAATATAAAATAAAATAAACTCTAATGAGAGAGAGAACAGGAAGAGATAAGGCGAGTCTCCCTCCAGCTGAAGAATTAAACGAGCTGTCACTTTCAAGGTTTCTTTATCTTTTCCGGGAAGGGAAACTTTTTCTACTGATTGGACGAAATGAGTAAAAAGCTCATTAGTGAGTTTCACTTTGGTCCTGGTTACACTTGTCTTATTAAAAAATGTGTGTTCTATGATAAGATGAGAAACTCGACTCGGTCCTCCCGTGTGTCCACACTTAGCACTCCAGTGCCTGATGGGGAAGCGATCGGATATGTCACGGTCAAAGGCTGTAAAACTTTCATCGAAATGTTTCACAATAAAAGTCCCCCGTTATTTCTGGCGCTTACTCTTCCTTCTTGCAGAATTAGTGGAGACTTGTTTTATTTATTATTAATAGCCGCTAACCAAAGCTACGGTAACCCAATGTTAAATACATATTGCTATAAATCCTTCACAATAAAAGTCCCCCGTTATTAGGTTATTTGCCTAATTATTGCCATTTCGTTGCCTCTGTACCTGTACTCTAGCAATGACAATAAATTGAAGAAATCCAATCCAAAAGCTTATATTTTGGAGCAGCTAAATCTGCCCTCTGCCTTTCCTACTCTTCTCTAGAGAGGAACTTTCATGTGGGAGGAAGATGATGGAGACATACAGTACGTCTGATACATTGTCCACATGCTGTCCAAACATCACTTAGATCTGGACCACCTCGCCACGTGGTCTGGCTGATTGGATCCCCAGTGCGAGCAAAGACCGCTCCCAGAGCTGCAGACTTGACAATTTCATTGAAAAAGACAAGTGGAACCACAGCTGCTGAAATAATGGGAGTCTCATGCCGTGCAGTGCCTGAGAGGTTTGATGCACAACTCGGTCGCCCTTCACTGGTGAAGGAAAAGATCCCGTCTCTAGCACCAAGTCGAGTGTCGGAGGTCATTAAAGACTCTTAGCTCAATAGCTCAGAGACACAGCTCTTCCCTGCGAGGAAACTCTTCCACGACCACTGAGGCTGAGGTCCCATGTGTGTCACGTTCAAAGTATGTGAAATGACCTTTGACCCGGGGGGGGGGACTCCCCAGAGTCAGATGGGGAACTGGAGGATGTTTACAGTAAGGCCTCTTTACCCTGCAGTAGTCGTCGATGAAACGCAGCCGCTTCATAGCCACGTCTCGCACATGACTCCTCCGGAACAGGATTTTTCCTGGAAAGGGAGGAGAAGGAGGAAAAAAAACACAAACAAATATTAGAATGTGGGAGGTGACGGAAAACAGAGGAACAGTGTGGCGTGATGATGAGTTACAGTGGACAGCAAGCAGATATAAGACGGTGGTGGGGCGTTCCAGCGGCGCTGCCCACCTCATGTAATAGCCCCGGAAGAGCAGGAGGTGTCAGTAATGTACGCTGAGGAGCCTTCAGGGCCACAGCAGTCTCAGTCCCACGCTCAGGGCTGAGGACTCCATGACCCTCTGCCTGTGACATGGCTTTTAATGTGACAGGAGGCTGTATGTACTGTATGTACACTACCATTCAAAAGTTTGGGTTCACTTAGAAAAGAAGAAAAAAACGTAGAAATAACCTTATTTTTTTAAAGAAAAGCAAACATTAAATTAATCAGAAATACACTCTATGCATTGCTAATGTGGTAAATGACTATTATAGATGGAATCGTCTGTTTTTTAATGACATATCTACATAGGTGTATAGAGGCCCATTTCCAGCATCACTCCAGAGATCTGATGGTACAATGTGTTTGATAATCGCCTTAGAAGACTAACGGATGATGAGAAAACCCTTGTGCAGCACAGCTGAAAACAGTTATGCTGGTGAGAGAAGCTACACAAATATATATATATATATATATATATATATATATATATATATATATATATATATATATATATATATATATATATAGAGAGAGAGAGAGAGATATGCACACTCAGGGAAACTTTTAAGTCACCAACCCCCTCTAGTCACAATGGGTGGAGGTGTTACGTGGTTCTCGTATGATCGGATCTCTTGGATGCACTATTTTAATGAGCTCTAAAATGCAATATGATGCATATTATGAGTTAGTTCGTCAGCAGGATTACAGTTAAGACTACTGGCTTGTTTCTAATGAAACTCGGTGAACCCATGAAATGCTGGAGCTGAAAAAAAAACAATACAAATAATTTATAATTGTCAGACCATGTGACCAGGAGGGTTTCTAACATGTGCATGGCAACAATTTTAATATCAAACATTGTCCACGGTTCATTGAAGTGTCACTTAGGGGAGGCAGAGGAGTTCATCCCCGACCAAACGCAAGAGGTGGAGGTGGACGGGTGCTTTTGTTTGTGTGTTGGCTACGGGGCTGAAACTGTGTCCACTCAAATCAACTGCACTAAACAAACACAGGAGCATGTCACTTGTTACATGGCGAAACATACCGACACACACACACACACACACACACACACACACACACAGATAAAAAGAGGCCCCCAGTGTGATTATCAGAATCCCTGTCTGCCCCTCTGCCCCGCAGAACACCACGAACACACTGAACCACCACAAACACTGCCATTGATCAATGCCACGCTGCAAGTCGCCCTGAGCCTGAATGTCAGCCGACGACGTCCAGCGAGAGAGACGAGCATGTGGGGCACGGGTGGCATCAATACGATGGCACACACTGGCACACACACACACACACACACACACACACACACCGTATATCAAACCAATCAAGTGATGCAATGTGTCCATAATCTGTGTTCTTAAAACTAAATAAATAAAATATAATAGACATGAAATGCCATGCCAACACAGCTGAGATTTGAAAGTCACAGAGAGCGCCTCGTCAGCAGTAACACAGGTACACACGGGAACACACACACAAACACACACACACACACATGCATCAGTAACCTGCTCATATTGACCCCCCCATGAGTGCCAGCCATACATTATTAATGTGGGAGCCTGTTCAGATAACTGGTGCTCTGGAGGCTATTACCTGGGAGAAATGGGATGATCCTCTTCTTTGGGTCTTTCTGCCCTCCCTCAATTGGGAACTTGTCAAGTATCTGCATCTAGAGAAACAAGAGGGGAGAGATTTAATCTGGTGTCTTTATGGTGAGTGTGAGACAATAGGGTCGACGTCGCGATTTGTGTATTGAGTGTAGCGCTGGAGCCAGCAGCTAATTAGCTCACAAAGCTAGCCTCGCTCTCTCCAGCGCTCCAACGTGTGCCTGACAGCACCTCATATGCATAATATGGAATATATGTCAACGGTAAATGTCCAACGGCAATAAGTCTTTGTTGCAAAGCAGCTGAGTGCTGAGCAAACAAGCAAACTGTTGTTGGTCACACACTCGTTCCAGCATTTTATTTGTACATTTGTCTTTGCGTCGAACAAACAGCGCGTTGATAAGATGGCTTCAGAGATTAGATAAACTCAGCGGCTCCCAGCTCAGCTGCTGAGACCCGATATGACCTAACTTCCTGCGTGTAACTTTGGACGCTCCGGGGAGAGGTCACAGGGGTCACAGGGTTCACCCAGAAGCAGCCGGGTGAACCAAGTCATGTTGAGTCATTCTTGTGGTTATGTGTATCTTTGCTGATTGAATTGTGTTTGAAGCATGTCAAATCGGCTTATATGCTCTTGTAGCCGAGGCGTTGCTGTTCAGTTTGGTTGCATCATTATTCTCTTTGTTGATTGATGAACACATGACCATATGAACACATTAACACATTAATACATGAACGACAGACTGAGAACCTTTGCACACCGTGGGACAGAGAAGGTTTACACTTTGTTGAACTATTCTGCCACTTCACAAATATCGATATTCGGTACGTGCCGACCTGACCATCAATAGCTAGCTTAGCTGCAAGGACTGCAGCGCACTCTGAGCACAGGCTAACCAGTGGCAGCAAGCTAGCATGTCGCGCTAGTACTCGTCACGTCATGTTGAAGTGACAGAGCGGTACTGTGATTTTTCCCTGTAACGGCGTTGCTAAATGACAATACGCCCATTTTTTAAAAGGAAATAACTCGTTTGACTATTTGTGGTATTTGTGTTAAGCTAGCTAGCGCAGTAGCTTCATACTTGACATGAAAACGTCTCTCGGACAGAAATAAAGAGTTTTAGTGTTCCTTCAATCTGATTATCAGTTATTGTAGGTTCATTATATGACACATGACATAATATTTCGTCAGACCACCTTCAAATGGATCCGCCCCTCCCCCCAAAAACAACGCACAGCAACACGAATGCGGTGGGAGGAGAGGCGCTGAGACACTGGAGCTGAAGGGGATCAGGCAGAGAGAGAGAGAGAGAGGGAGAGAGGGAGAGGGAGAGAGAGATCTACAACAGAGGTCAGGGGGTGTAGACAAGTGTGTTTACCCAGTCTCACCCTTCCGATGAATCATTCACGAGAGGGGTTAGAGAGGGAGAAGAAGCAACGCAGGGGGAGCGATGCAGAGGGGAAGCAGACGTACTACTGTACGGCAATGCAGCAAACTGTTTCCCACGTGGGGAAGAGAGGAGACGGCATTGTGTCTGATGGCCGTAAAAGTACCCTGGTGACAGGCGGATGGGACTTCAAGACATCTACACACACACACACACACACACACACACACACACACTCAGATCCCTAAAGTCCAGGCCTGACACAGATCTCTCCCCAGATGTTTCTCTCCCTCCGGCCATCTGCATGCACGTCTCTATTGACCTCCTGTCTTCTTCAATTATCCCCCGGTTCCACTTGGGTTGAGAGTCCAGAGGACTCTACCTATGTATCCATACCATAACGTCTACTGCTTCGGCAGCACAAAACCTACCTCAGTCCCAGCTGTTTGGACCCCCCTAAACACACACACACACAAAAGAGAACATCCTACTGAATTTACAAAAGAGCCACAGGGAGGGCCGGATGATGGACCAGCAACCAAACATGGAGCAGAAAAGCTGAATTTGCAGCAGAGATTTCATTATTTATGTTGTTCTCACTAAAGTGGATGATGAGGTGGAATGTCAAAAGAAGGAAGGTGTGTGTGTGTATAATATATATAAATACATATACAGGTGCAGACACCGGAAAGAACTGAAGCACCTCTGAGGCTTGACAAGCTCAGACGAGGAATATCGCCCCTTTCTCCTCACCCCTGCGGACGTGTTCCCTCTTTCCCATGGATGCATATTCACGGCTGACAAGAAGCTTGGAATACGGCAACGCACCATCCAGGTTGTAATATTCCATGTAGGATGAGCAGAGAGAAAGAAAAGAACATCATGATAAATAAATTTAAAAAACATTCATGCCAAACCGTGGCTCTACTTCCCAGACTTCACTGTCTCCTTGGTAACCAGCACGGATTGAGTGTGAAGGAGAGTTGTGAAGGGACGTGATTGGATGATGCTGCAAAGCTCTGGACCACTGGTGTAATTGTTGGGAGTCAGGTAAAAAAGAAAAAAAGAAGGAAGAAAAAAAAAAAGGAAGAGCTTCTCTTTTCCCTCTCTTGACAGACAGAGTAAGTACAGATGACGTAATGTTGACTACTACTGTAGCGCTCATGCACAGCACACTTCCAGGGGGATCAGGCTTTTGAAAGATGATTATTTTCTTTCTAGCAGCTGATTAAAATTGTACACCGCATCGCCCTGGATGAGAGCGTGAGCTTCAAATATGAAAAGGGAGATGCCAATTAATAAAAGGGGAAGACAAGTCACACTCTGTGTGTTCATAACTGATGCCGCCTCGACCTCGTCGCCTGAATCAGAGGGGATTTACGTAGAGGAGCATTGTGTTGGGTCCATCTGCACAGAGCCACCGACACACATCTGGAAGGGAGTGATAATGTGCAGAATCCTCCATGGAGGTCTGTTTCCTTCTGTTCCAGTCCACAGAAACATGGCAGCAGTAGAGCCAGAGGAAGAAATGACAACAGGGCTGAACTAACAGCTCCTTGTTCACACCAGGCACCATGTGCTAAGAATAGAGCCTCCGCATAAGGACTTGTGAGCGTCAGTTGGCATAAACTTGTACAGTTATCGTGCGGTGGATTGATGCCTCACTTCCTTTTGGCGGCCGTGTGACCGGGCCTCACGCTAGTGGAAAGGACCGGAATGGAAATAAACACGAGCGCATTCAACTCATGACTGGCACAGCGAGGTAGCCATGTGATCTTCGCGTGGCGATAACGATGAAGGCCACAGACTCGGCAGGCTTCTTCTTCTTCTTCTTCTTCTTCTTCTTCTTCTTCTTCGTCTTCGTCTTCGTCTTCGTCTTCTTCTTCTTCTTCTTCTTCTTCTTCTTCTTCTTCTTCTTCTTCCTCCCTTTGCTGATCTCAGGGAATGACTCCTCTACTAGAGGCGAGCACACAGCGTGTGATGAACACCACACACACACACACACACACACACACACACACACACACCCTCCTCCCCCCATGAGCTCAGGAATGAAAATGCAGCCCGAATCTTTTGACTTTCTTTCTTGTCTTAATGTCGCTGAACTCCGGAGGACAGTGGGACAGAAACTAGTGTAGCATGTGAATCGAGTCTCAACAAGCATTAGCACACAGCAGCGCATTCCGTTTTCAGAAACGTAGATGTCTAAGATGGGCTGGAGGGAGGGAGGGAGGGAGGGAGGGAGGGAGGGAGGGAGGGAGGGGGGGGAGGGAGGGAGGGGGGGGGAGGGGCGCGTTCCTTTCCAGCCACAATCACTCACAGTTGTGCCTCTAAATATAAAGTGGCACGCTGGCACCGGATCTGGACAAATCGCTGTCTGTGTTGGCACGTTATATTGGGATGGAACGTGATATCCCGCATGCTTCTTTGCAGTGAACGCGTGCATGGGATACGAGGGGGGGTGGGGGGGGGGGGGGTTCTAAAGAGCTGCGTTCTGCTCCCGCTGTCGGCTGTCCAGGCCCCGTGTGGCAGTTTTCGGGCCTCCCCTCAGTTTCAACTGGAGGCAACAGGTGCAGGGCCGTGTCCCCTCCTGTCTGTCCACAGTGGTCCTCCAAGGCTGCCCCCCCCCCACGTCACTCACACCGTGTCACTGTGTGAGTGACGTGAGGCGGACGGTTTGTGTTACCACGCTCCTGTCAACAGCGTAGTAGCGGAGGAGGGGGTTGTTTGATTGTGTCTCGGGGTGCAACTAACAACCTTCAGCACTATGGATTCATCTTTCGTTCATTTCATCCCAAAGGTTCAAGCGTCAGATCACTTCTGTCGCCAACACACAGCTAGCGCAACTACATTGTTTATCTGAGGGGGAGCCATCTACGTTTCTATGACGACGCTGTCTGCCTGGATGCCGGTAACAGCTGTAGCCGCTGTATGAGATCAGTGCAGAGCAGTCTGGTGAATCCTCACAGCCTCTGGGACACGCTCACATGCACTAACATGCCCTGTCATGCACTAACAGGCTCACATGCCCTGAAAAACACAAACAGGCACTCATATGCAGTAAAAGGCATGTTCACATGCACTAACATGCACAGAAAGTGACTGTGGATCAGTGGTTAGCAGGTCCGTCCTTCAATCAGAGGACCGGCGGTTCGATCCCTGACCTGATCCCTGATCCTGGTTGACGTGTCCTGAATTGCTCCCCGTATCTACGGTGTATGATTGTAAATCGTTTTGGATAGAAGTGCCAGCTTAACAGGTACTCACAGACGCACTAACATGCCCTAAAAGGTGTGGAATATTTGAGACACGTCTCTATAATTACGATACGTAGGTTAAGTGTTGCTTAGTTTACATAATTGTTTCAATCCCAACAGAGATGTTTTTTAAACATAATGAAGTGTGTGAGGGGGGTTGCCTCAAATAAGCAAGTGTCTTTGTCTCCACTATGTTAACCTTGTGTTCTCTGCAACCAGGTGCTGGGCAAGAAAGTGGCGGCCAGGTGTCCGACAAGGCGTCAGCAAGCATACAACGGTCTCAGATAACTGGACGCTCGCATCCACTGACAAACACAGATGAGTGTTTATACTTAGCTCATAACAGAATGCAGTCTAGAGGGGATGAGCAACAGGACGGGGCCAAGCGTGATTCAACCCAAACAAAGAAGAGCCAAAGCTTTCATCCAGCCCCTCATTCCTTTCTAACCCTCCATGCATATTCAGGAGAAGCACTGGCTCAATGCTGCAGGAGCACCAGCAGCCATGTCCCCACAACCTGAGGAAAGGAACAATTGGGTTCAGTAAGTAGGCCAGCCCACGTACAGTTGGGTAAGGCAGGGGGAGGGGGGAGGGGGGGCTCTCCCCTGTTCCAGGGGTTCAGTGCCAACAGAGCAGTGGGACCTGATTGAGCCGCTGGCGGGCTCAAGGGTGTCCATGCTGACAGCCAGGCCGAACCTTTGGAACGTAACGTGAACTGAGAGGAGTAAAGAAGAGTAGGGGGGGTGCTGAGAGAAGAAGAGGGGGAGATGAAAAGAGAGTCAAAAAAGCCCACAACAACTGCCATCTCTGGCAGCAACGTGCGTGTTGTCCGTGCCAATAGTTAATAATAACTGGAAGTGAATTAATGATGAACTGACTGTTGCAGTTCAGGCCTGCCTCTCCTTTTAAACGGGGTACTTTTGAGCAGCACATTTCACAATCTAGTCATATTAATAATGTGTTCATAATGTTACCGATAGTGTTGCTCGGAGCCGAACACCGTCCGGCTTTTCTTTTTTTTCTTGGTAAAAAAGGATCTGACAGGGCTCCCCCCCAGAGGCCGGCTCCCTAACTCTACATGATACCGGGCTGTGTTTGATGTCCTTATGTAATCCTGCTGAGATGGAGAGGCCCCAGTGGGGGAGGAGGAGGGGGCTATCACCATGTGATAGAAACACTGCCAACCAGCAATGCAGCACACGCACACACACACACACACACACACACACACACACACACACACACACACACACACACACACACACACACACACGCCCACGCAAGTAAACAGAAACATCCGTAGCTCCAGAAAGCCGATGCACTTGACCCGGAGAACACGCAGGTCACGGTGAACTAAAGCCGGGGGGTTCTGAGGAGAGACAGAGACAGATGGAGCAGAGGGAAAGGGAGAAATGGAGGGGGGGTATGTTGGAATGAGATACGAGTGGTGGTGTTGAAGACATGACGAGTGGGATGTGTTGGGGGGGAGGGGCAGAGACCGGAGGAGGCGGCGGAACGAGAGACGGCCACCTGGGCTTCACTTTGAAATTCCCGTGGGAACTCTCCCTCTCTCTCCGCGTTCCCCCTGACTCGGTGGCATTGAAAGCCGGCATCCTGCACACTGCTGTTTACCCGCTCACTGTTCATTAACCTGCAGGTAAGGGGGGGGGGGCATAGATAGTGTAGATAAGCAGGGCTCAGCCTGTCGAGTGTGCTGATCGGCTCTAACCCTGTCGGGAAGTTTGTCTCTGCATGTGTGGAATGTGACACGGCAGGGAGGCCGCAGACCGGCGGGCGAACAGGAAGTAGACCACCAGCGCATGGCAGCTGACAGCTGACCAGAGAGCGGCCCTTGATATAAGTCCTTAATAGACCGTATGTATCTGTCGTTAGGGTAGTAGGATCCGGCACGGTCAGATGTCCTCAGGTCAAACCTGAGTGGGACTCAACTCCCCAGAGGAGATAGCAGACACAGATTCAACCCAGACCAGGCCCTGCGTCACGCTGAATGGAAGATTTGATCACAATATGTTTTTCAAGATGAATGTCAATAAGTATCATAATATACTGTATATATATGTATATATATGGAGAACGAGGCAGAGAGGGATGAAGATGGTTCATCGGGGATGCTTAAATATAATGCATGTGATCAGATATAGTAACCATCATCATCAGAGATGGATGGAGGAGAGGAGGGCTGCACCAACACACAGTACATCTCTCCGACACTGGGAGGGAACACCACTTCCCCTCTCTCCTCCACGCGCTCCAAGAGACACCTCCTCTGGCCTTTCCTCGCCACTTTCCCTCGACCTCTGTGAAAAAAGGTCAAGGAAGGATGTGAGGCAGAGCTCATGAGTTCGCAGAAGACAACCCCGGTGCTCTCAGAGGATCCGACTTTCGAGTGACAAAAAGCGCAACTACCCCGCGACCCCGTGGCATCTTATGTTCTGGAGCGCTCAGGCTGGAGGACCGACTCCCTCCGTGACAGGCGGCTTCACTCGGTGTGAAGGAGAGGAACTGGAGCTGCTTCCTTCCTGCTGCTGTCACACTTAACAATCAGAATCAGAATCAGAATCAGAATCAGAAACCGTTTATTGCCAGGAATGTTTACACAAACGAGGATTTTTCTTTGGCGGAAGGTGCAACATTAGACATGACAAACGACAATCAACATAAAGTTAAGTATAAGAGAAGATAAAGATAAAGATGAATATAAAGTGCTCGGACAACAAATAATGTTAAAAGTGTGTCTAAGTGTATGTTTCTAGTGACATGTTTTTTGAGTTAAAGTGTATGTTACATGTGACGTGTGTTTAAGTTAAAGTGCATGTTAAAGTGTGTGTACATACCGTGTGCGTCTTACAGAAAATGGTTCAATATCAATATTTTCATTGTGTAATAATGTAGATTAGATAATAAATCATAGGTCTAGCTTTTCTTTTCGTTTTTTATTGACAATGAGAAATTTGACAGTTTGCTACATTTACTGTTCATTTGATTTCTTACTTATTTGTTGGTGGTAAATACATCCATATTAAATGTAACAAAATGGTTGTCACTGTTCATATTCATCAACATGAACATGAGTATGACTGCATGACAATAAATGTTGAACCTGTGCCAGTTAGGCACATTGTTTGTTTTCGTGGAAGGCCGAATGGGACGTCGCCTTAAACAAGGAATTGCGGGGCGGCATTATGTCCTCTCCTTCGGTAAAGGAAGCTGCAGTGTTTCCTTTGCTAAAGGAGCTAAAGAAGGAAGCATCAAAGCACCAGAGATAATTGAAAAAGCTCTTATCATTGCGGCCACGTGGATCATATAAATCAAGGCCTTCGCTTCCCACTGATCCCTGATCTGGTTCAGCACGCTGCCAGATTTCAAAATAAGACAGGAAAACTCCGGATCGTGACATATTTTACTTCCTCAGGTTTAATTTGGAAACCCGTGAAGAAGGTTCCACGAGGTCCGGTTCCACCACCATGAGGAGTGTGTGTTGTGTCTGCTTGGTCCTTCATTTCAGTCCATTGTTTCCATGAATGTGCTACCGTTTCCATTCGAGGTGCGGAAACGACTCTCAGATGGAATACACTGCAGCATTGTATTCTAGCGTTTTTTCTTTCTCTACTAACATTTTCAAAGTTTGTCTTTAGTCCCTAGCTGGTATTGCGGGATCTCCTCCATTCCACTGCAGCTTCTTGTGTCCTCCTCTCTGTCCCCGCCTGCCTGAATGTGTCCCGTGTCCCTCCAGTCACACGGCTGACTTGAGCCCAGGGAAATGTCCCACAAACCGCTGAACTGTGCTCATTCCTCCTAAATTTAGCCCACTATCCTGATCCCTTCGCCGTGGGAAAAACTGCATATTTTACACCCCCTCTGCTCCCAATCCAGCGAGGACCCGGGCCTTCCGCTCAAGGGCCCGATTGTAACTCACCAGAACGGTCCCCTGTGTTTGGCGTGGAGGTGTCCTTCCTCCGCCACTCAGGAGGGGCTCAGGAGTCTGCATTTCTGCTCTCCTCTCTCTGCCACTCATAAATAAAATACAACATCCCTTTATCCTGGACCGTAAACAATGGACTCCCTCATTCAGTCGAGTCCCAGCATCTCCAGAGAACATCCACAGAACACCTCAAGGACAAAGAGGCGGAGCCAAAGGTCTGGCTATTCCGCTAATTCATCCTCAAGGATGGCATACCGATAATGCCTCGTGGTCTAGACAGACGTGTGTTTCCATCAAACGGCCCACTTAGAGGTTAGAGATTCCCAATTCGGTGACCTTCCCTACCAGCGCTTTGACCAAAGCGTTTGGAGCTGAAAATAAGACGCTGTGTGCCAAAAGCGTGCTGCTGGCATCCATCGAGCTATTTGTGAAAGGGAGGAATATCAACCGTGAGATCAAACCGGGGCTAATATGGTCCGCTGGTTCTTCAAAGCTGCACTAAACACTGGGAAAAAGACGTGACATTAAAATGTCTCAAAGATCAAGTTGCTGTGCGGCGGCTCACACACGGGCCGACCTGGAGGAAGGAGAGAGGTTCTATCACTCCCTCCAGGAATTAGACACCACCGTTGTTCTTTCGTCTGATGTTTATTGGATGGATGCACGCGCACTTCACTTAACCGCCGTCACCGTCCACCTTCAATCCACCGTCGAACTGTACAAAATACATTTAAACATTGTTCGCGTTGACATAACATAAAACAGTTGACAAATATATGCAACGAAAACATTAACATAAAACATAAACGTACCTCACTGGCTGCACTACACCTTGAGGGAATGGGTCACTTTACTTAGATATTCTCTTGACTTGCACTTACTAATTACCGCATGTTCCTCTGTCATTGTCACAATCAAATGCGTCCCAGCGCAACACAGGTCACACAAACAGTTCCGACCAAATACAAATAGAAAACAAACATTCAATAACAAGCTGTACAAATAATACACTCAACCAAACCTATTATCAATGACATAAACAATATCTATGGCAGTTACAGGTTGTGTGTGCGCCCGTGTGGATGGAATATATACTGTCGCATACAGATGAAAACCCAAGGCCCTCGCCTTGTCTTGCATGAGCCATGCAGCAGCTTTCAAAATAAGAAGACCCGACTTCTCCTCCCTTACACCGTCAGCATCCATCAACACGTCGTGCCGTTCTAATTACCATCACTGCGCATTAAGGCGTGGCGAGGTAGGGCGATGGCGTGCGTGCTTACATATTCGTGGCATGTTTGTCTGGAGGCGGCGGGTACTCGGCGTGTGACTGCAAGCCTCCGTCTGCCTCCACTCGCTCCCCACCTGCAGTTCAGGGCCATCGATTGGCCGATTGACGAAGAGCCGGTAGACAAAAAGATCAAACTTCTGTTCCAGCAGAGCAGCTTTAACCCCAAACGGCCATCAAATAAAGGACTAATGGAAAGAAGATGGCAGAGAGAGAGAGCGAGAGAGAGAGTTGCTGCTTACGACAAAATGGCTCCCCACAGGGCGTTAATGTGTTCCTTCCATCAGCTGGAAATGACCACGCAACTGATGTGGCTCTGATTATTTCTACCTAAACACATTCTCCAGGCCGCTGGCATCCCTCTGACACCGAGCCTAACCCCATTGGCTAGCAGGTAGCATTAGCCACACAGCTGTTGCTGGCCACCTGGCCGATGACCAAAGCCGGAAGCAATAGGAGAACACGGCGCTGCAACGAAACACCCCAGAGGCTTCGTCTGCAGACCAGATTACATAACCAAAGCCAGTCTTTATTGGATAAACATTACGGTGTGCCATCAACATTTACTTCACAGTGATGAGTTAAAGCAAGACGCTGTCTACTGCCACTTTCAGGAGGATGGGAACAGAGACAAATAAACGCTGCTACGTATAACCTAAAGAGTCGGTTCTGGGGACACAACCTGAACAAAGTGAGTCCAACACATGAGGCCCAGAACCAGGAAGACAGCCTGTTCTGGTTAATACGAGGAAACAGTGCTGAGAACCCCGGCGATATTTTCCAAAGCGTGGGTTAAAGTGTCTCCAACAGTTTTAAGAGCGGCCGATCCGCGCCTACGTCTACGCAAAGGAGTGGGGGGGGGGAAGCTCCAGGTTGCTCCAACAACAACAACTGGATCGTAAGGGAGCGGTTTAAAAGCCTGGCAGAGAGAACCTAGTGTTGGGGGCGTCAGTGCGAGTGGAAACACCAAGGCAGCGGGCAGGGTGAGACATGAGTGCTTGGGGGGGGGGGGCATCTGGTATCCATAAATGTGTGTTAATGAATGTTCACACTGGAACCAAACTCTCTAACAGGACTCGATAAAAGGGCCGGAACAGGTTGGCAGGCCGTTGCCCCCACCCCACACCCCCCCCCACACCCCCACCCCCCCACCCCCACACCCCCGCCATCTGACAAAGAAAAGCAAATCAATCTGTCCGCTGCTGACTGGGAGTGATTTTGTGCCGAGCCATGCATGAACCATTAAAGTTCATTAGTTTCCTCCGAGGGCACTTTGAGGGAGGAGTACGAGGAGGAAGACACACATCCAGTCCACTCACCTCTGTCTGGGACCTTTCCAGAGAGGAGGAGCGTTCAGGCACACCTCGCCGGCTTCTACCTGTTTATTATTCTACCTTCGTCTTTTATTCCACTTTGGGAGTAATCATCTGCAGGGTGTGTGTTCTCCACATCCCACTGCCCCGCTGCTTATCAATGGGAGCTTTCAGAAAGGACCTTTCCTCCACTGATTGGGACATCGTTTCCTCCTGGACTCGCACACTGAGGCCATTGAGACGTGGCCCCCTGTAACTCTTTCACTGCGGCCCCTTCGTATTTACTGGTGACCCGGAGGCCTCGGGTCCAACACACATGTGGTATCAGGGTGCAGCCGGGGAATGAATGCACACAAACATTCTCCCAGCATGCAGCGGTCCACCTGAGAGATACAAGGCATGTTTTTCACTGCGACTCCTGCGCCGCTTAAAATAAACCGTCCCGAGTGAGAGAACCGGAGCCGTTAAACATGAGAGAGAAGCGTCTGAGCCGAGGCAGGAGAACAGGAAAACACTGTTCAGAAGCCACCAATCGCCGACCTGCAGCAGAGAATCTAAGCGGCGAACGACTGACTATAAAGCACGGCACATTAAATTGACTTCCATGTGAATGTGTGCTTGTACTATAAACTTAAAGCTCCCTGACGTTTTGAGGGTACGGCAGAGATTAGATGAGAGAGAGAGGAAGAAGTGGGGCGAAGGAGGGAGGGGTATTGGGATGAAGAGAGAGAGAGAGAGAGAGAGAGACGTGCTGCATTAGTACGGGGTGTCTCCCCTGCCTCCTCCACTAATTACTAACACTCACATTGATTCAGTGAGGCGACCAGGTGTGGAGAACATGGGCGCTTACACATTAATCCATACCAAACAATGGCGTGAGTTTCGCAGGGCGGACCTCCGGCCAGCGGGGTTTAGAGATCGCCGTGCCGACGCACCGCACACCGAGCAGGACGCAGAGCACACGGAACACGAGGGTGGGCCATTACCTGCAGGTCAAAGAACTTGCTGTATCGCCTGTAGATGATGTGGGATGTGTTGTCCGAGTAGGTGACATTGATGAGGTATACCTGCCGAGAGAAGAAAAGCAGGGAAAAGAAAGTTTAGACTTTTCATTTTAAAACTGGCTTGCACTTTAACTTAAACACACGTCACATGTAACATACACTTTAACTTAAACACACATGTCACTAGAAACATACACTTAGACATTTTAAACGTTCTCTGTTGTTCAGGCACTTTATCTTTGTCTTTATCTTGTCTTGTACTTAAGTTTATGTTGATTAATGTTTGTCATGTCAAATGTTGCACCTTCCGCCAAAAGAAATTCCTCGTTTGTGTAAACATTCCTGGCAATAAACGGTTTCTGATTCTGATTCTGATTCTGATTTTGTGCAAAAAAAGATTCTCAACAAATGATAAGCTCTCGTTTCGAGAAGCCGTTACTCGAGAACATTTGTTCATTTTCGCCAACCGTGTATAGACGACCATGGCCATGGTCAGTTCCTCGATGCGTGTCGACGGTCGGATGGGTTCCATAGCATTAGTAATGTTAATTACATTGAGTAAACTGGGTACGCCTCCAGAGTGGGGTCTAAAGCTCGTATTGTTGGAATGCTCCCTCACCCACATGGATTCCAGAGCCGAGGGTTCCTCAAGAGACTCCATTACGACAAATCAGCTCTGCTAATTCTCTGCATGGCCACATGGTCAGTGTCCCAAATGAGACGCGATGAACGCGTGACAGCTCTGTCTCTGGCGAGGACGGACTCAAAGTGGCACATTTCCATCAGCCCAACCAAAAAATACATTTTCGTTTTTTTACATATATTTTTCGTCGAAGGATCTGGCGCTCGCTCAGCGCACAGCTAAAATAACCATTATGAAGTGATTCACGAGGAAACATGGTGTTGTCACCCCGCCAGAGCGTTCCAGCTAAGTGGCCCAGACACAGCACGGAGAGAAATCCACTTAGCGTCGAGGCGTGGCGAGCACAGCGGCCATTGGCTCGGCCTCTTGTGCAGCATTCAGATTCAATAAGGGCACGGTGTTTCCCTGGTGAGCCACGGCTGCTCCGCATCCGGCAGGCTCCGCCTCCGACTGGTGTGACCCCGTCTCTCCGACTCCTCTGCACCTGCCAAGAGGCTGCCGATGATCGAGAGGGAGCGAAAGACCCTGACGTCAGCCGGCGGAGGGCGGCGGCTTCAACAAAAGAGGTTCCTCTGCAGCGCCGAGGGGTTAGGGCCTCGTTGCAGTCGGCTCGGCTGGCGAGGAGCCACCCCCAGTAGGTTCACTCCCATGCGGAACACAGATCCTGGCATCCACACGTCTGCGACTGTCACGCTACACTCGCATGCTTGTTCTCGGCGCCACCGTCAGCGATGTTTCCCAATGTCTCCCAAGGACTAGTGAGGATAGCAGAGGGAGAGCTCATTAACAGAGCCCCTCTTAAAGAGATGAGAGGACGTTTCAGGAAGCTGAAGGGCACACAGAGAGATAACTGTGAGCCGGGGCGTCCTGTGGAGCTCATCCAGGCCGGCATTGACCTCACCGGGGCAAACGGCCCTCATACCTTTAGATAGGGGCTTCTGTAAATGATACACCTCAGAGCAGGGGTCGCCAACCTTTTTGAGTCCGAGGGCTACTTCAAGGGTACAATGAACCCTTGAAGGGAGGGATGGGGGGGGGGGGGGGGGGCTAGCGAAAGAGCTCACCTGCGCACATGACAGCTGAGCAAGGCGTGCGCTGGCTCTGTCATCCTGGCTCTTTGAGAGACGCTCCTTGCAGAGTGAGAAAGCCAGAGGAGCAGCCTCCCCCCAGGTCCTAGTGCCCGGGGGTTATGGCCTTTTTCTTTTTTTTTTTTTACGGAGTTCAATGTTGACTATTTTTAGAACATGCCGTGCCGGGCGACTCACCTGGTGCCCGCGGGCACCGTGTTGGCGACCCCTGCCTCAGAGGCAATGGAGCGGCTGCCCCGGAGCTTCGTTGAGTGTGTGGTATGTTGGTTAATATCAAGATTTCCTTCACACTCATGTCGATCAGTCATGAAATTCAAGTATCACATCCGTGGTGCCCAGAGGACGAGTCCTGGTGACGTTGGTGATCCTGTGATCTACGACAATGACGTGTGTCTTTGAGAGACATGTTCCAACAGCTATTGGATGCATTGATGTTCAACATCAATGTCCATGTTCCCAGAGGACGAATGCTAATGACCCTCTGAGTTATTATCAGACGTCAACAGCTGTTTAAAGTTATTCCTTATCAATTAGGTTGTGGTTGAGAGTGAAATGTCAGGATGGATTGTTATGACATTTGTACAGACAGGGGTGTCCCCCTCAGACAGGGGTGTCCCCCTCAGGACGGATTGTAATATCTTTGCTGGGCCCTTAAAGCGACACTATGTAACTTTTCCCCTGTAGCGCCCCCTTCAGGTATTTAACGTCTGGTCTCGAGCCATATATGGCTCTTCCGGCTCGTCTGCTCCCAGCTGATCGCGACCGGGCTGCCGCTGAACCCGACTCCGGTGTTCAACACAGCAGCATGTCACTCCGTCTCTACGAGTCGCGTAGCGGAGCAAATAAAAAGTCACCTGTGAGCGTGGACTGGCACTATAAGACGTTGCGTAAAGCTGCCAGACGGCAAGTTGAACTACTTCCGCCGGAAGTACCGGGTGGCTCCCAACATCTTACGTTCAGCAGTTCTCTGGCCACAGACCCCCGATGGCAGTGGGGGAGGACCAAATCAACATATTAAAAGTCATTGTAGCGGCACAATTTCTTCAAGCTGTTATTTTAAGGTGAAAAAGTTACATAGTGGGGCTTTAACTAACTTCTGGCACCACCATGAGAACCAACTCTTTATTTCTTTACGACAAAATCCCTGGACCTCTGAAGCTGCCGCCTGAATGAAGAGCTAACCAGCTAACATACTGACCTGAAAATGATTCCCAACATGTTCGTGGTGAGCGTGTTAGCATGCTGACATTAGCATTCAGCTCACAGAGCTCCACATATATCTCTGGCATTTGTGTCTCATCACTTATTGGCCAACAGGTGTCCAAACAGAAGCATCTGTGGTCAAAGACACTGAGGATACAGTCTATGTGGAACTACTATGTGGCTCGGTGTTCGGCCCCTATGAGGCTTTAAGACCTGACCCCTCAGGGACGCACTGACATCACCTGGTAAACGGTGGAGTGGGAGAGGCTGCCAGGGCTTGAAATGGTGTAAATACTGATGGGGACGCACTTTGCCACAACATATGTCCAATAGTGTGTATTTATGTTCTACTGTTTACTCCCTGATTTGAAAGTCTTCCAGGCTCTTCTCATTTCAAATCATCTATTTACTTCTTTCTTTAGCAAAACAGCTTCAATGAATAAGTGAAATGTTTGAGAATAAATAAATTCATATCCTCTAAATTCATGTGTTTGTGTGTTCTTTTAACCCTTCATGTTTCTGAGTAACTGTTCCCTGGTGATGACACTGTGCGTAGCGCGTCATTGCTTTAATTGCATGAATTGTGGGTAATTCCCATGAGCACAGTCTGCAGAAATGCCGAATAACAGAAAATGTTTCATAAAAGGCTCAACATGTCTGCGAGAGAGCCCTCAAAGCCTCGGTGACTTGGGAGTGTGGCAGAACTAAACCCTCACGCGGGAGCGTGGAGATGGGGACTGGGCCCTGGTGTACTCTACAAACTCCTCCCTTCATGCCTCTAGGCAGCCCAGGCTTTAGCTGAGGTCCACGACGGAAGTCGGGCTGGAAGATGTGGACACAAACCCTCAGAAGCAGATGGCGATGTGATGGCAGCTGCAGTGGAAAACACAACCGACAACCCGCCGCAGTCTGCCCGTGCTGAAAATATCAAGCTCAAACCTAAAGCCGCACGCCCAACCCCAAAAATAGATTTACTCCTCAACACTCCCGGTGACGTAGAGGAGTCTGGGCTTCTGCCGCTCTCCGTGCAGCGACCGACATGGAGCAGAGAACGTCTCCTAATCTAATCTCGTGACTTCATTCTCCATACTACACAGAGATCCTGCTGCTTCTCCTGCTCCCATGCGGCCCACACGCTGCCCCAGTGCCTCCAGTCGTCAGTGTGGAGTTGCCTTAACTCAAGTATTGGTCCAACAGAAAGGTAACAGCATCCATTAGCACCATATAACCAAGTAACGAATGGTTTATAACGCAGCATGATGTCGTCGCACACAGCTATGGTGTTTCTACCTTTGTTCCGGATTAAAACGGTGGCGACACACTTCATATCGTTACAGCTGTCATTGGTTCTCTCTTGGCTCCACTACAGGTGGAAGAACACTTCTCTCTGCATTGCAGTGCGCTATAAGACACTTATTCAATGGAATGCTGATGCACGCTAAATAAGATTAGAATAACCAGTTAGTAGCAAGAAAAAGGGACACATTCAAATAATAATAAATATATAATGGGCCGATTATATAACTTTACATGATAAGACTAAATGCAAGACAAAATTACGATATTAAGAAGTAGGAAAATTACATTTTATCAGAACCACAGAAATCAAGATAGCAGAACCTTGAGATTGCTGCAGGACGCTTTTGCAGAAACAATTAAGGCATGGCTGCAATTCCAAAATGAGGGGCTGTATTATCTTTTCTAGGGGGGAGCTATTACTACATATATACATATATATATATATATATATATATATATATATATATATATATATATACATATATATATATATATATATATGTTTCAATAAGAGACTCACAAGACTCCTTCAGTCTGCCTTATCTTTCTATCTTCTGACATGTTAACTGTATTTACAAAAGGAGTCTTACAAAAAAGAAAATCATAAACAGGAAGAACAGAGAGGAGGGGGGAACTAAACACGTGCTTGGGGCCCTTGAATGTCCCAGATAGCAAGAAAAGACCGTTTCCCATGGAGGTTACAAAACAAAACTTAGTTTCACACTCAAAGCAAAGAGACGAACATGAATTGTTTCCGACGGAACAAATTGAACCTCTGATTATTTCATAATGTTCTTCTGAACTATGAATATTCACGCAGAGTTTACAGCTTCCCTTCTTTCTTTCTTTTTCGTCCCCCTCTTTGACTAAAGAAGCGTTTCTCTAATAACAGAACAGCATTCAGAGAAACGAACAGAGAGAATAACTTACAGTGTCGGAGGAAAAGCCAGGACCCGGTCCTCCTGGTGTGGAAGTGCAGAAGGCAAGAGAGCGCAGGGCTTGTTGGGGTGGAGAACGTGGAGCTGGCCACTAAATGCAGTGAACCCCGCCTAAACCACTAGATTTAAAGTTAGCTAGTATAAAACAGACACACCTCATACTTTCAGACCATGCTCTCTGCCTCTCAGTGAAGTCTTTCCACATGGAACCACGGCCTGAAGCTACTCATTCGTCCTCACAAGGTCACATCTTCCTTCCAGATCGACAAATGACAATTAACACGTTCTTTAGAGATATTGAAAATCAACTGTGGGACTTCCACTTTGAGGTGGACCAATCCGGTGGCTTTGTGGCGGACGCAGCAAGTGGGCGGGGCTAAAGGGAAGCATTGTCGGTTCAGCGGGCCCGTCCTGTGCCCCACGATGCCATTTTTCACTAAATCAGATGAAGCACAAAGAAGGCCATGTAGGCCTGTACAACCAGGTTTACCACACAGACCTCCAACCAAGAGATACCGTTACCCAGAGCTGTCCTCCACCCAACACTCTAAAGGTGCGTTCGCACCAAAAGATATACTATTTTTCGCGTCGCCCAAAACGCGTGAGTTTACTCGCTCGACCATTGGGGCTCCGCGAGGGGCGGGGCTTATCTCTGTGTCTCGTCTCCGTAAAGACCGTTATCATTTCCTTCATCCACCATGAATAACTAACCACTAGTTCTGCTTTATACTTGTTGTGGACATCCCACACACTAACGCCCTCGTGTATGGGTTCATGACATTAATATCATATATAACCATCACCCGTAGGCTCACTCAGCTCGGTCACTTTCACCGATGAAGTTACTGTAACGTCTGAAAGACTTCTGCTTCCAGCGCTGCGAGAGCGGAACTCAAGAGCTGATTGGCCCGAGTTGTGAGATTACCGCCTCAAAGTTCAAATATTTCAACTTGGGGCGAAAATTACGCCGCTGTAAACGCGTCGCCCACAACGCGGTGGTGTGAACGCACCTTTACTCCACTCGTCTTGAGCCATATATGCCCCATGAAGAAGCACTACTTTCAATCTTATGTTTGTCAGAAATGAGCTCAATAGTTTAAGAAATAATTCGATCAGGTGAAACAACGAGACACTGAGAAGTACGAGCGGGCTGAAGAGATCCGAGTGGACCCGTGAGCTCAGAGGAGGACGCCGCTGCATTACATGAGGACCTGTGCGGTGATGCACTGATGTCACTGATGCACTGATGTCACCGCCAAATAGATCCACGCCACAAGGGAACCAGTGGTGCAACAACGCAGACCCCATTCCTGCCGTTAGGACTCAAACCTCGGACATGTCCAGGTCACTACTCACCACGCTGATGTCACAAACCTGGACCCTGGTTTAGTCTTTGTAATCCGTCTCTCGTGAGCCCTCTAACGGTGGACCCTAAGAGCAATGCTAAGCCATGCAGAACCCCTTTCAGTCCAAATATTTGTGTACATATTTACCTCTTGCAGTACTTTCGAGTCGAAATATTATTAACCGGATTGGATGTTTCTTATGAATCCTCCTTGGGCGCTTCGGTAGAGAGGGAGAGGGAGAGAATATCTTATCGTGCTAATCCGGCCAGTCGGATTCTAACAACGGTTTCAGCCAATCTCCTTGACTGTCAAGTAATCTCCTAAAAACAGCTCAGACTTCCCATTAAAAAAGTAAAACCAAACCAGAGCCGGTGCCCCCGCACATGCCCAGTCTTTCCGCAGAGCATCGGCATCTCTGTACGCAGAACCGTAAATCAAGCTGTTAAGAAAGAGAGCGCTGGAGGCCCCGGTGAAGCACCGCACCATGTCTCGCCATCGGAATGAAGCTACCGTCAAGCTTTAAGACCTCTGCAGGAGACGAATAAAACGTTCCATAATCACAAACAACATCTGTTACTGAAGCCATGAAAACAACCCCGGGCATGTAGCGTGGATACACACTCAGGTCCGCATCACGGTCAGAGTCGTGGCTCTGCTGATGGAGCGTGGAGAACATGGACCTGACTGATGGACCCCCCCGACTAAAGCCTCTCCTCCTTCTCTCACACACTCCTCGCTTCACTCTTTGTTTGACGGGGCCCAACACATATCCGAGTGGGGAACGGCTCTCTGAAGGCCTGTTTTACGGCGCCCGGTGACAACAGAGGCCTCCACGCTGCTGCAAAATGAAATGTTGCGGCACAGGGATTTGTAGGGGGGGGAACAGGAGATTAACGTAAACACGGCCATGCCCCCCCCTCTCTCTCTCTGGAATCCCACCAACACTCAGGATGGAGAATGTGTGCATGGTCCGGGCCTTCCCCTGCGGCCTGAAGAGCACTCCCCTGGAGCAAAAAGCCCCTCCTCTCCCAAAATAAGCATGTCCAGCTGGTTTCCCGAACACTACTAACGGCATCCAAAGGATAGCACAGGCTGAATACTCTCTTCCTCCCCCCCTCCCTCTTTCCCTCTTTTTTTCTTCCCACAGTGGCTAGCTTAGGCTCCTGAGACAGGGTAGCCAGGGAAACTAGGCCACGGACTGACCCGCTAAGACCGAGGAGCCCAAAACAAAGTGCAGCACAGCGTAGCTCTGAGAAGCTCCTGTTCCCACTCCCACTGTTCCCAGCCTGGAGAGCACTACACGATGCACACGGACTAATTACTGGACCGGGCCGTGGAAGCAGGAGCTGTCTATTGGGCGTCCATAATGCATGAAAGAAAGAGTACTGTAAATAGCATCAAAAGCAAGCCATTCCCCGCTATCTCTCCAGACTGAAGATGCTACATTAACATGAGGAGCACAGCTATCGGTTCCCAGTGTGCGTGTTGTCAGGAATAAAGAGTGGGAACAGGGACACCATTCTTCATGTGTTACAGGCCGTATATCTCCTACGGCTTTCAGAGCATTAATATTGCTTCAAACTACGATAATATGTATGGATCTAGAGGAGTAATATCTAGCTAAGCAGAGAATGAAGTCTCTCTTCCTCTGTCTGTGTGTTGTAATCAGAGCTCCTCGTCTCCGTGTTCACATGGCGGCCGGCCGCCTGCCTTTTAATGCATGCTATGTCTGTGCATGTTAATACATGTTGTGTGCATGCTATGTTTGTGTGTGTTATATTAATAAATGTTATGTTTATGCATGTTATGTTAATGCATGTCATGTTAATGCATGTTATGTGTGCATGTTATGTTAATGCATGTCATGTTAATGCATGTTATGTGTGCATGTTATGTTTATGCATGCTATGTTTGTGTGTGTTATTGTTATGTTAATGCATGTTATGTTAATGCATGTTATGTTTGTGCATGTTATGTGTGCATGTTATGTGTGCATGTTATGTTTGTTTGTGCATGTTATGTTTGTGCATGTTAAGTGAGTGTGTTATATTAGTGCATGTTATGTTCATGAATGTTATATGAATGCATGTTATGTTCATGAAGTGAGTGTGTGTTATGTTAGTGCATATTAATGCACATTATGTTAATGCATGCTACGTTAGTGCATGTTATGTGAATGAATGGTATGTTATTGCATGTTATGTTTTTGCATGTTAATGTGTGTAATGTTGGTGCATGTGTGTGCATGTTAAGTGAGTGTGTATTATGTTAATTTGTGTTATGTTAATGCATGTCATGTTAATGCATGCTATGTAAGTGCATATTAATGCATGTTATCTTGCTCTTGTTTTTCCTATTAGCACTTTTAGCACTGTTAGCTTCTAGCCACGGGCTCACAGTGTGGAGATGTGTCGAGGCCACAGAAAGGCTCTTTGTTCAGCAGTGAGCCCCTTCAGGGATGGAGCGAGAGGCAGAAAGCAGTTAGCTTAGCGTAGGTCCTCATGCTTACCATCATGGAGAAGCAGCTCGCCCGGCTCCGACCTAATGACTTTGTGTTTACATTGCAGGTGCACTATGGTAACTCTTCACCTCACAAGATTGCAGAACAGAACTTGTCCTTGAATGATTAATCAGCGCCCCACACCCTTTTAGTGGACGTCATGCCGGTGTCTCTTGCCTCGACGCGAGTCGGTTGCCGCCTATGAGTGGCTGCTGTCCACGTTAGACACAAACACATGATGGGACAGCAGGCTGCCCTTTCACACCTCATGTTTGGTCCTCCACACGGTTGAGTCACCCACCAAGCACACGTTCCACGGGGTGCCAGAGCCAATCAGCCCGTTCCCTGTTCTCACGTGAACATGGCGAACTGTTGAGGAAATGCACATGACTATATGACCCAACATGAACCCAAGGGCCTTGAGGCACTCGTTGATACTGTGACATAAGCTGGAAGCCATGTGGACATCCAGTTCCAAGGCTGCGGTTATTTATTACACAGGGGCCATAGATAAGTTAGCTTATAATCAAATAAACACAACATAGCTCACACAGCAACCCTTGGGGGGGGGGGGCTCCATGCACAAGACCCGCCGAATAGGACGAGGGAGAAGGAGGGGCCTCGTTCCTGACCCGGGACTCTGTGCAGTGGCGCTTTAACAGTGTCAAGAGTTTCAGGTGTCACTTTCACTGGCGACACCCCTGTGTGAAGTGTGTATGGGTGGCATCCTCTACTAAAAGTCGTATATACATGTGACGGACAGCGAGCGGTCCTGACGGAGCCCTGAGCACCGTTACCCCCCACCCCCCAGAGGAGGAGAAGTGGGCTAATTGTGTCCACATAACGGTCGACCCAAGGGGTCTGCAGGACTGTAATTGCGTACGAGCAAGTCATTTATTATGACTTGTTTATGAGCTTCAAATAGGATCTGAACTGGGGCCAACGAGCACAGAGCCCCAACACAGGACTCACACCTGTAACAAGTGGAGTATTGATGGCCACAGGAGGGTGGGATCAAGAAGGTAATAATAACCACTGAAGGCCTGTCGGGGGAAATGTGGAGGATATCAAGTGGCCTACATTCTCGAAAAGCAAAAGACTGATTTATGACACTAACTTTAAACTAAAAGAAACTACATAAAACAACTAAGGTTTTAGAGTGAGTTTGAGGCCTGTCCGAGCTCCACAGTGGCTACTAAATGGACCCTCAAGAACGAATTTGTAAACTCGATTTTGAAAGCCAACGAGGAGAAGGAGCCGAAAGGAGTGGGCAGTGGACACAAACACTATTTAATGTATCCAACTCCATCTGCTGATGAGGAGCATGTGATGTTATCAAGGAGCTGCAGCACTACATTGGACTCATGTTTATTTATGTATGAATCCATATACGTGTATTTATATATGATAATAAATACTGTATGTTAATTCTACATCTGAAGAAAGGAAAACGTTCCACTGAGATTTAAAGAATCCAGACGAGATACTTCTCCCTTACACAGTGCCATAACCCCCCCCCCCCCACACACACACACACACACACACACACACACACACACAGGTCTGTCTGAAGATAGTTGAAGATTCATTACCAACACATTCATGACCAGGTCATAATCCCGCAGCTCCAGGCTGCCTGTGTGACAGTAGCTACCCACTCATGACACCCACTGGGTGTCAGCTCGTAACTCTTGTGTGTGAGCAGGCACCCCGCTGCGGCGGTTCCTCGCATAGCTGCTAGCCCCATGTCGTGGACTCCATGCAGCCTCAGCTCGGGGAGCAAGGCCACAGAGACGCGTCTGAATGGGACAGACACGGAGGGGGGGGGGACCGGTGATGATGATGATGATGATGATGATGATGATGAGGCGGGCAACTCACGTAGTGTTTGGACGGATTGCGCCTCTTCTCCACGTCCACGACTTTCACGTCCAGCACAGTCCGGAACTGCATCTTGACCCTGCAAAGGCTCTGCATAGAAGCGACAGACAGGCTGCGGCGGCTCCGGGGACGCGGTCTCGTTTCACGGGAGAGCGATCCCGACATTCATCGCTGTCGGGCGGCCGGTGAAGTGAGCAGCTCGCGCGCCTCACTCGCGCTGTCAATGTGATTAGAAACCCCGCTCGATAGCACGCGCTGTAGGCTCCCGGAGAAATCCACACAGCAGCGTGTCTCCAGGCAGAGAGCGCTGTTCGCGGCTGGCCAGTTGGGGCGGCGCGCGAGTGGAGGGGGGTGGCGAGAAGGACGGCGGCCACCTCGGATGAGAAGAAACAAAGTGCAGCCGCTCTTCCTTTGTGTCCGCCGCGGTCTCTACCGAGGGGACAGCCGCACACCTGGAGCTCACAGGGGGGGGCTGTCCGAAGGGAGCCGGCGGAACCGAGCGGCTCCAGCAGGCGCAGTGGATTTTTTTTTAAGGAACGGAGTGGGATGGGCTTCACGCGCACGTCTTCAGGGCTACTTGAATAAAGCACCCCCCCAAAAAAAACATTAGTCTGTGCCTCCCTCTGCGAGAAACGAGCGTCTGCGAGCAGCCGAGACACGCCGTGGCTGTCTCATGTCACTCGTCCGCCTCGGGCCGCGACTCCCCCCCTGCTTATCGAGCCGATGAGCCCGGCTACATGCACGCGGGCATGACTTCTACGCGAGCGGGGTGTTATTACTTTAAAGGGGCAGCGCTCCTCCAGGCTCTGAGTCACGAGCCGCTTTCTGGCCGGAGACACGAGCGACTGGAGATATGGATACAGATGTTTCAAAGCCGACCAATCAGCAGCCGCTGCTCTACATGAGAGCCAATTACCGACCGAACACTGCCCCCCTGCGCACACAGCGACACCCGCACGCGCGCAGGCGGAGGGAGCCCAATCTGGAGGCTGCGCGTCTTCTTGTTGTTTACCTCATGAAAGATGCATCGAGACGCTGAACAGGTTCTCAAAGCATTTGTCACCCTTTAAGAGGCAGGAGAAGAGGGTCACACATGAAACAGAAGTAAACCAATAGAATCCGCCGTATTAACTCTTATTAAGAAAATATTATTTGAAGTTTCAGAATGCTTTTGAATGTGCAAGTTACACATCATGTTATCAAATGTGCTCATTTCTATATACATATCCAGATGATACATCTGAATAATATAAAGCCAGGTTAAACATCTGCTTCATTATTTAATTATGTTGATCAGTACAGATGACAACCGCCAGACTGCAGACAACATGGCTGTTCTTGGCACAGATATAAACCGGTATTAAATGCCACATCACCTTGCATGGACACAATGAGTCTGCCGACTCTTTAAACCCTGGCTGCTTTAGATGCATAGTTGAGGCTCCAGGCTAAGGAACCATTTAGCTAAGATATTACTTTATTCATCCCCAGGGGGAGATTTCTTAATTTAGAGCGGGGAAATTTCATTATGATGCTCATCCTATTATAAGGGCACTTCAGCCCTTATTCCAAAACAAACTTTTGGATGGCATGTACGATGTTTACAGGGATGAGGTTGCTCAACAGACAATGCACCTTTCCATTGCTGGTCATGGATCGGGCCATTTGATGTCGAGAGATCTTTAACTGTCTCTTTGGTGGTTCTGTGTTGGGTCGATATTTGTTGTCAGACTTCCACTGTGTGGGATTCATCTCTGCTGTTGTTGATGTGTTGGTCACAGCCAACGTGGTCTCTAACTCACACACAATGTATTGATTAAGAGTGTGGTTTAATGTGATACATCTATGCTATGTTTGGAATGCAGCATCACATTTTATTGCATGAATATTATTTTTAATATTATCTCTCTGCATGAAAAAGAACAAGAAAACATACAGCCTTGCAAATGAATGGGTTAAAAAAAAGAGGTCTTGCATTTAGCCCCCTGAGCGGGTTAATCAAGCCAAGCATGACCCTGGCCTGTTATTCATCTCCTATTCCTCAACAGGTCTTCTGTCGTAAATGTTTACAACAGTGAAGTCCACGTGGTCCTGAAAGCTTCCCGAATGTTGATCATTATGCAGAAGTCATTTCAAGTTGGCAAGAGCCCCACTTCCCAGTGGTCATGTCGAACAAACGGAATGATTCACTTCAAAACATATTGGCCGACCACATTCTGGAGCAATAAGCCACAGTGCACGCCGTGTCTGCGGGGACACCGCCGGCCCCCGCCGCCACACTCGGGTCAGAACACGGTGTAATGGCTCTCGCTGGTGCTGACGATGTCGCTGTTGCACTCCAGGGAGTTGAGGACGAGCTCCAGCGTGGCTTTGCTCACGTTGAGGCTGTGGCGCTGCCTGACTGCAGACAGGATGTGCAGGATGTGGCAACCCTTCTCCGCATCTACGAGCACGGGAGGAAGCAGCCGTCAGCACGCGGGCATGTGGGCGTGAGCAACAAAAGAATGCGAAGGGAACAGAGGGATTCATGGAGTTTAGTTTTTTTCAAGATGTATACACAATAAGTAATTGTTTTGACATAAAGTAGGTGTGATTGTACACATTTGACAAGCAGAGAAACAGCTATAATGTGTTATTTCTTCAACTGAATGATAATCTCTGCTAAACTTGCCACCCAAGGAGATTACCACGAGTCAAACTAAAAACACAGTCGGTCAACGTTCATCAGAAGCCCTAGACTTAAAAGGGAAAACTTGTCGCCTTTGTTCTGGATGTCCAACCAGTGCTGATGTAAGTGTAGCACCAGAAATACTAGTAATTGTTTTTAATGTAGCGTAAGATGTATAGAAGGCTGCGTCAGAACAAAAGTGGCATACAACCACTGGGCCAGAACAATGCGTAACCATTCAGCGGCAGAGTGGGCGTCAACCTGCGAGGAGAGCAGGCTGCTGAAGCCAAACACGGTCAAACCCATTCAAAGAAACCTTTTCCTCAAATTAAAAGCAACAAAAGGAAGTCTACTTACACTTCTCTTTCTGAGAGTCCCCCCTGATGATGTCTTTGACAGCGATGCGCAGATCTGTGTCATGTGCAGTCACCTGGCGGGAGATAAAAGGGCACCAGCGTGAATCCTCGGTAAGATAACCAACTGAAGTGCGGGGAGTTTACTGGAGACGTCACTTACGTGATAGACTTCATCCTGGGATTTGACTCTGCGGTACACAACTCCCTCGTCCTGTAGAATTTGCAGGGCCTCCTTCAGAAGCTGGCGTAGCTGCTGACATGCAGAGGGACCCGGCTCCTGCACAGCAACAGAGAGCTGACGTGAAGTTCCATTCAAAACAAGGCAGCATTAACGCTGGTGCTGCAGCCAATAAGCATGAGGAGATGGGAGTGTGGTTCTGTTGCCTTTTGGTTCAGTTTCAGATCTTCATAAATGAAAATGGCTCAGTGTGATGGCTTCTTGTCTGGTTTCATAGGATGAAGGAAAAACCAAAATGAAGGATGACGTTTTCAAATGAAAGAATACAAATGAGCTTGTATGTGAGGAATGAAATCCTGCCCGTCCCTCCTCCCTTGGTTCATCATTCTCACCTAAGGCACATCAAATGCAGTCCGACGTTTGATTTTAGTTTGATTCCACCACCACACATCTTCAGAAATGAAGGGATGCCACCAGTGTTATTGTTGGTGCGTACCGAGTCTGCTGATGCTGTTGGTGGCTGGCTGGACATCAGAGGCTGCAGGAGGTCCTGGACGTCATACGGTCTGAACCGGGTCACTGACTTCTGCTGGAAGAAATCCTTGATGATGTTCGTTGCCTTGCTGAGCGAGCTGAGGGCCGAGTCCCTGAGCAGACAGAGAAGTCCGGCCTTAATACAGTTCATACTAATGTTGACAGAGAAAATGTGTCTTTGTGCATGTAGTTAGATTAAAGACTGTTTTTATTATAGGTCAATGTAAAAATAAAACTCAGTATTTAACTGAAATTTCCTTTTTTATATTTGATTATTTTATTGCATGCTACCTGCATATTTCAGGCTGTGCAATTAGTATAAATGTTATCAAATTCACAACATGGTCTTTTCAAATGTTCACATCACATAAGGAGCTATTAGAGGTTACATGCGTGCAAAAAACATTTAAAATTATATCATCATTTTAACTCCATAATGTTGCTGCAATCTTAATGTTTATCAGGAAAATTGAGAATAATGATGTCAAATTGTATTACGCCTACCAATATCGCAAGGCACATCACAACTGCAATGTCAGTGACATGCCTGAATGACGGTCGTTATCTCTTCAAAAACATTCAGTCACACTTTTCTCAGCGCATCCTGCAGTGTACACACACACACACACACACACACACACACACACACACACACACACACACACACACACACACACACACACACACACACACACACACACACACACACACACACACACACACACACACACACACACACACACAATCAGACGGTGTGGTCGTCCTTCCCCACTTCACTCATTCCAAGTTTCCAATATGTCACTGTGTATTAAATTAGGAATTTATGCCGTTTTCTGTAAAGTGCAGAGTTCTAGACTATGCATTGAATTCTAATTTACTTTTACCACTCGTTACACATGGCTCTTTTATGAGAAATTCCTAGTTTGGTGCGTTTGCATCCACCTGATTGGACCATAGGCTGTCATCACCCATGAGTTTGATGACAGTCGTTGGAAGCTTGGAGTTCAGCATTTTTATAACCAGAAGTGACACCAGAGGGTGGAGTGAAGAAGAACCAAACACTGAATAAGAATTGTTTAGGATCAGAATGTTACAATTAACTTGATAGAATTGAAACCATAACCTGCTTTATGATCTGTTTGACTCGAAATGAAGCATAATGTACTAACTGAACTTCCTGCTGTATTGAAGAAGATTTAAAACTAGAGATCGAGATCATAAACTCAATTATGCTCTTCTGCAACTATTTAGTTCCACCCAACTGGAGTATTACAGCCACTCACGGTTTATCTTGGTGAACCAACTACTAATATTCAGTGGTGGATTGAAATGCAAAGAGACTTATTTTCTTTCGTTAATTGTCCAGGAAATTGGGTTAATATAAATCCATTTGGATCTAAACATGGCTACAGTGGTATAAAGGGTGCATAAAGAGATTAATGTTTAAAAAAAAAAGAAAAAGTATATATATATATATATATATATATATATATATATATATATCATTTTCTTTTTTTAATTAATTGTATTTTATGTGTATGGTTACAAATATGTGTATTTATGTGTATTTGTGTACATTTACATTATACATACATTTGTCCTGTTTTTTATTTTAACGTGTTGATTTTAAATGAATATCTAGAAATTCAATACAAATGTGATCAATAAAAAAAGAGATGTTCGTACCCCGTGGCGTTCGGCCGCAGCTCTAGCGGTTTGTCATAGCACAGTCTGTAGAGCCGAGGAACCTCCATCATCCACTCTATCTGGACCGCCATCACTGGGTCGTTTACTTTATCTTGGAGCACACACAGATATACACACACACACACGATGAATGGGCAGATGATATCGATAACGGGTACTCTCAGATATAGATGTGCTGCGTGTGGCTGTGTGTGGGTGTGTGTCTTTGTGTGAGGAAAGAAAGACACATGTAGGTCATGACTAAATGAGACTGCAGTAATAGGATGAAAAGTGTTCTTGCTCGGCACTTCAAGAGTGTTTTCTAGTTTGGGCATTTGTAGTTTCTACTGAACCACCGATTAAATGTTGGTAATCTGGGGGACATTGGCGGAACACTGGTGGGTGTAAATGGAAGGTAGTTAAGCGACAGTGGATGATGAGTTCTGCTATCAAACTGACACTGTGCCCTCAGAGGACAACCCTATGAACTCACAGAAGGTGGAGGCCATGATTTCTCTCTGTTGCCTCGACGTCTTCACTGGTCCTCTGACTCGGAGCAGCTCTCCGATCTCCAGACGGAAGCGGCCCTGCTGGGCCTGTCTCAGCTTCTCCAGTTCAGCGACGGGGTTGAAGCCCCCTTCACTAGATTTTCCTCCAGCTGGATATGACAAAAGAATATCGGACGTAACGCAATAGTTTGTGGCAATACATTTATGTTTAATAATGAATTTATGAAGCCCTTTTAAAAATAGTTTAACTAATTGATAATGACGCTACACTTTTAAGGTGCACTAATCAACAGTTTGATTAGGAGGATGCAAAAAGCTACAGATATATACAAACTGTATATATTTATACAAATGCAAACTCACATTTGGTAGGACCCTCCTCCTCTTTCAACAGGTCGTTCTTCCAGCAGAGGCAGTTTATTACACCAGTGCCGTCATCCACTGTGAACACAAGGAAAGATACTCAAAATGTGCTTTTGCATGCGATTGTGGTTGAGATTGGAAGGTGATAAACGTGCTTGTTTCTGGCTTTTATATAACAGGAGTGTGTGTTGGTAAAATATCAACAGAAACTGGAGCGTTGTCAGAGATGGAGATTATCCATAACAGGGAACAATGTCACTCTTTGCCGACATTGCCACAGTGGGTTCCAAAAATAACTCCTTATAAAGACAGTGTTCACACTCAAGGGTGTTTGTTCCACAGCAGGATTACCTCCATAACAGAAGAAGTCGTCTCTTTCTCTCTTGTAAACTACTGTCCCAAGCACATCGACTTTATAGATGGGATGCAGGTTGTAGAAGTAAATACCTGTGAGACACGGGAAGAAATAATAGTCTTATATAATAATAATAATAATAATAATAATAATAATAATAATAAAGTTCATTATTAAAATCAACATCAAGTCAAAAACAGTCACCGCTACAAGTAACAGTGATGACATTTATATCAAATGGTAAACGTATTGAAACATTGCATGTATATAAATAATAAACAAGTCTTATAAAGTTTTCCACTAGGGTAGTTTACAAAGGAGCGAATTGTTTTAACAGGACAGTGATGTCGTATGTGTACAGTCTTACAGCTTGTAAAGCCCACTGAGGCAAATGTGTTATTTGTGATATTGGGCTATATAAAATAAACCGAATTGAATTCATCGCACGTTAGCTAACTAGCTAGTTTACAGCAATTTACATTAGTTTGTAAATAGCTGGGTTAGTTATGTGATCAATAGTGTTTGTTTCATTGTGTGTTCAGGTCCTTCGCTGCTGGGAACAAACCTTCCGACCCGTAACGATCCGAGTGACGGTTCCACATAAAGCCCACGCGGGCCGCCAGTCGGTGACAGACCCGGTGTATCAACGGGGACCGCTCGCTGTTATTACCTGGCACCTGTGTGGACTCGGCCATCTCCAGGATGTCCCTGACATACAGCCTGGCGAAGGCAGAGAAGATCGGGTCTAGTCCCCACAACATCGAAGCGGGCTCGTCCGCGGGGTCCATCGTGGCTGGCTGCATGTCATGGCGAAAACAGAGGCAAATAGTGTCCAGCTGCTTTTTGTCGGAGAAGAAATTAAGCTAGCTCCGGTGGACATGCCTTGACAGGAACCCAAAATATTAGTCACGTGACGGCTGGTTGAGTTACGTGGAATGCGTATTTGTTATTTAAAGTGACTATGTAGGGTTAATACATACGTATAACATGATATAAATATGTCAAGGGCTTAATAGCCTTCAACTATCTATATGTTTGAAATAGTCGTGTTGGCGCTTAACGGCGCGGTTGTTTTTCGCAATGGCGTATGGGACATGTAGTTTCAGGAACACAAAGGAGCTTGACTGGAGTGTTGGTGGCACGTTGACGCAGTAACACTAAAACGAACAAGTAGGACACATGTTATTTTTTTCTTGATGAAAATAAGTCACAGTATTGCCGTGAACGGTTTAAACGCCCCCACCCCACACTGTAGTTGTATTTAGTCTCCCATACGGACGAGGGCAGCAGAACACTGTAATTACCCCGCCAACTGTCAAACACGAGGAGAACAGAGAAAGAACCGGAGACGCGCGCACTCGGGGACGCGCGCAGACACTAAATCCACTAGATTACTAAACCCGTCTCACACCAAGGAACCGGTGAACGTTTTCGTTTCCTTTTTTTAACCGTGTTAGCTAATGTTAACGTACGAGACCGACTGTACCCGTCTTTAAGCCTCAAGGAAACTGATTAATTAGTCTGTAGTATACAAGTAATTGAGAGAACGCCTCACTCCTCCTTTGTTTTTGTCTTCTTTTGGCTGAAAGGGGAGAGAGCCCCACAGGGTATTCGGGCTAGTGGGTCGTCGGGAGTTGGAACGACGACGAGCTTCTTCCTACTTCGCCTCGCATTAAAATAAAACCTTCTTCTGGCGGATATCAGATGACAGGACACGTCTACGTTAACTGTAAGCCTATGTAGGGGTTAACAATGACCCCAAGAGAAGGAGCTATTCTCTGGACTGGCCCGACACGGCGGCAAAGGCTAGGCTAGTTTTCGGTCCGAACTGTCATGAAAGCTAGCGTTCTCCGAGCGGCTTCTTCTGACTAATGGGACGCGCATAGCACCCACAAGACGTGCTCTCTACAACGGTTCAAGACACGCGACACCGTTATTTTTTTAAGGGGGGGGCGGTGGCGGAATTCCTTTGTCAATTTTGTAAGCGAGTACCAGAGGATCATCATGTCGTTCTTTAATTTCCGTAAGATCTTTAAATTGGGTTCGGAAAAGAAGAAAAAGCAGTACGAGCACGTGCGCAGAGATGAGAATCCGGAGGAGATATGGGATATGATCGGTGAGCTGGGAGATGGAGCCTTTGGAAAAGTGTTCAAGGTAGGACTTCGTCTCCTTCTCGTTGAGTGGCCTTCCCCCTAGTTATCTTGTCCCCTCAGACCGGTACACCTGCACTAGGCCACAGGTGGTGGTCAATAGGACTGCTGAGGTCACTCCTACTTGTCTAACCCCTCTCCTTTTATAGTTTATGTACCTGTGATATCCAACATATCATCCCCCCCTCATCTGGCTTGAACATGCCTGCTGAACTATCTGGTCTCCATGACGAGTAAAGCTGAAAATGAACCACAATCTAACACACAGACCCCCTCTCCCCTCCATCATCGATGACGGGGTTGTTTGGTTTGACCCCAGTGTTTTGCTTGAGCCAGAAGCTTAATTTGCATTAGTGACAGTAAATGTTATCACGAGGGAGTGCCCAACCAAGTGATACCAGGAAGTGTGCCAGAAGCGATGCAGTTCACATTGATTGTTTGGCTTTCTGGACGCCTGAGAAACCGTTGGAATTACCCACGTTTTTAATCCGGTGTTATTTAGTATCACACTTAGTCTAAGCTTAATCTTCTTGCACAATGCTTTCATCACATGGTGCTAATTTCCCAGCATTCCATCAGGCAGGGTTCACGTCAACTAGACCGACTGTTGACGAACGAAAAGAAAGAGGGAATTGTCATTTTATTGTTTAACTTTGTCCCAGACGCAAGCTAAAGGAGATCTACAAACAGTAAACTGCAGAGTTGTGTCTGAGTGTTGGGTCGTACCAGTTGTGATGCCCCGCTGCAATGATGCATCACAGGGACACACCCCACTGTACATAGTGAGTCCTAGTGAACTATGTGTATGGGATTTTAAACGCTGCGTATGGCAGGCCATTGAGAAGGGGGCGGGGGGGCTTCCCATATCTTTGTTAAGCACATCCTGCCTACAGAGAAACCCCAAAAAAACGGGAGGAATTTTTACTTAAACAACACTTGTCTACTGTCCCGCTAGCTTACTCAGACCTACAGCAAATCCTCTCAACGGGTGTGTTTGATGCAGGTCTGAGGTTAAGACAACTTTGAACTTTGAAGTCCAACATAAACCAAGTCTCCTGAGTCTTTAACATCACATGTGTTTATCCTGAGCAGGGAAATGTTCTGAACCAGAGCCGAGCACAAGAAAAGAAAGATGTAAGACTGACCTGAATAACCATACAAACTTCTGATAACGTTCTCGTCCTACAGGCCCAAAACAAAGTGACAGGAATTCTCGCTGCGGCCAAAGTTATTGACACAAAGACCGAGGAGGAGCTGGAGGACTACATGGTAGAGATTGAAATCCTGGCCTCCTGCGACCACCAAAACATTGTCAAGCTGCTCGACGCTTTCTATTATGACAGCAAGCTGTGGGTGAGTAGAGAGGAGAGCTCTCTGAGCCGACAACATCCTCAGGGTCAGGGTTGAGTGAGTGAGAGAGATGAAGCATCCCTTGTAAGGGGAAGACGTAGAGAGAGATGAAGGTGTGGTACGGCTCTCCCTTCCAGATGGGTAGAGGAGCTCAGACAGCAAGAGGGAGCTCGAAGTAGAGACGCCGATCCTACACATCTAAAGGGTCAGCTGATCAAGATCTTCTTGGACACCAACCTGTCCAGATGTTCTAAATAGTGAGATGGCCCCGGGGTGGACCAATAACACACTGGTAGGATCATATATCTGGTCTGGGAATGCCTCGGGGCTTCCAAGGAAGAGCTGGAAAATGTTGCGAGGAGAGGGATGTCTAGGGTGCTCTGCTGCCCCCTGGAAGCCGACGCCCCCAGATAAGAGGAAGAGATGGGATGGGTGGACTGTACTATTATCGCATGGCTTTATGAATTCCTTTACCTTATCAAAATGTAGGGGGCGAAGTTCACATGAGCAGCTGAGGCGAGCAGCTTTTTAAACTGTTAATCATCAAACTAGTTTATAATCCATTTACTGTGGATGTAAACTTCTTTTTGGTCATCTGCCATATTTAAAAACTAGTTTTTATATTCCCTGGAATACACAGTCTCAGTTTAAGCTGTTTAAGGGCATGTTGGGCTTCAGTGGATTTTGACTAGTTTTTACCTCGGCGCTGGAGCAATCCTGTGTCAGCAGAAAGGGATTATACACTCGGTTCTCAACGTTAGGTGTGTGTGTGTGTGTGTGTGTGTGTGTGTGTGTGTGTGTGTGTGTGTGTGTGTGTGTGTGTGTGTGTGTGTGTGTGTGTGTGTGTGTGTGTGTGTGTGTGTGTGTGTGTGTGTGTGTGTGTGTGTGTGTGTGTGTGTGTGTGTGTGTGTGTGTGTGTGTGTGTGTGTGTGTGTGTGTGTGTGTGTGTGTGTGTGTGTGTGTGTGTGTGTGTGTGTGTGTGTGCGAAATTCTCACCACTCCTGTAACATACTCACTGGAGTCAGTACATGCGCATCAAAGAAGACAGTGGGGTCTTTATCAAGTCTGGTGATTACCTGAGTATTTCATTTCACTGCTCCTCCTTTTTCCTCCCCATTGTCCTCCGGACAATGGCCGAGGCCTGATCGAGGCTGTCTGTTGATTTTAATCTTGGCTCGTGGACCACCTGATCAGAGCGGAGAGAGTGTCCAGTATATTCTCTCCTGGAGATGAATGGCTTCATTCCACATAACTCCAGGAGGGGACTAACTTCAGAACTGCATACTAAACTGTCACCCGTTGACCGCAGTTTCCAATTTCAGTTGCACAGCAACAGTTTGTTTTGTTTTTAAGGCTCTAGTGAAGTTACTAATGTAGGTGAGGTCACACGTAGTCTCACATCCTCCTTCTGTCTGCCACACGAATGGATTAGTAAATATGTGGGTGCTCACTTCTCCAAGTGTTTGTGTGTAGGAGAGAATACGGCCCGGCCCAGGGCCCGGCCCTGACCCCGTGGTGAACAACGACTGTGGGGCCCATTGTCGAACAGCAGAGTGTTGAAACAACAACACGCCTCCAGAGAATCACTAATGTGTGTGTGTGTGTGTGTGTGTGTGTGTGTACTTGCCAAGACTGTTCTGAGACTTGAGGCATTGTACGTCCTGGAAAGGGCTTTTTGTCGTAAGTAGAAAGCTCAGCTGAATAATGGAATGCCATTGAACCTTGGTGAAAAGTTAGTTCCTTTGTAAGGAAATAACCTCTTAGAAGATTTACTAACTTTCTATTTGAAATGCAGGCTGACCCTAGAACACAATCCGGAGGCCTTAACCAACATATCCGCCACAATTAGTTTCTCAATGGTTGCAAAAAGCAGAATTGCGGCGTTTACTTCCTCTTCCCTCATGTGTGGCGTTTGGCTCCGTGTTCCCACATCTCAGGGGAGAGGGTCATGAGCTTCATCAAGACGCTCCAGATGCTTTACCGTAACCGCTAATCACACTCGCTGCGGCCTCGAGTGCTGCGTCCATAGGATCTTTAATCCTGTTTACAGAACAAGGCCGAGGCCTGGCCTCATAGCTTTGGACCGAGCGGCCGTGTGGAACCGTTTCCACTATGTGGCCCCTAACTGGGCCAATCCTCTTTCATCAGCAGCCGTACTGAAAGCTCTTAAACGGCTCGGAGTGTTTCGCTCATGCAGGCCGGGTGGAGATTCATACTCAGATTGTATGTAATGTTTGTATACAAAGCAGGTTGCAGCAGAGGCCAGTGGTCGTCTCAGAACCTTCCAGGCCCTCACTGTAACTTTGACGGATCCCGGTGTTCAACCTCAGCATCGCTGCCTCATCGCGACTCGCCTGCACTCGCTCCCGCTTCACGTTGTTGTTGCTCATCGCTGCGCTCTAAATGATTGAACGAACGCATGTTGAAAACCACATTGACTCTGTGTTTCCTCCACCTGCATGTTGGCAGATCCTCATTGAGTTCTGTGCTGGAGGGGCTGTGGACGCAGTCATGCTAGGTGAGTCAGCACTTCTTCTTTGCATAGAGGTCAGAATGACGAAAAGGAAACTGTTGTCAAAACAGCAGCAAACAGATCTGTGGAAATACCCACGGTCAGTGTAAAGGCTTCAGCACAGCGGGGAGCTGCCACCAATCACTTTGATTGTTCACTATATAGAACAACAGCATAGGCTGCGTAGTCCAGACCGAGGCGACAAACTTTATTATTCCTTTCAACCTTGACAAAAACCGCGATCTACTCCTTCCCTTCTTTTTCACAACAAAGGCCCTGGACGGATACACTGTCACTGTCCGCCAGAGGGAAGTCAAATTCACCCACAGCATTTCTGCTGAAAGGAACCTCATTGAAAAGGTTTCCAGTAGCTTTAGGCTACAGTTTAGCTCAGACGCGGCTCAGGGTCAACAGGCTCCTGGGGGTTGGTCATCTGCCTGCGTGAATCTATTCAAACCTTTTGTTGAAATTGCAGGTTATTTGTTGTGCTGCTCGGTGTGTAAAGGCCTTAAGAAATACATAAAGACCTCTGTAGACCACGTTACATTCCTGCTCCTTGTTACTGTGGATGTAGCTCAGCTTGTGTTTGTGGTTGTGTGTGTATGTGTGGGTGTGCTCGCTCCACAGTCAATAATTCTAAGCGCACGTCTTTTCGTGTGATCCGCTGTAGAACTGGAGAGACCTCTGACCGAGCCTCAGATCAGGGTGGTGTGTCAGCAGACCCTGCTCGCCCTCGTCTACCTACACGAAAACAACATCATCCACAGAGACCTGAAGGCTGGCAACATCCTCCTCACGCTGAACGGAGATGTCAAGCTGGGTAAGGGCCAAGTTTAAATCCACCTGTAACCTCCAGGAAGTCCAGCCACAGATCCTCCAACTGTCTCCCATCATTATACCCAGAATGGATATGATTCAGTCCATCGGGGCTCCATGAAGATAGCAAGACAATCCCACAAAAATGAAAACTGTTATATAGTCTTTTTAACACATTTTCCTGCTTCAATGATTTGTTTTCTTTTTCTAGGAACAAAACAAAATTGAGTTCACATTCTAGCATGTAGGCGCTGAGCTTTTGGCCGTAGTCTGTATGATGTTTACTCGAGAGTGATCTGCTGTACAACGATCCATCCTTTCACAACAGGCCAAACGCATCCAGTAATCTGAGTGCAGTGTTTGTTCTCGTCGGACACACACACACACACACACATACACACACATACACACACACTCACACACACACGGGCCTCTCCAACAGAAGCTCTGAATCGAGTCGGTGTGTCATGAAACGATGTTAAAACTTTTAATGCAAGAAGCTGCCCAGCTCCTGTGATCTCTATTGTTACTCTGTGAATGTGACACAGGTGCAAGAAAAACATTCAGTGACCTTATCGCATAAAGTTAGTAAGATTTCCAGAAAGACACCCAAGTTGTAACCAAACAGTATATATATATATATATATATATATATATATATATGGGAGTTATATATATTTTATGTCAAATGTGTTTTCTTTAAAAACCAGAGACATTAGAATTTAACGACAGAGATATCTCGTTTCAAGCACACACATTTCCCATAATGCAACTAATAATGATCAGTAAAATGCCCCTTTTTAAAAAGAACTTTGACTTAAACTGCACAGTTTTTAGGCGAAAGTACTGCTGCACGGCTGTAGCGGTCATCGTAATGCATTAGTGAGCGTCATGCACACAGCAGTCGTTGCTCAGTGTGTAAACAAACATGCAGCTGATGCCGGGTCTCTTAGAGGAGCATGAGTCACGCTGGTGGATGGAACCAGCTCAGAGAGATAACACACAGCAAGTATCCTGTCCAGTGACACACACACAGACACAGAGGTGCCGTTACTCACATGCGACATAGACGAGGCATGAGGTCATCATGCAAATCTAAAAGCAAATGTTATAACGGCACATGGTGTTCTCGCAGGCCGCATTATCTTTCTGTTCTTTTCACGCACCGATGAGATTAGCAGTTGTGCTGTTTGTCATTTAGTTTGGGAAAAGAAATGCCTGTGGTGTCCCACCAACGAATATCTGGTTTGCTTTGTCTTCAGCTGACTTTGGTGTGTCTGCCAAAAACACCAAAACCCTGCAGAGGAGAGACTCTTTCATTGGGACTCCTTACTGGTGAGCTTAAAACCAAACCAAACATGTTTTACAGTTTATCTTTCTTTTTGCAACGAGCAAACATCCACGAACTCCACATCTCCTGACTGTGACTTTCCTTCCTACCGCCAGGATGGCTCCAGAGGTGGTGATGTGCGAGACGTCCAAGGACCGTCCGTACGACTACAAGGCCGACATCTGGTCCCTCGGGGTCACCTTGATAGAGCTGGCCCAGATTGAGCCTCCCAATCACGAGATGAACCCCATGAGGGTCCTGCTGAAAATAGCCAAGGCAGATCCTCCGACCCTGATGCAGCCTTCACGCTGGTAAAGCCACTGGTTTTAATGGTGGTGGATTGGTTTGGCATGGTATCGTGATGTGCAGAGATCTTTAATGGAGAAGAGTAATGCGTTTTCTTTTTTTCTTTTAAGGTCCCCAGAATTCAGTGACTTCTTGAAGCGGTGTTTGGACAAGCATGTGGACAACAGATGGAACCCCACACAACTGCTGCAGGTAGCTTTCTCTTAAGCATTCACACAACCTTTTTCTGTTAAAACAGGAATAATGTTGGTTGGCCCGATGCCACCAAGCCCTTGTATTTGGTGACCAAGTACATTTATTCTAACCTGACCCGTCACAACCATCTGAGAAATGGTTTGGAAAAGGACAGGACTGTTTTTTTCTTCAAAATGTGTTTATTTGATTTTCTCTTTTTTTTTTCATTCAAGAAAGAACAAGATACAAATACATTAAACATAGGAAACATGCTACCGGACAATAATAAAATTAAAATACAAATAATGGTATAAAATAAATGATATAAAATGACACTCAATACTGGATGGCACACTACTTGGTACATTTGCACGGGGTATTTAGACAGTGGGTTGCACAGAGATGGTACAGGGGTACAGAATCTGTTTTGATGAACCGTCGGTCAACCAGCCTCTGACCCAAAGTGAGAGTCTTCTCCATCTTTTCCGTGTAGAAAAGCCTTCGGTGTCGTTAGTTGCTCTTCTTTCATGGAGGAAATCCTCTCCAGTTCTAATAGAATAGGAGACACTGCAGCAGCTACACTAACCTTATCCGGAGTCACCATTGTTGACAACCAACAGTCTCCTCTCCATGCAGACCTAAGCCACGCCCCTAGCTAGCAGAAGCTCCTCCCAGCCTTACTTCAAACCTGACCAGGTGGATTTTCACGCGATCGCACTGTTCTCGCGTGACCTCGTGACCAGCTGCTGTGCAAGATAACGCTTTTGGAGGCCAAAATGGTCATTTATTGCAAGGCAAAAGGAAGAGAAGGAAAAAGAACATCGTTAAATTATTTATATAGAGAGTTCAAGTGTTTTATTTGATTCAAAGTTGACTAATAATCCTCGTTCCCCATCCCATCCCCATGTACCAGCTGCCACTCAAGATGGCGGCTGTGTACCGGTCTGCGTCAGGTCGTGAACCCAGTGTCCTGGCGAGACCCGCTCATCCCTTTGTGCCTGCGCCGACGTCAGCAGGGCAGCTTTTCTTTTTAAGGGTTTACGGTGCTCGTCGAGTCAGAGCCACTTGATAGAGCAGCCGCAAGGACGCATCCACCCACACACACACACACACACACACACACACAGAGGAAATACATTAGAACGCTGCAGCTACAGGATTGTTCTGTACAGCCGACGACTTGATGGGCTTGAGAGTCCAACACATCGGTGTTCCGCCAGTGACGGTTTTGATATCGAAGAAGCTGCATATTCTCAGGACAGCGATAGAATATGTGCAGCAGATTTCTAAGACGAAGGAGGTGAGGTAGTTTCCTTCCAGAGGGAGGAGGGCAACAGGAGGGTGCAGGAGCTCCGTGTGGCTTATCGGATGTCGTCTTGTATGGTGGACAGAAGAGAAGCGTCTGTTTCACTGTGAGCTACTTAGTGGTCGAGGTCTATTGGATTACTTGTCTGCAGGGTTTCCCGTCTTTCCGGCCAACAGGGCTGAAGTTCTGTTATTGCAGCGGGTCGAATGTGAACTGGCCGTTAACGATGGAAACGAAATCCTGATTACCAATCGAGTTATTTTGAATTGTCTTGTGCGCAGCATTCATTTGTGTCCAGCGTGACGGACAGCAGGCCCCTGAGGGAGCTCATCGCGGAGGCCAAGGCTGAGGTCACGGAGGAGATCGAAGTCCACAAGGAGGAAGAGGAGGAGGAAGAGACGGAAGGCCACCCGGTGTGTAAACATTTATTACAAATCTATTTGAAAAGGGCATTTCTAGAGCTGACGTGGTAAGTTAATTGATCAGCTTATTATAAAAGGATTCATTCATTTTAGTAATTTCCCGATTCTTAAGTGGGACGATTTGGTTTCATCATTGCAAACTTTATTAGTTCTGGTTTTAATAAAACATTTTAAAAAGGTTTTTCAGTACAGTATGTTGGTTAATTATCACCCAGTCCTTTTAGAAGGCTTTTCTATTATGTTATTAACTTATCGATCATCGTTGCTAATGATTCAACATTGAAATGTCAGATCATTTTATTTAAAAATCAAAAAGGGTCCATTTTGTTTCTTGTTTTGGTTGTGTGCCTTTATTTAATATTTATTTTGAGAGTTTTAATATTCATTTTTACATTTTAATTCCAATCTCTGGATGTTGTTCATAAATGAATGTTCAATGCCAAGCTGTAAAGATATTTTAGTATTTATTTGGATAAAAGCTAAATGAAATGTAATCCTGTCGTATTTAATCTACAGTGATTTGGCTTCAATAACTTCAATTACCTTTTATTAATTATTTACCTGCTCATTATTTGATGGATGTATTCCAATAACACAAAGATATTCACTACACCACAATAAAAACAAAGAAAAGTAGCAGGCCAATTGAAAAGATCACTTGAAAGTATACATGTATTATCTGAACTGTTTTCTGGTTAATTGTTTTGGTTGTTGACTATGTGATAATTAAGTGTTAATAGTTGTGAGTCATTAGTGCACCCCCTCTATGTTGAGGTCAAACTAATAATCCTAATCTCTTTCACTGTCGCTGCTTCAGGGCCACAAGCGCGCCCCCTCTGACGTCAGCGTCGCCAGCTCCGAGGATGAGAAGATCCCCCTCTCTCCCTCCAGCCTGGAGCCGGTCCCTGAGAAGGTGGAGCCCACTGTGCCCCCACCCACTAAACTCCCTGTGGCCAACCACGTGCTGGACACTAGCTTTGTGGAGGAGGCCGCCTCTCCGGTAGTTGAGGAGACTTCAAACACTCCAGATGAGGAAGAAGAGCTGGGACCGAAACCAGTGGAGGAACAGCCCCCAGGAGGTGATGTTGCCTCCCCAGACCCAGAGAACGCACCGGACGCACCGGTCAAGGAAATGCAGCAGCTGGAGATTGCAGTCGAGGATGAAAAGGAAGTTGACACGTCAGAGGTTCCAGCCAACGCACCGGCCAGCTCAGAGGGCACTGAGGCTCCTCAGGAGGAGAAGATGGCTGTGATAGAGGAGTCAAATGTACCAGCCGAGGAGCAGCAGCAGCAGCAGCAGGAGGAGGAGGAGGAGGAGGACCCGTACAAACATCTCAAGGTGACACTGACACTACCAGAGCTAGATGAAGGTGTCCCAAAGCAGGAGGATGGAGAGAAGCCCACAGAAAAGGAGAAGATGAATACAGGAGATGAGAAGACGGTTCCAGACCAAGCGACGGATGACAAAGAGAAAGATTCCGACTCGCTGAGCAGCTCGGTCAACAGCAGCAGCGTGGACCTCAACCTCTCCATCTCAAGCTTCCTGTCCAAGACCAAAGAGCCCGGATCGATCTCCGTACAGGTAAGCCTCGAAGTCTACACACTCGAATATCAGCAGAGCCACAGACGCCTCCATGAACACGTCTTCTTTCTTCTGTTGGTTCAGGACAACAAGCGGCAGAAGAAGACGATGAAAAAGACTCGCAAGTTCATGGTGGATGGAGTGGAAGTGAGCGTGACCACATCAAAGATCATCACTGACAATGATACCAAGAACGAGGAGATGAGGTTCCTCAGGTATGCGCCTGCCTTCATTTGTTGTAAATGGGTTGCCTAGTAACCGTAGTGTTCAGCCTGACTGAGGAGTTCCTGTCCACATATCAGAACTCCATTAGAGATGAAGCTCGTTCACCACTGATCTGCTTCATGCCAAACCGATGCACACTTCCACCACCCCATCTCTCCTCTCCAGACGCCAGGAGCTGAGGGAGCTGCGTTTCCTGCAGAAGGAGGAGCAGCGCGCCCAGCAGCAGCTCAGCAACAAGCTGCAGCAGCAGAAGGAACAGCTCCTCCGGCGCTTTGAGCAGGAGACCACGGTGAGTCACTCCTCTCAGAAAGGACTTACGGTTCGATGCATCCAACCAAACGGCAGTTTTGATCCATGTTTCCCATCCTCGTCTGTTCATTACGCTGGTGGTGGCTCTGAGGGCAGTGGGCTGTTCAATCTGAAGATCGAAGGTTCAATTCCCAGATCATCTCGTCCATGGCGATGTTTTTAAGCAAAACAACTCACTCCTGTGTGTGTGTGTGTGTGTGTGTGTGTGTGTGTGTGTGTGTGTGTGTGTGTGTGTGTGTGTGTGTGTGTGTGTGTGTGTGTGTGTGTGTGTGTGTGTGTGTGTGTGTGTGTGTGTGTGTGTGTGTGTGTGTGTGTGTGTGTGTGTGTGTGTGTGTGTGTGTGTGTGTGTGTGTGTGTGTGTGTGTGTGTGTGTGTGTGTGTGTGTGTGTGTGTGTGTGGTTAACTAGCCCTGATGGATAGTGGCCCATGTCAGTGGCTTCATATATTCTTTTAGTGTCATGGCTTTTTGTTCACTTTTTAGGTGACTTTTTACAATGCAATATTTAGGTAATGGTGGTATTTAGCTCTATATTGTAAATGGATGTATTAGAGATGCACCGATCAGGTTTTTTGGGCCGATCACCGATCACTGAAATCAGTGTCTGCCGATCACCGATAATACCGATCACCGATCACTGAAATAGTATCTGCCGATCCCATAATACCAATTACGGTGTTGATTGAAGCATTCTATTCATTGTGTAGCATTATTGCCTAGGACTATGAGGAAATACACATCTAAAGCACCTCAAACATTAAAGAAATTACAGATTTCTTTAAACATTTAGGACTTTTACTTTGAAAACTGTCCTAATTGATACATTACAATTGTTTGATTGCTATTGTAGGGGATTGATTTCATATATGGAACAAATCTGCATTATTCATTTCCTGGAACTCTTGGGGAAATCTATATACAGGACTTTTTTAACATACAAAAGTCTGACTTATTTTTATAAACTCTTCCTTGGCACAGTAACAATGTTTTAATGTTAGCATAATTCAAGCTAAATCTCAGAAACAATCTATTAATATACAAAATCAGTTCATTGTTTACTTGTATATGTTAGTGTATGATTTGTCGACATCTTATTTTGCAAAACCTGATGTTGTGTCACGTGAATCCTTCCGCTAACAGCACTCGATCAGGAGCGCGCGAGGGTTTTCATAAAGTTAGCGGCTAACTTTATGAAAACCCTCGCGCCCTCCTGATCGAACCCCTGTAGCGTGAGAATCAGTCTATAGGCTCAGACATGTGAGTGTCGGTGAGTTGACCCAGAGGTTCAGCTTGGGGGACGGGGCGCCGCTCGCTGCGGGAGGATCCCCTCGCGGACCTCTCACTCTGCGGCACTCGGGCGCTCCGTCTCGTTGCGACGCGGCGACTGAAACGTCTGATAGTATTTCTCGCAGATGTGACGTCATCTGATCGATCGGTTATGATCGGCCGTTTTGAGAACGCCGATCAAAACCGATCATGGCGATATCGGCCGATATGGATCGGCGCCGATCAGATCGGTGCTTCCCTAGGATGTATGATTTTAATCATCGCATACCTGACTCTTAAGTTATTAGTGAATCGAGCTGAGCAGACGTCAGCTGGGCTAGCAGCCCCTCCAGGACATTCTGTGTCCACCGACCAGCGTCAGAGAAACACAGATTTGAACGTGAAGTTGCTTTAATCTGTTATAATCCCAATCGCCACATTCGGGAGATTGGGAGGCCCCACAGCAGCAGAAAATGACATTGTGCACATAAATGTTGTCAGGACTCTCAGAGAGTTACAGGATGACGTCTTTCTGTACTCATCATCAACCATTGACCACTGGTTCCCCCTCAGACGGCCACTGTGCTCTGTGTCAGAGCAGGTCGTCCTCCAATCAAAGGATCGGCGGTTCGATCCCCGCTCTGCTAGTCTGTGTATTTGGGCACTTAACCCCGATCTCCCCCCCGCAGGCTTTCTTGTGGTGTATGACGGGTCAGATACGCTGTTTGAGGGCTGTGGGATCCAGTCAGGCGGCTGAGGAGGGAGGGAGGGAGGGAGGGAGGGAGGGAGGGAGGGAGGGAGGGAGGGAGGGAGGGAGGCAGGGAGGCAGGCGGTAGGTGAGCGGGGTCCATGCACGCCATCGGTCAGCCTCCGATGTTTACGCACCGCTGGATTTACAACCTCCACTGGGAGCTGTGGATCTGGCTCTGCTCTCAGACGGGAGACTTTCCGTCTGCTGACGCATAGAAGACATAAAGAGACACGTCTAAGCATCAAAAGCACGACGATTCTTAGTTTCAGATGATTTACACACTGATCAACGAATAGTTGTGTAAATTAATTCCGACGCTGTCAAATACAGCCCCTAAATGTTCCAGTGTTCCTCCTTCCCAGTCCTTTGGAAGCTCTTCCCAGTCGGAAGACTGTCGTCGGGCAGCTTTTGCTTTCCGTGTTTCTAGAAACCAGAAGTTCTTTAACGGTGATAAACGGTAGTTGTTGTTTCTGACTGCACCTTGGAACGCGTCTGCTTGGTCGCTCGTCATCATAGCTCGACACTCTGCATCCACTGGACCGATGATGATGAACTTATTCTTCACTTTAAAAGGTTTTTAAGAAACAGTGAAGAAATGGGTTTTAAAAGAAGATAATAGAGCAACGGATGGATTAAATGTAAATATACGTATTATTGCTATCTGACTCATTTTCCCGTAATATATATATATATATATATATATATATATATATATTCTATGAAATGAATGTGTGCATTCCAGAGCTTCTCGTGAGCCTTCAGTCACGTTACTTTTTTCGTGGAGGTGTTTCAGCTTTTTACTTGATGCTGAGGTTCACAAAACTGCTGGTGAAGTTGTTGTTGTTGTTGTTGTTGTTGTTGTCAGGGTTCGTACGGTCATGAAAAACCTGGAAAAGTCATGGAAATTTAAAATGGTAATTTCCAGGTCTGGAAAAATCACGGAAAAAACTAAAATCATAAAAGTCATGGAAATGTGTTATCACATGTTCATTGATGCCGAGTTTGAAATAATTAATGTTTTTTTAAAAGAAAGACGCTCAAAATATAACATTTTCAAAATTGTTCATGCTTATACCGAGATTTCAGTTTGGTCATGGACATTTGGTTTAAAGTCATGAAAATCCATCAGTCATAATGTGTGAGAGGCACTAAGAGCCCTGGGTTGTGTAAGTTACACAACAACAACAACAACAACTTCAGCAGCGGTCCCCCGCCCGAGTGTAAGGGAACTCTTTTGCCATCTGGAGGTTTGGGAGCGCCAGAAGAAACGGGCTGGGCAGCGACAGACGTCACTCTGGTTGTTGAGCAGACCCGGTGCAGAAAGTACAAAAATAACCAGATGTAGGAAAAAGTGTGAAAGGCGATGACTCATCCGAGTGTTTTCTTCCACTGCTCAGCTCCAGGTTCTCCAGGGCAAACTCTTCATGTTGCTGTGTGAAGGCGTCCCTCCACTTGTCACTACAGTCTGAGGCTGTAGCGAACAGCCATGGTATTTGTCTTTACGCTCGAAGCGTCTCTTGAGGTGGAGGTCGGGTAATAACCCTGTTGTCTGTTGTCCCCCCCCACCCCCTTCCAGAGTAAGAAGCGTCAGTACGACCAGGAGGTGGAGAACCTGGAGCGGCAGCAGAAGCAGACCATTGAGAGGCTGGAGCAGGAGCACACCACGCGGCTCCGGGACGAGGCCAAGCGCATCAAAGGCGACCAGGACAAAGAGCTGTCCAAGTACCAGAACATGCTGAAGAACCGCAAGAAAGAGGTTAGCGCCTTGATGTCCTTTCACTTCCCTCGGCACTCACGCGGCGGGGGGCGTGTGCACGTGAGTTATGTTGATATGTTGAGGCACACAGAAGCCTCTGTGATCCGTCTAAGGAGTGTTAGCCACACAGGAGCTCCTCCTGCTCTGCGACGGTAGCATCACAGAGTTCTCCGGCAGATACTTGTTCTGTTCTCCACCCCGCCCCCTGACCCGAGTGTGCTGTTCCCCGTCTCGGCTCAGAGTGCCGTGTTCAGATCAACGTGTGGGAGGGCGTGGCCTGTGACCCACAGGGAGGGGCAGTGTTGTGGTTCAGTCTTTTACAGCTGTCCTCTTGCACCTTGCCCAACGCTCCCATGTGTTTCTCTCATTTGTAATCCGGCCTCTTGCTTGTCTCCCAACGTGTGACTCCCTACTCTCGAGACTACACACACCTGTTTTCAGTAGATCAGTGCAGGTCCACACCAAGACTAAAGCGGTGCTGTGCCACCCAGAGAAATGTTTACTGCTGACAAGTCCACAAGCATCGGAGCTCATGCGAGAACGTTCGGGTCTCGAGTCGCTCCTTCTTTTCTGTTTGGAGAGTCAGCGCCACTACACTTTCTGACTTCACACGTCCGCTGTGTGAGTCAACACGGCATGTGAATGAGAGTGTGTTCATGAGAAATAGAAATGATATTACGTAACTACCCGATAATTCAATATGAGGCTCCACGTCCTGCCCCACATGGTCTATGTTGAAGTCCAGCTTTCAGAGATCCAGGGAGGGAAGTGTCTCATGTCACCGGCGGCAGCAGCAGAATTAAGTGACCAGCTGAAGGCCAGTACTGACGTGACAGGACGGATAGGACCGGTCTGGTCCACAGCCTCGCGGTTTATCGCTTGTGCATTTTCTGTTCTACCGTCCCCACGAGAACAGAACATGCCAGGCCTAGGTCCGTTGGTTGAATGGTCGCCGCTTGGAGACGTGCGTTGATGTAAACCTTGATGGTGCTTACTGTATCGTCACTGAGCGCCACACCTCGGCTTACTGCTGTGTGGGCGGAGCCGGGGGGGGGGTGAATGTGACAACAGGCAGGGGGCCGCTCTTTATCACCTGTTGTTATCGTCTGCTTCTTTAGCCTGGGGCGAACTTGGCAGAAAGCCTGAAGGCAATCACACACACACACACACACACACACACACTCTCTCAGCTGGCCTCATAAAGCCTACCCAGCTTAATGTATGGATAAAGGTTCCTGTGTGGAAGTTTCTCACTGATGAGGCTGATTTATTGTTATTAATAGTGTAATAACGAGGCTGGTTGTCGGTCTCATCCTCATTGCTGTGGGTGCAGGACACCATGTGACCTGCAGGTCAGTTTCCTGTAACCCCTGTCCTCCTCCGTCCAGGAACAAGAGTTCCTTCAGAAGCAGCAGCAGGATCTGGACACGGCTCTGAAGAAGATCATCCAGCAGCACAAACACGAGCTGGCCACCATCGAGAGGGACTGCCTCAACAACAAGCAGCAGCTGCTCCGAGGTGAAAACAAGGCGGGGCCAGACGCACCGTGACGCTGTGTTCGTGTGCCGTGGGCAGAGAACTGTCAGCGCAGCTGGACTCCGATTATTCCCATAGTTCGAGGTGTTTTCTCCGCTCCATGAACATAATTCAATCTAGAATTCAATTCAAGATTATTTCAGGCGATGGGGTTTGAACATGTGAGAAAACAGCTGATTTTCTAGCAGGCAGACGATCGTATCCGACCGGTTTTCAGTTTGTGTCGGATCCACAACAAAAGACGCCCGTCAGCTCTTTTGTCCACCAGACCCAAACAGATCATCTTACTGGTATCTTATCTTATTGACCTACATCAGCGTTCTCTCGTTGTTATCCATTCAACACACACTTTGGGACCCTCCCTACTCCGGGAACATGCAGCAGCATCTACCATCGGAACAGGCGGCTCAGCAGAAGCAATCCTGGACACTGGAACGCCTCAGAGCAGCTCATTGTTATAAAGAGAAATGATCTTCATGGCGTAAACCACCAAATCACATTTTGAGGATGTTCTCTTCCCAATGATTCGACTCGCGGCCGCAGAAGTGAAGCACGTCATAATGTAGTGGTGAGAAACCTCTCACCCTCACTTCTCTCTTTAAAAACAATACGAAGGCTCTCGTGACCATATGTATGGTTAGTTTGATGATTAGTGCCAGAATGTATTTAATACTTTATTACATGGACCTCTATATTCAGTTCAACGGTTATCCAGTTTATAAAAACGTTAAATACATTTGTTTCTCACCGTGTGCAAATGAATAATCATCATCCAGCGGTTCTGGATGGAGAACTTTGGAGTTTACTTCTTTAACTTCTGCGCAATGTGTCATCACGAAATGTGTTTTATGTAACTCATATCGCAGATTAGCAGTAAACGAGCCTGTGAATGGTTCCTCTAATCGTTAGCTCTGTCCTTTGTCCACCAGCGCGGGAGGCCGCCATGTGGGAGCTGGAGGAGCGCCACCTGCAGGAGAAACACCAGCTGTTCAAGCAGCAGCTCAAAGACCAGTACTTCATGCAGAGGCACCAGCTGCTGAAGAGACACGAGAAGGTACAGGGGGCGCTTCTGTTCCCGCCACAAGCTGAGCAGTGAAAAGGGGGAGCTCCACCCTCCCCCCACACACCCATCCACCCTCGACGTTCTGTGTCTGCCCGTGCAGGAGATGGAGCAGATGCAGCGCTACAACCAGCGCCTGATCGAGGAGATGAAGAACAAGCAGACGCAGGAGAGAGCCCGGCTGCCCAAGATCCAGCGCAGCGACGCCAAGACCCGCATGGCCATGTTCAAGAAAAGCCTCCGCATCACCGGGGCGGCCATCACCCCCGAGCAGGAGAGGGAGAAGGTCAAGCAGGTGACGCGCCAAACAAACTGTTCTGCCGGGAAATGAAATGAACCCGTTTTGGCTTCTATCGGATGGAAAGCCGGAGACCAAAACGTTCCTTCAGAGTACGAGAACCCGGCGGGCTAACGGTGTCCCTGTTCTCCAGTTCGCAGCTCAGGAAGAGAAGAGGCAGAAGAACGAGAGGCTCCATCAGCTCCAGAAACACGAGAACCAGATGAGGGACCTGCAGCTGCAGTGCGACGCCAACATCCGGGAGCTGCAGCAGCTGCAGGTAGAGACTCCGCCCCTCTGAGGACCGACTGACCGCGTGCAGAAGCCGGTTCCTTACCCCTCCCCGTGTGCCTTTCAGAACGAGAAGTGCCACCTGCTCATCGAACACGAGACGCAGAAGCTGAAGGAGCTGGACGAGGAGCACGGCCTGGAGCTGAAGGAGTGGAGGGAGAAACTACGACCCAGGAAGAAGGTAGAGCGCCTGCTCCTCCGGATACGATGCTCCCCTTGAATGGGACCAATGACTGTGATCCAAACCAGAATACACCGATACGCATGTTGTGTGTGTTCAAAGATGTCTTGTTACTCAGAATTATGCATTTGTTGCATTGAGGGGTCTATTTCTTTGGTTTAGAGAGGAAGACTTTGAAGGTCCCTGTTCTTTCTGCTATTGTACTATTAGTATTATGGTTCTGCTGGTTTAGGTTACCGTGGTATCATTTCAGTAAGTATTGAGATACTCCTAGTAGTATGACCTCACTGCACATGCAGACCAACCACGAGACGACAAAGTCAAACAAAAGAAAGTAAAACGCATGATGAAAGATCAAGTGACCGGCTAAGAGCGATGTGATTGGTGTGCGTCATAACCGAGGTGTTGAGGTGTAGTCATGGGGATGTGTTTAGTCGGTGCTGGACACTGCAGTCGGGCTTAGTCACGGACTTGGAGAACTTTAATCTCCCCAAAGTTGCTGCACAGCACAGTGACTAATGAACATGAAATGGACCCAATCGAAACATGGAAGTCATCATCATGATCTATTAGGCTTCAACCAATCACGTTGAGCTGAGCGGGCATATTCAAATATTCCACTATAGGGAACGACATCACAGACGCTACTCCTCAAACCTTTTATTGGAAAAATCTAAATATTAAATAAATGCAAAATATTGTTATAGATGTGATCTAATGTATTCACATATCCCATCGGAATCACTACTTAGATATAAAGCCCCAGACACCAGCACCTCTCCTCATGTGTGTGTGCGTGTGCGTGTGCGTGTGCGTGTGTGTGCCCCGCAGGCCCTGGAGGACGAGTTCACCAGGAAGCTGCAGGAACAGGAAGTGTTCTTTAAGATGAGCGGCGAGTCGGAATGCCTTAACCCGTCCAGCCAGAGCCGCATCTCCAAGTTCTACCCCATCCCCACCGTCCACTCCACCGGTTTCTAGTCGACATGGACATGGTGTGTGTGTGTGTGTGTGTGTGTGTGTGTGTGTGTGTGTGTGTGCACACACACACACACACACACACACAGCGCAACAGTCCAGACTGAGCTTCCTTGCCTTTTGTCTTCTGGGAAACTGTTGGAGGCATTTCTGTTTCTGGACTCTGCTCCTCAGTCGGCAATCTCAGCCTCATTTTGTTCACCTGGTCATACTTTCACACTATTATTATTATTATTATTATGTTTGAAGGACAATTATGGAGGAGTTTTTTCAGATTCCGTGTTTCAGTGAAGTAGCTGTCTGGCCAACCTTCCTGTTTGATTGTTTTTTTATAAAGATGCCGGTGCCTGTAGGATTTGATCTGCTCGACTGTCAAATTATTATTATTTCCTGCTCGATTCTTTTCTTCTTTGGACACGTGTACGGAAGCTCTGAGAAGACAAGAAATATTGTGGAGAGATTATCTTGGGGAAACCGTTCAAACAAGCCGTTCTGGATCCCTCTGGAGGCAGCCTCTCAGGGCTTCCCATCATTTACATGAGAAAAGAAATCCGTTTTATACAACTTAAACAAACTGTCGATGATTTCATTGAGGTAAATATTTAACAGCAACCATATCATTTCTACTTGATAACATAGAATGTATTCCTGCTGAAGGAGCAGCTTCCTTCAGATGAAGGAGAGATCCAGTATATGTGATGGACCCTATATCTCTGTGTGGTAGACGTTTAGCTTGTGATGCGTAGAGCTTGAGCTGATGCATGATCTCAACACGAGCTTCAGGAACCTTCTTCCGGACGCCTCCAGCATGCAGTGGAGACAAAGTGACACCGACGCTGTCCAGCGAGCGGCCCTCTCCCCGTCAGCGGGTTCAAACCTCTCCGTCCTGAGCAGATCCAACCGACGAGCGGCTCCACGTGTCATGCTGCTGCTGCTGGTGAGGAGTGTCCTCCCTGGAATACTGTGAGCATCGTCCTGCTAGCCCACGGCCTTAAGGACGGATACAGATGGACCCCTGGTGTCGGGGCGCCGCTGGGTTTTACGCCAGCTGGCCAACTTCCTGTTGACTGACACAAGAAAGGACCACAACGGGAGCTCTCAGCATTTCTTTTATTCAGGCGGGTCGATTGTGACGTCGCATTCGATTTGGACCATCTGGGCCATCTTGACTTGTGATTGGTTTATCTCGTCCTTTTTTTTTTTCCTTTACGATGATCTAGTCAAAGGTATTTAATAACCGGAACTAACTGTGGAGCACAAACCATTCCGTTGGAGTGCTGTGCACCTTTTCCAGAACTTTCTCCCTCGTTATTTATATAAAATGCAGCATTCAGGACTAAGTGCTTGTTCTGTTGGCTCGGTTCGACACTCAATGAGTAACGGATGATATTCATATTGGAAAACAATGATGCCCATATCAAAATCATTCTGCAGAAAAGAAGAAGTCTCTTTTTAGAATAGCTGTAATGTTGTTGGTCATTGTGCTGTAAATAAACCAGTGTGTCTCTGTACGTGGTCGTGTGTGGTCTCTGGTGTGATGCATGTGCAACTATCGGTCCCAAAAGCTTAAAGATTCTTCAAAAAACTAAGCAAAACACTTTTATTTTTTATTGAGAGGTCAGCCCTCGGTCCAGTGGATCACAAACCAGCTCGTATTAATAAACCCTGGTTTTCACAGCACAGCGGACATTAAGGAATAGAACAAAAAAAATGTAATCAGTGATAGGGACAGATCTGCTGTGTTTCAGTACTTTACACACAACCTCCATATAAAACAGGATCGTCTCTCCAGGTTCCATCGTTCAGTAGCGTGAATCAGACGACGACATCCCGCCTCCTGTGGGTCGTCATGGTGACGTCTCCTGAAACATAGCGCACATGGGTTAGTGAGACCTTCACCGTCCAGTCAGACGCATCACAACGAGCAGCCGGTCTCCTTGGAGAGCTGCAGAGGACGACTTGAGATCAGTCCGCCCGGCTAACGTGCGTCTCGGATCTACTTTGTCAATGTCCCTGCAGGGGAAACGAAGCTGCCAACTGACCTCTGTCTCCTTTCTGTCCTTCTCGCCCAGGACGGCCTTGTTCACCTGTGTCCACACAGACGGAGGAGATTACTTCATGATCATGAGTGACCAACAGTTCTGATACATCGTCATTGCAGAAGAAACCATGAAACGAGTGGATTCTTAACAAGGAATCCCATTTTTTTTTTTACAGCTCGTTTCCCAAAGGATTCCTCATTCCAAACTCCAACAGCATCTATCGGTCTACCTCTCTCTCCTTTTGGCCCCGGGTGTCCCGCGTCCCCTTTGTATCCTGGTCTGCCCGGCGACCCCACGATGGCTCCATGCGCTGTGGAGCACACGGTCACTTATCAGAAACCCTGATTCTCACATCTATGAGCTCCTTCATCTTCCTCGTTGTGAAGTCTTTACTTTTCATGTATTCCACTAAATCCGTGACATTAGCGTCGACCCCAAACAGCCGGCTGTGTCCGGGTGGGCCGGGCGGTCCCGGCGGCCCCTGGACGGCCCGTGCATTGTGGTTCCGATCAACGTCACGCAGCAGACCGTGAGCTGGAGACACGGGGAGGAAGAAGAGGAGAGTCAACCTGTACCTCTTCCTCTCGTGCTTCATCACACATCTGGAGTTGAGGCGCGGGGCAGCGGCGCACATTTGATGTAACCCAGCAGGTCGGTGACGTTCCCACTGGAACCGGACCACCGGCTGTGACCGGGGGGGCCCGCGGGGCCGGGCGGTCCTGGAGGTCCTTGGAAAACCCGACTGTTGTATTCCCTCACGATGTCGTGCAGAAGGCCGCGGGCTGGAGGGACAAACAACTCTGTGAGGCAAGTGGAGGTCAGAGGAGGGTCAGTGCGATCTCAATACAGCGAGCAGAACTTCGGCCTCACACCTGTTGGAGGTTACACATGTAAGAGGCTCGTTAAGGCACAAGTCTGGAAGAACACGGAGCATGTGAGGATGAACCCAAAGCCCAAAGCCTCCCCTCTGGACTGGCCAGAGAGGAGCGAGCTGCTCATCTGGTGCTGGACAAGTTATGTCCTGCACCAAAGTCTTGTTCCCTTTAGTCAGAACACACTGAACTGGACTTGTGTGTGCCTAACGGCGGGTATGGCCCTGTGTGTGCTGGGAACCAAAGGAATGGGAGGAGCTTCAAGGCTCTGCAGACTGCAGGGTCCAGCCCCTTGTCCACAGAGGCCTTTACTGCTGGACACACTGACTTTACAACCACACTCTCCTGGGGGACGAGCGCTTCTCCATCACTCTGCAGTCAGAACTTCCAGAGGCCGAGTTATTCCACGCCGCGCTGTGTGCCAGAGGCCACGCCCCCTAACGGGCGATACACTGGTGATGTATTAATGATGGCACGGTTCACTTGCCGTGTGACACGTTCATACATGTCCTCTAGTCCTCCTACATTTGATGTAGTCCGTGACTTGGACAGCCATGTTGGAGAAGTCTCCGGGCTCCAGGCTCCCGTAGCTGGCGCTTGGTACGCCTGGCTCTCCCTTGTGTCCTTGTGGCCCAGCGGGTCCTGGCCTCCCAGGAGGTCCAAACATGTCGTCTCTCTCGCCGTCATCTGGAGAGGAGACAACATACGAGACACAAAGACTTAGTTATTGGGCCATAAGTGACAATAAATCAGATTTAGGAAGTCTATGTTGACATTGTGCCTTCATTGAATAGTGAAGTCTAGTTGGGAACCAGAAGACGTGCGATGCTCTACTTTTGAACACATGACAAGGAGTTGTTGTTGTTGTTGTCCTTCAACAAGTGGAGGACTCCGTCACAAGTCAAGAACCGTAGCTGCTCAGCCACATGTTGTACCTGTTAGGTATTCGGAAACAAGGCACTTCGTAGATGATGGAAAACAGGCTTCCGGACGCGCATGAATTAAGTTATCAACATTTAATGGCAAGAAGTGTAAAACAAACAATCAAAGCTCACGGCCGTGGTCTTCCTCAGCCTTCAGCCTCGGGCGATACCAGTATAAGAGGGCGATTCGTCTTTTTCACGAAGTTTTGTCACTCTGGGTCAAAACGTAATTTCAGGTCAAGTATTTTCACAATAAAATTCCTGTCTATTATTTCCAGTATTAAAGTCACCTTCACAATAAAAGTCCCTTGTTATTGTAAGTCACGTCACAGATTTCAACCGGCTTCGTCGATCTATAATACTAACATAGACACTCTCATGAACATACATTAATTCTTGCCATTTACATTTGCATAGAATAAACATTACTCCTATGCTTCATAATACATTAATAACGATATCAATATTCTCCCTAATATGTTCTATTATAATATTTTTCTATATGTATTAATTTAAAATATAAGACCTCTGCAGATGTTATCAAAATAAATTATTACCACCTAACATACCTGTGAACTGACCGCTGAGACGATGCTGCTGTTGCTCGGCCCTCAGCCTCTCCCGGTGGGCGTGCTCGCCGTAGGACACCTGGCCCCGGGTCCCCCCGGGGGTGCCCTCGGGCCCACGGGGCCCAGGTGGGCCGGGTAGGCCTCTGAAGGCGGTACCTTTGGATCAACAGATGTGGAGGAAGACAAAATGCATCTTGCACTAACTGACATGACCATTTGACACCATCTATAGTCAGCCAGATGAGCTGATGAAGCTACAGTCGTCAGTCAGACTCACTCTGCAGGTAGTCATGAATGTTTGAGCCAATGTCGTTCCCAAAGCCTGGTGGGCCGGGTGGCCCGGCTGGGCCAGGTGGACCTTGTGGGCCAGGGGAACCAGGACGCCCCTGAGGAGCGGCTTGGTATCCAGCTAGTTGGACAAAATCAACATTAGCGTCGGGAAACAACCACGTGATTTTGCTGGGTGGCTGATGTCTGCGTTCTGATCCTCTTTCTCACTTGATACCACGTGTCCAGGAGGCCCCGGGAGCCCAGGTGGTCCAGGGGCACCAACCACCCCCCTCTCTGGAGGTAGACAGGACCCACGGTCAGTCAGACATGTGCTCTCCTGGTCTCCCGGAGGTCCAGCGGTAACACTCACCACTCATGAGGGTGAGGACGCGTTCCGCCACCTCCTGGGGGTTGAACCCATTGCTGCCGAGGCCGGGAGCTCCAGGGGGTCCAGGGGGACCGGCGGTACCAGCGAGGAACCTCCTCACGTCCTCTCCTGGAAACACGTCATTCACACAATGTGACCAACAGTCTCACATGCAACGCTCTCAGAGCAGGGAATCGAACCCACACCCTTCAGGTAAGCCATTCAAATATTGAGTTGAGAAAGTAATCTGGAGACTTTAACCCCTGCATCGGACTCACGTTGGAGCAAGTTGACGATGTCATTGACAGAGATGGTGCCAGGTGGACCTGGGGGTCCAGCAGGGCCGGACGTCCCATCATACCCTCTACCTGAACGGGGCAACGTCACCAGAAGGTTCCACCACTGTTAGACAAGCTGGAGCTGTCACAAACATCCATATAGTCACATTATTACAGAATGTGTCATACTCTGGACGTAGGCCAGGACTTGGTTGGCCAAATCCTCCACCGGCCTGTCCCCTCCGCTCCCTGTGGGCCCAGGTGGACCGGGAGGGCCAGCAGGTCCAGCCAAGTACTGGCGGATGTCGCCTCCTGCGTGTCAAGACAATGGTGTCTCATTCATTGGATCACAATAACAACATGCAGTAAGGTGAACACACGCGTAGCTCACTCTGAAGGTACTGTGAGATGTACTGGCCCACATCCGTTGGTCCAGATCCACTTCCATCTCTTCCAGGGGGTCCAGGTGGGCCGGGGGCTCCTGAACTGATGGATCCACCTGGTACACAAATCACCACAAATTACGTAATGTAGAAAAGAAGACTGAAATATCAAAGATTGAATACCTACTATTATTAATACTGCTACATTAATAGCGGTACCATTCGACTGAGCAGCTGAGTGTTGAGGCCGGTGCAGAGGTACTTCAACAAATATATATTATAACAAATAGTCTGAGCATATTGTAGTAGTAGCTGGTTGCTATAGATTCAAACCTTCACTACTCTCTGAATGGGGAATACTACTCCGGACTTTAGCCACAGTTATCGGTCCCTGGTCCAAGACTGGCGCCCCGGTAATAATAGTTTGTAGATAATCCTATTTATATTAATAATTGTATTGATATAAATAATATTTTTTTTAAACCTGCTTATAATCAAATCTGCTACTACCAGATCCCAACAAATTAATATTTGAGAAAAAAACATTGACAGATATCACACCTGTCCATCGTGCCGTGGTCCTCCATAATATGATTTGATATGATATGATTTAGGATGGCCTTACCGTGGGAGGGCCCGGGTGCTCCTGCGTCGCCTGTGGGGGACAGTGCAACATGTCATGTGCGCTCTCTGTGTCTCCAGCTGACTTATCTGGACCTGCACTTCCAGTTCTTCAGCTTACCGACTGCTTACCTGCAGCCTGACTCGCTCTGACTGGCTGCTTAACACATGTGTTTGCTGACTTCTCGTTAAAGGAAAATACCAAGCAGACAGGAAGTGTTTGTGTTTAACCGTTCCCTGATGGCTCAATCTTGTATCACAACACAAATGAAAGAAGCGGACGTGTAACAGGTCAGAGCATCGGGCTGAGTTTACCTTTAGGTCCTTCTGGGCCCGGTGGCCCCTGAGACCCCCTGGGTCCAGGCTGGCCTGGGAAACCTGACGTGAAAAGCAGAACACTGATTTAACACCTAGAGGTTCATCATTGATCCCTCAAAATCCCTCCTTGACAACTAAAGATGAAGACTACCAGATGTGTACATGTCCACATGATGAGTGACCCCTGTGTAATGGTCATTGGCTTGAGGGCCATTGTCCACATATGACAACATATGCATCAAAGTACACACACACACACACACACACACACACACACACACACACACACACACACACACACGTAGCTCACTCTGAAGGTACTGTGAGATGTACTGGCCCACATCCTCTGGTCCAGATCCACTTCCATCTCTTCCAGGGGGTCCAGGTGGTCCAGGTAGGCCTGGGGCTCCAGGACTCGACGAGCCACCTGGTACGACACCACATGGCACGTAGAGAAACGAGTGAAATATTAAAGTCATACAATATCATAAAAATACTATAAATCGTTGAAGCACTCTTTTGATGGAGTAATGATTGTTCCAGCGTCTCCTCGTGGCAGAGTCACTTTAACTGCATTTAAAAAGGGGAACTTTAATTTTTCTTGAAAACACTGCAGCCGTAAAGACCATTTCAGCATCGCTGTCCCCTGGTAAAAAACCCTGCTGTGACATGTTTGTGAGGTGAGTAGTGGGCCATAGAGGGAGTGGTCTTCAGCCATCAGGCAATATTCTCTATATGCAGTATTAACTGTTGGTTGAAAGGCTTCCTGGAATGTGAAAGTGTATATGTGACACTATATGTCAATAGGGTCAGTGAATCAGTCTTGCTTTGGCCCCTTCCCTGGGACTACTTTTCCTTCGGAGACCCAAACCAGGATCTGTTGCTCTCAACAACACAGCTCCCATGACCCCCCACAGCATGCATTTCAGGAATAAGGAGCTCCTTCACAAGCTGGAGGATCGAAGGGGAACATCATCGGGAAATGACACACAACACACAACAACAACAACAACAACAACAACAACAACACAAAAACAAACAAACAGAACGCCAACAGAACCCAGAATACAAACAAAGCAAATTCTCTATAGATATAAATATATTATTGTAAGCTAACAGAAACACGCCGATCCGTAGTTTAAGGTGGTTATTCTTCTTTAAATAAAGTATAGTTACTAATATTCTATTCCACTTATGCCAATAGATCCCCCCTAATGATACCCACTGTATCCCTTGGAGATTGTTGGCATGATTGACAGGTGTGTCACGACCTGCAGACCTTCGAAGAGGAGTCACAATGCATGAGCTGATATGAGACTCAGGATGCCTTACCGTCGGGGGCCACGCGGTCTCCTGGGTAGCCTGCAAGGAGCACGTCAGCAGTCAGGTGAAAAACACACAGGCATCGACAGACAGGAAGTGTTCACACACACACACACACACACTTTACCTTTAGGTCCCCGTGGCCCCTCTGGGCCCGGCGGCCCCTGAGACCCCCTGGGTCCCGGCTGGCCTGGGAAACCTGACGTGAAAACCAGAACACTGATTTAACATGTGGTACCAGAGCTTGGAGCTTCATCACTGACGGATGAAAGTTCCCAGATGTAGCTGAAAGCTCTGGGAGATACTGACAAGGTTTCCCTACATGGAGCTAGCCCCCCCACAGCATCCCCACCAACACATCTTCACCTACCAGCAACAGACTGCCCGGGACTCCCTGGAAGGCCCGGTTGACCCGGTTCCCCTGGAACGATCATTATTACAATAAGACACGTTTCTTTGAAATGTCTGTGGCATGCAATGGATTTCAATGTTTTCACCTGGGTACCCCTGGGGTCCTTCGGTGCCAGAGGACAATGCAAAATAAGACGAAACCACTTAAATACAATATACTCTTCACTTTAAATACACAAACTGACCTCAAAGGTTCTGGAAACCTGCCGGTCTGCACTTTATCTTACAAATTTTCTATTTCTAATCATTTCACTGTGTTTATTGTTGATTGTTGTTGTTATTGTTATTGTCTATTGTCGCACCACACATCGTGACAAATTCCCTGTATGTGAAAACGTAAATTTGAATAAAAGGTTCCGATTCTGAAAGAACATTCTGTGAGGCAGAAGTTCTCAACCATTCTGAAGAAGAATCTGAATTTCTTTGGACCCGGCCTCGTCCCCCTGGATGATGATGATGATGATGATGATGATGATGATGATGATGATGATGATGTCTGCATGAAGCCTTCTCAGAAACAGGAACCAGAACTATTAAATAAACCTACCTGCTGAGCCCTGTGGGCCGGGGGGTCCTGGTGGGCCGGCGAAGAAGGTTTCTGAGGCAAAGCAGAGAAGAAGATGAAAGATGGCGAGCAGAGAGCTGAAGATGAACGAGACACTTGTTTTTATTCATTTGTCTAAAATAAGATTTTGTTCCCCAACCTGAGGTTGGCACGAAGCTGCCGGGCTGCCCCGGAGGTCCAGGTGAGCCAAGTCCTTTTGGGACAACAGAACACACGACGGGTCAGAGACAGAACATCCTCCGTGAGCCGAGGGTTCTATTCCACTGGTTACCTGGCTCTCCAGCAGGTCCTCTGCGTCCTGGAGGTCCCTGTTTAGTGTCACCTAATTGAGAGTTACATAAACATTTACACAATTATTAGTTTGATCTATAAGCACTTATTACAATTATTTTAATTGCCTGTTTGGTAGAGTGGCCAGACGGAAGCCACTCCTCAGTAAAAAGTACATGACAGCCCGCATAGAGTTTGCAAAAAAGCGCCTGAGAGACTCTCAGACCATGAGAAACAATATTCTCTGGTCTCTTTGGCCTGAATGCCAAGCGTCATGTCTGGAGGAAACCAGGCGCTGCTCATCACCTGGCCAACACCATCCCTACAGTGAAGCACGGTGGTGGCAGCATCATGCTGTGGGGATGTTTTTCAGTGGGAGGAACTGGGACACTAGTCAGGATTGAGGGAAAGATGAATGCAGAATGTACAGAGACATCATCGATGAAAAGATGCTCCAAAGCGCTCTGAACCTCAGACTGGGGCGACGGTTCGTCTTCCAACAGGACGACGACCTGAAGCACACAGCCAAGATAACAAAGGAGTGGCTTGGGGACGACTCTGTGGAGGTCCTGGAGGCCCAGCCAGAGCCCTGACCTGAACCCCATTGAACATTTCTGGAGAGATCTGAAAATGGCTGTGCACCGACACTCCCCATCCAACCTGATGGAACTTGAGAGGTTCTGCAGAGAAGAACGGGAGAAACTGCCCAGAAATATGTATGCCACGCCTGTGGAATCATACCCAAGAAGACTGGAGGCTGTAACTGCTGCCAAAGATGCTTCAACAAAGTATTGAGCAAAGGCTGTGAATATTTATGTACATGTTATGTTTTTGTTCTTTATTTTTTATAAATGTGCAAAGATTTGCAAAAAAAAGTTTTCACTTTGTCATTATGGGTTGTTGTGTGTAGAATGTTGAGGAAAATAATGAATTTAATCCATTTTGGAATAAGACTGTAACATAACAAAATGTGGAAAAAATTAAGCGCTGTGAATACTTTCCATATGCACTGTATGTAACACACACACACACACACACATAAAACACACACACACACACCAACTGAAAAACGTTTCTTTGGACATACCAGGAGGGCCTTGAGCCCCAGCTGCTCCAGGAGGCCCTGGGGGTCCTGGTGGGCCGGGCCGGCTCTCCTCTGAAAGAGTCCAGTTTGGGTTGAAAGCTTAACAAGGTCCAGGTGTGTGTGCCTGCCTCTCACACGGTGTGCTTGATACCAGCGCCACAGGAAGTCAAAGTAAGGCCTAACAGAAGTAGAGCGGTACTCACTGTGGGGGTGGGCGCCGGGCGGTTCTGACCCGGTACTCCCAGACGGTCCCTTTTCTCCTTTCTCTCCTGGCTCTCCCTTGGAGCCTATGTTATGATATCAAAGTACCATCACGTCTGTTAAATATGCACCAGCAGTCCTCACATCCACGGTCAAGACACAAGACTTTGTCTTTACCAGGTTGTCCTGGGAGCCCGGCGGGGCCGACGGGTCCAGACAGACCGTGGGTACCAGCAGGACCAGGAGGCCCAGCAGGCCCCGGGGGCCCGGGGATGGCCACCGTGTTGGAGCCAACTGGAAACCAAAAGCACGGTCCACTGTGAGACTTGTTCTGGATGTGTACCTGGAGCAGGGATTGATTGGCCGGGGTTCTTACTGGGAGCGATGACTTTACCCGCTGATCCTGGTTGCCCTGAGAGACGGAGTTACGTTGGATTAGATTAGGGGGTCAACCTAGAGCCGCATGCGGCTCTTTAGCGCTGCCTAGTGCCTAACGTTTTCCAATGCTGTAAAAATGTGTAGAATAAATATTAAATTTCAACATGTCTGTCAACGAAGATTTGCGTCATAGCCTGCGACACGTTTCTGTCAGCAGGGCGGGACGCCGGGCAGGTGGCTGTTTATACTACCGATACCGGTGGCTGTGTGATGGGCCATGGACCCCAAAGGGGAAAGAGAAAAATAACTGAGGAGAACAGAGGATTCAACGTTTTTATCCGGTTGATAATCCGACTATCGCGGCCGTTACGGTGAATTGGATTAGGAACCGGACTTTGCGTCTTTGCCCATGCGCACGCAAGCGCAACGAGTATCGCCACGAGCATCGCCACGAGCATCGTGTCTTAACTCCCGCACTCCCGCCACACATCGTATTTCTCACGCTGAAAACAACTCTCGGCTATTTCATGTTTTAATGTGCCGCAGCGCCAACATGGTAACATTTAATCCAGCAACCAATGAACCAATCTCTTCAAAACTTGAGCCCTGGAGTTGTAATGAAAGCAGCGCCACCTATCGTATCGGAGGTGACATGTTTAAACTGGAGGAGGCATCGCACAACAGAGTAGTCACGTGGTGCGTTATTATCAGTCTACACTACAGGATGCACCGCAGGAAAAATAAACATTTAATCAGGAAGGCTCATTATGTATTTGTAGCCAACTTAGTCATTTTGATAGTAGGCTAATATAGATACATACAGCATGTATTGTCTTCATTTTAAGGCTTATATAAGGCTTTTAATTTTTTGCGGCTCCAGACGTATTTGTTTTTTGTTTTTTTAGGTCCAATATGGCTCTTTCAACATTTTGGGTTGCCGACCCCTGGATTAGATGATCAAACTTCATACGAGCAGGACGCGTATCAACAGTTCGACAAAGTCTGTCTAGAAAAGGGAAAAGGGGTTTAGGTTTTCTGCAGACTGGTCTGGGTCTACGAGGAGCGTCTCTTTAGGTGTTTCTAAAAATAGATTGAAAGAGTTGGAGATGGGGTCATCTGATGCTAGATATATTCTTTGACAGGTATATGCACCTGTGTGAACTGGGTTATGATGACTGGAGTCTTAGTTTTGGTTTTATTCATGCTGTGATCTAAAGGGTTTATATTGTCTGTCACTGGTTTATGTTGTATTGTGTGTAACTTTGTGTAATGTGCTACTGCTGCTGTCTAGGCCAGGAAACTCTTGTAAATGAGATTTTTAGTCTCAATGAGGCTTTTCCTGGTTAAATAAAAGGTCTGTGTTTCAATCATTGGACCGGCGGTTCGATCCCCGCTCTAGTCGATGTGTCCTTGAGCGAGACACTTAACCCTGAATCCCCGTCGCTGTGTCTACGTGTGTGATTCTAAGTCGCTTTGGATAAAAGCCTTAGCTACATATAATGTAATGAATGCATGGTACTTGTTTGACACTACTTTAGAAGTAAAGTGTGTATGCAGGCGTACTTTAGGTTATCCTATAAGTGAATCTAATGGTGGCGCTCAACCAGCTGCTCTGCCATCGCTCCATAGATACTTCTCATTAGACCAACCTACCGTACAGTCTTTCAGGTACTTTGTTACCTTGTCATAATGCTTTGCATCAAAGAAACATTTTCATTCCAGTATTGTTTTGAAAATAAACTTCCGTTGACCCTCAGATAATATCTGAGACACGTAACGGATGACATCACAACCGGCGGGCTGCTGTGTGGTGGGAGGAGCCTACCTGGGGGACCAACATCTCCAGAAAGTCCCGGCGGTCCTCTCAGTCCAGGAAGTCCCATGGAACCCGTGTCACCTGCACACAGAGCAGCCTTTACCTCGAATCTCAGTCTGCTGGCATGTTCCTCAGGCAGCTCCTCCAGAGCAAACCCAGGGCAGTTCTCTCTGATCCAGACGGATTCCTCACCTGAGATTCCTTTAGACCCCTTTTGTCCAGCAGGTCCTGGTGGTCCATGTTGTCCAGGTTCACCTTGAACCATGAAAACAAGAAACATATAGATCTAAAACCTTTTTATAACCAATAACAACTTCTTCAAAAGGTTTGCAACATGATTCAGACTTTTATTTATTATCATATATTTCAAAAGAATAAATTACACAAATATAGAATGGTAGGTTACACCTAACAACCCATTGAGGTTACTGTTAAGATGCCATTTTTTATAGAGATGAAGAACAATAGACAGATTCCTATTCATGTTGTTGTTGATTTGTTGTTGATTTTCCATAACTCACCTGCTGGCCCCCGCGGCCCCCTCTCTCCCTGTTCTCCTTTGGTCCCTGGCGCCCCCGGTGTTCCTCGATCACCTGCATTCAGAATGAAGCCCTCAGAAAACTGGTCTGAACTCAAGCTGAGATATCTCTAAATAATATCATTGCTGGATACGGAGATGAACATATTAATCGTTCTGCTAAGACACAGTTGTAAGGCCCTGTTCTGTTCCTCCTCTGTCTCCTTGATTGGTTAATTGCCTTCACCTGCCCATCTCGTTAGTGTCTAATGCCGTACACCTGTTCTGATGTCGAACACCTGTTTCTCCCCCTATATATTGTGCCTGTCTTTCCCTCATCTCCTGCTGGATTGTTGTCTTTAGTTCTGTCTTCCTTGTGCTCCTAGTGCCTTGTCGTTGCTGTACTGGCCTGCCTTTCTATTTTTTGTCGACCTGAGTTTTTGTTTGGAAGGTTTTGCCTAATTAAAGACAGTTTTTGTTATTCACCTCGAGTCCTGTCCAGTTCCTCTGAGCGTGAGCTCTTGCCCCTCGCTACCCGTGACAACAGTAACATAACCATTTTGTTATACGTTTGTCTTTAGTTTCACGCCCTTAAGTGTTCTTTCTATATTCATAGTTTTATTTTGTCAGAACTCTTTATTCTCGTTTATGAGTTATTCTATATTCACATTAAAGTTCATGTTAATTTTTTCAAATTGCTATTAGTTTGAAATTGCCATGATGTTCTTTAATAGAAATGTTTTAAAATAGTGTTTTTTGACCTCTAATGATTAACACGCATCAAGTCAGCATTATCTATTTATTGTTTGTCTTAAAGTCCTTTAAATATCCTAAAATAAGTTTCCCATTTAGATTCTACAAATATTTGTTTATTAATGTCGCTGCAATTTTGAATACATTCTGCTGAATGTACTCATTTAAAAATATGTATTTCTACCTGTTACAGCCCATTGTCAAGGAGTGTATTAACTGTGTCACTCCTGAGTTGCCCCTACTGTGAGTAACCTAGTAGACATGACACATAGTTAGTTAGTTTCCTTCTATCTGCCCCTTATTTCAAAGGCACCACTAACAACATGTTATTTTCTTTATCAGGTCAAACTTAAATGTCAACGTATATATTTGAGTTAGAGGCCTAAAAGTAGCAACAGTCAGTTAATGTGACTTTGCAGTAGTGGATATATTACACTGAAGGAATATTTTTGATTTGAATCACTTATTTTCTCTTGAGATAGCCCATTACTTTTGTTGTTTATTCGTTTGTTTGAAACGTGAATAAACCCTAACAGGCAAACCTTTAGCTCCTGGTGCTCCTGCTTCTCCCTGGAAACCCTTTGGACCTGCAAACAGATGGTTGAGAGATTTAACACATGACTGTCAATCAAAAGGAAATAACCGACCAAAACAGTAATTCATGAGTCTTTACCGGGGCTTCCTGAGATACCCTCCGCTCCCATGGCGCCTAAATACAAACAAGGAAGTCAAAGTGGCAACTGACTTTACACGTACATTTTGACATGCCCTAAAATATGCAAAAACACTGGTGTAGTCTTTTAGATTTGATCAGATCTGGCCCAAACCTCCACCATGACCTTTTTGACCTTACCTTTCGGCCCCACAGGACCAGCAGCACCAGCAGGCCCTGGACGTCCCGCCTCGCCTTGAGATCCTGTCAAAACCAGCTTTCATTGTCAAAGACTGAACACGCTCGATGGATAATGTTCCTCCATTCAACTTAGTGCACATCAACATCTTCTACCTTTGTCTCCTTTCTCTCCAAAGCCTGGCGGTCCAGCCTCGCCCCGGGGACCCATGGGCCCGTCACGGCCCCACTGACCCGGTGGTCCCCCAGAACCAGGTTCACCTGGTCACAAAAGGAGGAGGGATTCACTCACTTTTCCTACTCCTCGTGTCCTCAAAGAGCAAAGACGATGACATAAACGTGTCTCTACCTTCACTTCCCTTTGGACCTCTCGGTCCATCCAATCCTGCATGTCCCGTCTGCCCAGGGGGGCCTAAAGAAACAAGATAAACGGGGGCAGAAGGAAACGGCAGTGAGTTTGCCACCTCTGTGGAAAAGGAAACAGCCACGACACATTTGTTCTCAGTCTCACCTGGCAGGCCAGGGAATCCGTTGTCACCTGCAAAAGACCAATTCATAGCCGTTACTGTCATGATCCGGAGTTTCTGTATCTTGTGTCTTATTTTGAAGTCCCTGTCTCTCTTGTCCTCTGTTTCCCTGCATTTCCTGTCCCTGTGGTTGTCTGCCCTGGTCCTGATTGTTTCCTCCTGTTTGATTGCTAGCCCCGCCCTCATTGGCTCCACCTGTGTCTCGTTCCCCGTTGTCCAATCACCTGCACCTGTGTATTTAAACCCTGTTCGTCTCATCCCCAGTGAGGGGGTTGTACTGTTTAGTTTGTGGTTCACTGTGGCTTGGTTTCTCTTACGGATTAAATCTTCTTTGGAAATGTTGTTGGCATTTTGGTCCAATCTCTCTCTGTCTACGACATCCTGACACACAGCTTCCTGTTTATTGCACACTGCTGAGGTTTGATATCCGTAACATGTGAAATACATATGCAGGACTGGTCCGTACCTTTTTTTCCGAGCAGCCCTGGTTCGCCTGTAAAGAAACCGCAAGCCTTAGGTAGGATATCAAGAAAATATCAACTTCCAAATGATTTAATAATTTGTGCTGACATGCCTTGAGGTCCTGGATCTCCTCTCTCTCCTTTTTTTGAGTGTGCAAGTGTATCTGGTAACAGAAACAAGTTGGGATCAATCACATTTCAGTGCCGATGAAGTCGTCCTGATGACGACTGTGTGGATTCATGAGCTCGTGACGATAACTCGTCCGTGTGTTGCGTTTCCACACCTCTCACAGCATCCGAGCGGAGTTCGGCCCGGACCAGCTGCTGCACGGCTCTCTGCAGGGCGGCGCCGTCCAGTCCCGGTCCGCTCCCCGCCCCTCCCCCCGGCCCAGCAGCCCCCAGGTTGATTCCGTTGCCGGAGCGGGTCAGCGTGGCCCTGGAGGAGCTGCTGTCGATGTGTGACGCGTCCAGAGGGTCGATGGCGTTGATCCCGGAGGAGGCCGACAGCCGGCTGGTCTGGGCTGACGCGGCGCCGGTGATGGCCTCCAGAGCGTCAACGCGGTTCTGCAGCCGTGTTACCTTATCACCTGCGAGGCCAGAGAGAGAAGGTGACCCTCGGCGACCCTGGTGGAGCATAGATACCGCGCTGCTGGAGGATGCATGTCTTGCCCAAAGCGATGAGTCCAAAGAGGAGGCCGAGGAGGAGGAGCAGGCCGAGGAGGAGGCCGAGCAGCCACTTCCACCAACTGCAGCAGGAGCAGAAGCTGAAGGGAGACTCTTCTTTACCAATCTCTGAGAAACAAAGACGGTTACCTCTTCGGCGATGGGTAGACACGTTACATTTATTCACATGGAATTCGTTCACTTGACACTTTAAGAACACCTTGTTATCATTTCTATCGTGGATCTAGTTTCTGACAGCATTTGACTGTAACCTCTATGAATACAAGAGATTATAGTTGAAGGGGAAACAAAAAACAACACACAGTACCTGCATAGGTGGCTTTGTCTTTTGTGGCAACTTTTAGGGTTGCAGCTTTAAAAAGAAAAGAAAGAAGAACAAAATAAATGACACCCCGAACAAGAGACATGACGTATGTGATGGATCTAAAAGCCTGTAACGTTTAGTCGTAATGTCGGTGTACATTGAGCATCCGTTCCTGCCTCCACTCTGCTGGAGGACAGCCGCTGCTTCTCTCTCTGGAGGGAGTCCGTGGAGTAGGCAGCTACAAGACAGAGCGGGGACAACACGGATCAAACAGGGAACACGTCTTTGGGTCTTAAGAGAGTCAGTGAAAGCAGTCGAGGCCGTGGGGTCAGTGTGTTAGTGTCAGTGGTACAAATCAGGAGCACTTGGTAGGATGTATCATTACCTGAAGCAAAACCACCAGACATGAACTGCTTCCCCGTGTCTTTGGTCATCACCATGCGCTCTGCCTCCTTCCTAACGTCGGCGTTATCCTTCTCTATCAGCACAGACTTAAAGTCTCTGCCCGAGAGGTCATCCCTAGTGGGACTGCTGGGTCTCACTGTGGGACACAGACCAGCGCTTTAGAAGCCGTCTACTACACCGTCCTGATTATTTGGACATGTAGAAGTGCACGTGAACGTGTGCCTCTGCACCATGCCATGGGGCCGCTCACCTGTGGTGGGGCTGAGCCCGGGGCCAGGTACGTTCTTCTGCACCCCATAACCTGTGAGGAGACAAGAACGCATGATTTGTCATTCTTAAAGGAAACCACACAAGCTCTTTTTCGTTAACTCCGATATGTCCACGTTGAAACTGATGGTTTCAATATTGGCAACTCTCAAAAGGTCATCTGAGCGCAACAGGGGAAAGGCTTTTCCCTTGAATGTGTTTGCATTGGGTAACGCTTGGATACGTTCTGTTCTTAGTCGCCGCCTCACCTATGTGTGGGTGGGTTCCAGCTGGAGAGAAGTCCATAGGACCGGTGCTGGCCAGGTTATTCTGAACACCATACACAGGACCTGAGGCGGAGAGAGAAACCACACATTAGCTCCTGTCACTGCCACATGAGAAGGAGGGGAAGTAACAGTGGGGACGCGACAGGAAGAGAATCACCAGTGCTGGCAGCAGTCGGTCCCCCGTTCATGAAGGAGGAGCCGAGTGTCAGGTTGTTCCTGACGCCTGCACAGCGAAGAGCAGAGCGTGAGAGTCCATCTTTCACAGGAGGCCAAGCAAAACTGAACTAAACAAAGTGAAACATGTCAGACGTCCCTCACAGTCCCTCAGTGCCCCTCACATCCTCTTAGTGCCACCCACAATCCATCATAGTCTCTCTCAGTCCCTCAGTGTCATACGTTTATGAGTTTTAATGTGTCGAATTTCGAAAGCTAATAGTCCCGATGGAAACCGCTCGGTGTGACCCTACCACAGATACACGGCTCCTCAGGCCACAGGTTGCTTCTGCTATGGCTTGTCATACATCACCGACCTGATGGGGAAAGGGTGGAGGAGGAGGAGGAGGACTGGTTGATGTGGTTGGTGTTGTAACTGTAGCCACTGCTCACGCCTCCGGACCAAATGCTGCCGTATTGGTCTAGCGGGGAAGACGGAATTAATGAAAAGCCGAGGACGCAGCAGGACGCGTCCTTCGAACGACGGCTCATCACAACTCCATGTCGGGGTGTGTAGACGAGGCTCCGAGGGGATGTTCTTATGAGTCAAACCTGTGCCGTAGCTCTCCGATATGGTCCTGGTGTCCACGCTGGCCTTCTTGGGGATGGGCAGCGTGTTGTTGGAGGGCGGCGTGAGGCCGGTGCCGGCGGAGCGGTCTCCTCTCAGCAGGCGCTTCACGTCGTCCAGCTCCGTCCCTGCACAGCAGAGCTCCACCGTCACACAGAGGACCACTCGGGCTCCACCTCAAACACGCCATGCTTTTTGTGGATGCAACCGAAAAAAAGGTCAACAAATGCCAGCGTGTCAGACCGACTGGCATCGTGACCTCGGTCTCGAGGGGTCAGATATGTAGATATGCACAGCTGGGAAGAGTCCTACTCACAGCTCGCTGGGGGAGAGGCGCTCTGCAGCCGGGCTCTGATCTCACTCTCTACCCAAAGCACAACATGTGTACATTAAACACGGGTTTGATAACGAGGTGTACAGTGAAGGTCAGCCTGTATTGATACGCGTTGATCATGCACTGTGACACAGCAGCCAGCCTACCTCTGCTCTGAGTTCTACCTCTGGTGGCAGAAGTGGAAGTTGTGCTTGAAGAGCCTAAAAGAAAAGGAAAAGGAAAAGGAATAGGAAATCCTTGACAGTTTGAATGAATGTGCTCATTCCAGATCATGATCTGAGACCTAGGTGAAACCCTTACCGTACTCCTTCCTTTTGTACGGTGGAGAGGAGTCGGGGCTTGAACTGTCTGAAAGGTGGAGACAAAGGAACAGTCAGGTCAGCCTTCAGTTTGCAGCAAACGACTTGACCTCTGGCCTACGACTAACCGTAAAAGACATCTGAGTGAGCCGCTGCCATGCTGGTGCTCGTGCCGTTGCTCGTGCTGGTGCTGTTGCTCTTGCCGTTGCTCGTGCCGTTGTTCGTGCTGGTGCCGGTGCCGTTGCTGTTGCCGGTGCTCATGTCGTAGTTCGTACTGGTGCTGGTGCTCATGCCGTTGCTTTTGCCGTTGCTGGTGCCGTTGCTGGTGCTGGTGCCGTTGCTCGTACCGTTGCTCGTACCGTTGCTTGTGCTGGTGCTCATGCTGGTGCTCATGCTCTTCTTCTCTTTCGGAGCAGATGAATGAGCGACATTGGAAGATGGTCCACTCCTCGCTTCCCAGGATCCTCCTGGGCCATAGCTGGCCTTGGTCACCGGCGAAACCGTCACCACACCTAGACCCCCGTCCCCTTTTCCTTCTCTGCCACCGCTCGTGACCGCAGAGGACATGCTGGAGGACATGCTGGAGGACATGCTGGAGGACATGCTGGAGGACACGCTGGAGGACACGCTGGAGGACCCTCCTCCCGCGGCCCTGAACACTACCCCTGAGCCCCCCGAGGCTGCTGACCTCCCTCCTCCGGAGGACACGGCAGAGGAGGCTCCCAGAGTTGAGATGCTGTGGCCTCCCGGTCCGGAGGAGCCGCCTGACGTGAACATAACTGTGCTGCTCGAGCCTCCTGATGCGACTCTCTCACGTGAGCCTCCTGCACTCAGAAAAACATCCCCTGAAGGAAGAGAGGGGAGAAGTGTTACCACCTCACTGATCATTTATTACATTCTTTGCTAAAAGGTCAGCCCTGTGTTTTTCATCTCAGAACTGTCATTAACTACTCAGATGACATGTGCAAGTGCTGACGATGGCTTATAACTAATTGCCTGAATACAGTACGACAAGACTGCGCTGGAAAAGTTCATATTTGATCTATAACTTAAATACCTATTTCCCTGGCAGTGTGCCTGAACATGCCCCATGCTCTAGGAATCATTCCAGCAGCTATGTTCTATAGGTGTCCTATAACCCATCTCATACAGATGGATTTATGACACCTATACAACATAGTTACTGGTGCTGCCCAGGGCGAAGTTTGTTCTTGTCTAATGAGCTGACATCTGGAGGCTTGGCGGGCCTCTAGCTCCCTCTAGGGAAACGTAAGGCAGTGGTAATTGTTCACCTCCCCCAATGTACTTTTAAGTTGCGTTGGAGGATGTTCTGTCTACCTGGGAGCAGCAACACAGGCTGTAAACGTAACACAATATGGCTAACATGGCGAAACCATCCTGCAGAAATAGAGATACACTAGTGTTCATCTGCACTTGTACTTTGGCTAAATAACAATATTCACTTTGCTTTTAGCTTAGTTATGTTCTCCATTTACTTTGTGCGTCACAAAACTATACTGAATGTGCACTGGTAGGTGGGGAGGTGACATATATATATATATATATATATATATATATATATATATATATATATATGTGTATGTATCTATGTGTGTATGTATGTATCTATGTGTGTGTGTATGTATTTATATATGTATTTAAAACCCTTGTGTAATTATGTTAGCACAGCTGAAAACAGTTATGATGGTATTTCTAACCTTGTCAATGTCTTGACTATATTTTGTATTATGTTTATTTATTATAATTTTGCAATTTATTTGATAAATAAAAGTGTGAGTTTCCATGGAAAACTCACATTTTTTAATTGTCTGCTGGGTGATTCAAAGCTTTTGAACGGTAGTATATATACAGTATATGTATATATATATATGTAAATTGTGTTTTCTAAATCTGTTTTTGATTAGATATTTGATGAAAGGAATAAATGTCCTCACTAGAACACTATAGCTGGTGGAGACGTGAGATCACGTGACTGCAGTTGAGTTCCTTTATAGACATTGTCTTTTTAACCTTTTTCCTAGAAGTGGTGTTTATTTGTGAAGAGTACCAAACCTCTAAGTATCATTAACGTTTGTTTTTCACCAATTATTTTCTGTTAAGAATCCCACTAGCTGTTTGTGGAGGTAACTGATGATGATAACTGTGTGTGTGTGTGTGTGTGTGTGTGTGCGTGTATGTGTGTATGTGTGTGTGTTTGTGTATGTGTGTGTGTGTGTGTGTGTGTGTGTGTGTGTGTGTGAGTGTGTGTATAAAGCAGCTGCAGGTTAAGGCCTCCACCTTTTGAGATCTTACCTCTGCCACCTGCTCCTCCACCTGCAGCAGAGCGGACAGTCGTGACTGTCTTTAGATCGTCCATCCGGTGCTGAAAACACACAACTTTTAAACTGTGTGAAACATGACAATGAAGATTGCCAATCCCTGAGGCATCACACACACACACACACACACACACACACACACACACACACACGCACTATCATTTTGTGTGGTCATATTGTGTTCCTTTGTAGCCATGCTTCCTGTGGAAGGCGCTCTATAGAATTCCACCACGCCTCTGATGTACAGGGAGTAGAGGAAGGGCGTCGCTCTGTGCTCTCTTGATGAATGTGGCTTTGCTTTCAACAGAAAAGACCTATAAGGCAGCGCTGCAGAACGTAAGCTGAAGCAGGTGAGGTTCCATAGCCGGAGGAGTATATAGAGCCCAGGTGTGCAGTTCACTGACCAGCAACAGCTAGATGCATCCATCTCTCTCTCTACCTCTCTCTCTCTCTCTCTCTCTCTCTCTCTACCTGTCTCTGTCTCTCTCTGTCTCTCTCTGTCTCTCTCTCTCTCTCTACCTCTCTCTCTAGACGTTGCTAGAGTTACTTCTTCATATTTTAGAAATCAGTTGCAAACATAATACACAACATGTGGGTTTAGCATTTTTACTTGACGGCCCAGTGAAACAGAACTTATGGTTCCAAATGTTTACTCATCCTGCACACTGGGTTATTATTAATTCAAACTTTCCACACACTCCTCTTCCTCCTCCTAATGCTCCTCCTGCTCCTCCTGCTCCTCCTGCTCCACCTGCTCCTCCTCCTCCTCCTCCTCCTCCTCCTCTTCCTCCTCCTCCTCTTCACCACCTCCTCTGACAACAATGTGAGCAATGTGTGGTCTGAACTATAACCACGCCCACTTGTGTAGCTGTCCAATTAGAATTGAAGGATTTGATTTTAACCCCTCTTGGAACATTCACCGCTCTAATGTTTCTGTTTCAATGTGTCACATGTCAGAGCACTGGGTTCAAAGAAGAAAAACACGTTCTCCCTCTTAATGGATAAAAAAGGTAAATTCATAAGCACTAACATACCAGTAGCTAACGGAGGCTAATGTTAGCTGAGGTTAGAAGACGTTATCACCGGTCTCCATGGTCTGCAGTTACGCTACATGTTAGCATTCAGCATTATCCCATCATGGGTCCTTGCTATATTCACAACAGATTGACATATTCTTGCTTTAAAAGCACAAACATAATACTCATATTTGCATTATTTAATAATTATTTAATTATTTAATAAACATAAAACAACTTGTTGTGTTTCTCTCACACTGACTTGGGAAAACAAAAGGTTGGGCTTCAGTGATATATTTCTTTTCACCTTGCACAAAGTAAATTTTTATTTGCCCTAATACTACTTTTTCATTTATTTATGACACTTTAGCATCGTATATCATAAAATGTATGAGCCTTTTAATAAACTGTCGCATTTTCTCCACCTTACTCTCAAAGTTATGGCAAACGGCCTCATACAAGTATATGAAGTTTCTCCCACAGCCGCCAATCAGGATCACTGAACCGCTCGCTTGTTTAGTCGCTACTGAGCATGTCCAATTTGTATCCCCTTCAACCCCCTTCAACGAGTGTCACTGTCATACAACACATTTTAAACACATTTTACTTGCCCGGGTCTTATTGCCTTATTATTGTGCTATGTGTGTTGATGGCAATAATTTGCCTGAGAGAAGTGGGTCTTTATGAAAATATGAACTTAATCTGGCTTGATGGCTATTGAGCTTGAAAAGGACAGAATAAAGCCCCCAGCAGCCGTGAGCTCTGTCTGTTGGGTTTTGCAATATTTTTTTTATTTATTATCTTCTACCTTACAAACGCTTTGTGTTTTTTGTTGCTCTTAAAGCAATAACTGCACTTCATGCTATCTACAAACACTCATACATTTCCACTCACTAAAGTGCATTTGTTGTTGCAACTTTTGCATTTAATTGGAATCTCCTTTCTATATGTTAATAATATATGTGTATGTACTTTGTAAAGCATTGCACCTTTGATTATCTCTTGCTATTGCATGTATTTGATGGATCAGTAAAGCCAATCTTATCTAATCTTTAAATTCCATCTTCCAAGTTAAAGAGACATGTATGCTAAAGTCATTAGAGTTATTATTGTTATTCATGACAGTTATGGGTGCTATGATTCATGTTAGTACTTTGAAGTGATGACATCCTTCAGTCTTATTTATGATTACATAACTCACAGGTTTGAGTGACTTTACAAAACAGAGCGGTGGTGAGTTTTCTTACCTTTTAGATCATTAGTTCAGAAAGAATCCCGTATTCCCAAAGAAGCGTCCCAGCAGAGTCCGTCCTGTTCAGCACATATAGTTATATATGTGTATATACATGTATGAAGTCCAGGTGCTGAAGGAATACGCTCGTGCAGTGCCGAAGAGCTGCACGTGTCTGACTATAGCCTCAGTCGACAAGTCCCGACAAAGTGGAACGGGCCCCCGACGGGCTCTTTGTTTGGACGGTGCAGAGAGGAGAGCCCCGGGCTCCTTGAACCGCAGATTTAAACACAGGAATACAGGCGGCGAGAGTGTTGCACGACTCCATCGATGGGTATTTTTCTATTTCTTGGGAGTTTTTCCTGATCCGATGTGAGGTCCTGGGACAGGGATGTCTATGTGTACAGATTGTAAAGCCCTCTGAGGGAAACTTGTAATTTGTGATATTGGGCTATACAAAATAAAGACAATAATGATAAATAAAAAATAGCCTGTCACTAGACAGGTGTGTCTAGTACATATGTGTGTCTACATATGTTGGTTGAATTCACATTTAAAATTTCACATTTTAACTAGCAAATGTACTCCTTCCTCTTTTCATTTTACTAGATCAACATCGGAAGGTTTTGAATGTTGATTTGAGTGATGCTCCTTTTTCGGGCCCATACATATCGTTTATTGGTCCACATGAGTACTGAACAAAAGTCACTACACACTTACATTTATGATAATGTCATTATCAAAAGACAAAACACTATCTGGAACTACGAAACCAAACCCCGGGATGGAGGTCTGTTAAAGCAAGTCTGAATCCATGGGGAATAAAACGTATGCAGTATGAATTCTTCGTGATATATATGTTATGTCTGTTGATGTGACAGCGGTCCAGTAACAACACAGCATTGTGTGTTTTTTCCTTCTGTCTCTTATGCTAACCTGGATGATCTGTTTCCACAGATTCATGATTTCACCCTTCAAACTAGCATTGATTTCTGTCACCTCAACATCAGCGGCGTGAAGTAATCGTTATAATAATTCTTATTTTCCAATCCTCAGATGTCTGTTAAAGTACAAGTAGTTCAGGGAGAAGTGAGAGAGGGATATTCAGAAGCTCAAAAAAAACCCAAGAGTCAGGTATGTGTCTGTGCTGGCAGGGGTGGAGCTACAGCCTCACGTTTCAGGCCTCCAGGAGCTGGAGCATGACACAATAAAACCACACTATGAAATATTGTGGATGCATCATTCATATTCAAACCAAAATAAACAAACATTCCTGATAATAATAAATGGAGGCTGTTGAGATAATTACTATTGTACTGAACCAAGATAAGATATTGTCCGACTGTATCTCAGTGAAAGCCATTGTTGTACAGGTGAGAGGTGGGTACTAACAGATGTTCACCTGAAACATATTTAATATGAAGCATTTTCAAAGAACAAATCTGCTTGGATTCTATATTTTACTTGTAAAGACCAAAGACAGCGACCTGCTAACAAGCATTACGCTATATGTTGCCTGACAGAGCTCCACATCACAGAGCCACTGCTACGTGTTCCTTCATCTCCATGATCATGCACACTGGGTTTCATTTGATTCCGTCTCACATACACTGTCCTCTTGATGGAAAGCCCCACTAGAGCGCCACATCTGTATTAAACCACGGCGGAGAATAGAGTCTTTTTTTCAAAAGTGCCCAGCTATTATAGTTGTATATTTTTCTCAATTGTCCTTTGGGGGCATCAGGACAACGGGGGCTGAACTGAAAGGCAGACAAATTCGGGGGAACAAAGGGATGATACATTTTTTATTTTATTTTTTATCTTTTAAGTTTAACACAAACAAAGTCAAAAAAATAGTAACTGAAAAAGCATACAGCCAGAGAGAGACTTCCTCCTCTTCTCAGGTAGATATGACTCCTCCAGGGACAACACCTACACATACTTTACAGTCGACAAATGCAACTCTTTCCTCTTGTTTATCAAAACGAAAATGGACATAACTTACAGCAACCTGAACACCTCCCAGCCCTTCCCATCTCTCCACATCCCCTCCCCATATTCACCCCTCAGCCCCTTTCTAAGTTCCCCCTTATGTCCCCAGAAATGAGGATCTCCACCTGGATCCCATCCCATAATCTCACAAAGGACTGTCTCCCAGTCATCACACGCACTACTCCTCAAAGCAAAATTACAAATATTATATTATTTTTTGTTATCAAACTCAGAATTTATATATATATACATATATATATATATATATATATATATATATATATATATATATATATATATATATATATATATATATATATATATATATATATATATATATTTATGATTTAGTTTCCTTTAAAAAATATAAAACGTATAAAACATATAAAAATATATACAAACATAATATATTATGATACATATATATTATTTATTGACATTTTATATTTATATGTACAAATATATACATACGAACAAAACGTCTGACGCTTGATAAAATCCTGACCGGAAGTTTTCATTTCTTAGTTGTACTTCCGGGTCTACTGTCATGGCGGCGCACAGCCAGAACTGAAAATAGACACCCAAACCCTCCGAGGAGAAAAGACCAGCCGGTCCGGAGGAGCAGACAGCTGTCATGCATTTCAAAGACTTGGTGAAGTGGAACACCAGGGTGTCTGGAGTCTATGCCATCGGCATGTGGACCTTGATCGGCTCTTACGGTTACATCAGATACACGAGACGAAATGACGAGACAGGTGAGGAACACCGAACCGACACCGCGCCACACCGCCGGTTAGTCGGCCGGTTATAGGCGCTATGGTCAGGGGTTATAGGCTCTATGTTCAGGGGTTATAGGCTCTATGTTCAGGGGTTATAGGCTATATGTTCAGGGGTCGACGTGGTGGCATCACTGCTGTAAAACAACAATCTATCTCTGCGTGTACTAGTTGAATAACTCGTGAATACGAGCGGTTCCGCTATTGTCTTCCTAGACTCGGAGTCCTCCATCAGACCTTCACTGCGCCCTGTCGGCTCCGCGCGGTCAGACTCGCCCCCGCGTGGTTCACAGTCGGCATTGCGCTGAGAGCGCGTGACACGCGCCTTCAAAATAAAAGATATTTCAGCAATTTCACATTCATTCAGGAAATCGGTAAATCCGTTCTTAAGGAAGACATGACGAGGATTGTGTATGTTTAATGTCTGTCGAAGTTAGAACAAAAACACAATAACTCTTTTTAACCCGTGAATTATAATGGTTATAAACAAACATGAAAGGCAGTGGCGGCTGGTGGAAATCGTTTTTGGGAGGGCCATCCAATTAATTTCAACAAACATCCCAGTATGAGTCTATGCAAAAAAAGTATCAAACAATGGATTTATACTTTTGTAGTTAAATATTTAACATGTATTCCAACACTGGCATGAGGATGTTTTATTCCAACAATTCAGTGTATAAATACAAAAAAACCCATGATATATAAGTACCACATAATATACAATATACACATCACACTTATATTATCATAACATATACATATCGTATGTATAATATAAACCACACGTTTTTATTTTTTTCTAATCTGATATTAGCGGGAACATGGCTCAAGACATTTTAAAGTGACCATAACATAGTTCTTCCCGTAATGTTTACTACTGTATAGACTAGAGTATACACTAACCCGTGAAACAACATGGGGGAGGGGGCTGGCTTGACTGTAGTCTTCTTAGGATGATGTATTCATACTGACTTCATTAACTTTCTATCACTGTGCAGCTTTGCTTTATTCAGCGTTTACATGAACTTGTATCACCATTTATAGGTTTAAATTGGTGGCTGTAATCAGCAGTTGTTATTGTCAAGTAAGAATATCATGTATTCATTAAATGGCCTTCAATAAGGTGTTTGGTACTTCAGTATTTCAATGTGTATTTTGAAATATCGCACTTTCTACTGCACATTTGTCCGATAGCAGTAACTGCTTCACAGATTAATATTTTTAAGTGCTTAAGTACATTTGCTTCTTACTTTATTTATCTAGATTTTGATTTGTATATTTTAGTTTAGTTAAGCCTTGTTAACTGAAATAAATAAATAACACACATGAATACCCTTTTATTATTGATTATTCACATTCAGTTTCACTGTAGTATTATAATTATTATTATAAGTCCAGTTTACGTAGACACGCTGTCCGATGTAACTGCTCACTCTTTTACTTTTTAGTAGAAATTAAAGAACCGGTTCAAGAGCCAGAAGATCCAAACCAGGTGATCCACTGCACGACTCACACCAAAACCACCATTGTCTACCGGAAAGACTTTGTCCCGTACAGCAAAAGGATCTTCAACTTTTTCCAGTCGTTCAGCGGGGAACCTGAGCGTGGAGACAGTAACGGGGACGGTGACAGTGAATTTATCATGGAAAGGGACGAGTGAAGATGGACAACAGCTCGTCGAGAGACTGGATTTATATTGAAGTATGAATGAATGTTTTGGTGTGAGGACTCTGCCATTGTGTTTGGATGATAATGGTCTAGCTGCATATATATTTTATTCTTTCCCTGACAACAGTATTCAGTAGTGTTACTGTTGGCTCCCGTTCACAGGACTGATGTGGAAATAAACCTAATCTCTTCATTATTTGTTCTTAATGCTGTGCGTTACTGACTACATCAGCCATGTTTTTAGGGTTAACACGAACCCACGACAGTCAGCCTAGAATGGATTCATCTGTTTTTGTCTTCCAAAAAAGAAAGATAGAAGGCCAATGAGGTGGGACTGGTATTAGAAGCACCTTTCAGTTTCCCGACCTGGTGAAAGCAATGATGTCCATTCACGCACTATTCTACTACTATAATGTAATATTGTAAAATGTGTATTATTGTTCCAATGCGTCACACAGTTGGGCTGTTGTATCAATTAAAAAATATTGAGTTGTGTTGGGAAAATAATCCCTCTCTCTCACTCTTTTTAGTCACACTGTAAAAAACAAATACTCCATTACATGTCAAAATCCTGCTTTCCCAAATTAAATTAAACACATTTAAAGATGAGAACACGTGCTATGCAGGAAAATTAGCGTTGTCAGAGTTAACTGTAATACTGTTAATAATTTCTGTATTAAAGACCCAAAGTAATTTCAGCTATTTAAAATACTGTTGTGTACATGTATTGTTAAACAATGCATCACATCCTATGCTCATAGGTTATTTGCTTATCTGCAAAGTAAAACGTAGAATATTTCCCTCTGAAATCTGGTGTAGTCGCCCTCAAGCACAAGGGAGCAGGACATGAAAGAACCCAAGTCCGGTAGATTAGAATTACCCCATACATGTACAGCGTACACTATACTACTCGAGTGACTCAATTAAGTCCCACGAAGAAGAAGGATCACGTCCGTCCCACATCCTCCGGAAGAAGGGGATGTGTGCGCTGCTAGTTCCGGCCCGCTAGAGGGCGCTACTGTCCCGTCCACGGTTGGAGTTGTGCGTGAGCCAAGAGAGCGAGCGACCCGACGCGCGGCGGAACGATGCGAGCTATCGTTCAGAGGGTCACTCGGGCGAGCGTGACGGGTAAGCGACCGCTCCGGCCCGAGCGAGGTGCAATTGTCTTGCTCCCCATTCTGGTAGAGTCGCTGAAGCGCCTTCGTTCATTACCGAGCATGCGCGTTAGCTCCCTTAGCTGGGTTAGCAGTAGCACAGCTAAGGTAGGAGCGCTGCCCCAAACACTGACATGGCGGAGGAGGGCGTTCAAGCTCGGAGGCATGCTGCCTGCTCCTGGCTCCTCTCCTCCTCGCAGTGGTAGCGTTCAGTCTGCCCCCTGTCCACCTGTCTGTCTGTCTGTCTGTCTGTCTGTCTGTCCGTCCGTCTGTCCGTCCGTCCGTCCGTCCGTCCGTCCGTCCGTCCGTCCGTCCGTCCGTCCCGGCTGCTTGTCCCTGAATGAAGACAGTATGTAGTTAGCTGCTCATTACTTGTCCTGTGTGTCTGCAGTGGGAGAAGAAGAGATCAGCTCAATAGGACGAGGACTGTGTGTCCTGCTGGGAGTGTCGGTGGACGACACCCAGAAGGATGCGGACTACATGTGAGTGTAGGGGGGGGCTTCAACACCAAGGGGACGTCACACATCTGAGGTTGTGCCTGAAATGATTTAGTGTTCAATTCAGAGAAAAAGTGAGAAACCTTCAGGAGAGCAACAGAGGAGGATCCCTCCACCAGGATGGACAGAAGTACATAAATGTCATGTGACCAGAAAGAACAACTTAATAGAGTTACAACACATTCAATTCAGTTTATTTTGTATAGCCCAATGTCACGAGTTACAAATTTGTCTCAGTGGGCTTTACAATCAGTACACATGGACATCCCTGTCCCAGGACCTCACATCGGATCAGGAGAAACTCCCAAGAAATAAGAAAAAAAACCTTTCAGGGGGAAAAAAGGAAGAACTCTTCAGGAGAGCAACAGAGGAGGATCTCTCTCCCCGGATGGACGCAAGCAATATGTCATGTGTTCAGAATGAATCATTACAGAGTTACATCACATTCAATGAATATGAGAGACATTCATAATCATAGTAGTAGAATGTATGATTAAAAGATGTCAACAACCACAAATAACAGCAAAAGTGGATATAGTAGAATAATGATAATAAAAGCAGTAATTGTATTAGCAATGCAACTAATAATAATATTGATAATAGCAGGAGGTGTCACGCTGGACCAGGGTCCAGATAAAACCACGATCCATGTCGGTCCACTGGAGAGCTGAAACGTTTGTCTCTAAAATGCCCCTTTAAGTAAATTTCTTTGGCACACTTCTTTTACATAGCACACGTTTCAAGAATTAGCGTCAACAATTCAATGTTGGATGTCTTATACACTTATAGCTGACGATTTCAAAGAACAAAAAGGTGAGGGACATGCAGACATCGAAGACCGTTTCTAGCATGCATTGATAATGATGAGCAAATATAGAAAGTAGGGAGCTCACAACTATCAAGTGCTAGCAGAGTTTTAGATTTCAATACAGGGTCAGGACTCTGATCATAAAATATGGACGACTGAATCATTTTTGTCTATGATAACATATGTCAGTCCAGATTAAAGTAGGATTTCATGAAAAGCAACAATACAGGAAAACCGTCTCCAGATGTGTGGTATAAAATCCCTGAAGTGTCAACTCACGTCGACCAGGTCGTCCCCGTGTCAGGCGGCTTGTTTCCTCACCGTGCGTGCGTGTGTGTGTGTGCGTGTGTGTGTGTGTGTGTGTGTTTCAGAGTACGAAAGATCCTCAACCTGCGTCTGTTCGAGGACGAGAGCGGCCGAGCGTGGGCCAAAAGCGTCATGGACCGGGACTTTGAGGTGCTGTGCGTGAGCCAGTTCACTCTGCAGTGTGTCCTGAAGGGCAACAAGCCGGACTTCCACGCAGCCATGCCCGCTGAGCTGGCCCTGCCCTTCTACAGCAGCATCCTGGAGAACATGAGGAGCAGCTACAAGCCAGAGCGCATCAAGGGCGAGTACACCTGGCGCTTAAAGCTGCCTACGGGCTGCTGCTGGACCCGAGCGGTCAGGCTTTAGATAGTGTCCCTGTTATCCCGACACACTGACGGTCTTCTACCATCACTGACAGCTGACTCCTCCCTCTGTGGGATCAACAGCTGCTTCGCTAGCAACACCCAATAAGGCTGAAAACCAGCCTCACCAGCCTGATGCAGGTCACATATTGACCTTTGTTGGGGCTCAAAAACGGATCAACTGAAGTTGGGGAGGGACAGCCGGGTGATTGGTGGGCAAGATGGTGATGCTGCACTCTACTGAGTGCACGTCTGTAGCATCACCGCGGTGACGGCGTGGTGGTGACAGTGGCAGTGAATTGGGTCAGCCCACCGGGGAGCATGTGCGGAGAACACCTTGTCCCAGCAAGGCAGGCATAAGGCTTCCTAATTAGTCCCCCCCCCCCCCCCCCCCAAGAGAGGAAACTTGATGATTCAGCGTTTTTCAACCGTGGCTTCATTGCTCAGATGGTGTCATTAATCTCCAGGACCCTGTTCGAAGAAAGGAGAGGACTTAGGTTGAAACTACCTGTCCTCCTACAGCCACTTCGGCTATTGTCCTCAGTGTCTCAGGGGTCCACCCTATCCCACGTCCTCGACACACGCTGACTGCCTCTCGGCGTTAGTTTAGATTTGGACCACTTTGGGCTAACGGTGTCGGTCATGCCGACCGATGAAACCTGGCTTCATCTTACATCTTTGATGTTTGATGTCCAGATCTCGTTCGTGGCGGCGTGTATAATGTGTGTTTGGTCTCGTGTGTCCAGACGGGAAGTTCGGGGCCTCCATGCAGGTCCACATTCAAAACGACGGACCTGTTACCATCGAACTGACGTCCCCCACTGGCCCCGCCGACCCCAGACAGGTACGTGTTCCTGTGCTCGGACAAAGTGGACTGACAGGAGGGTTACCTCGAGGTCCACCCGTGAGCTCTCCTGGAGCGTTCAGCCGTATTCAGAGTCTTTATGAAATCTGAACTTGATTATTCTTAAAGCCTTTTGAGGAAAATGTGTGATAATGGGTCACAAAACTAAAATTGGCATGAACACGTATTAAAAAAACAAAACAATTAGCTGCTCATTGTATATCTCATTGTGGTCCACTTGGTGGCGGTGCTTACTCGCCTGTGGTGTGCAGAAGCTTCTCCTGTTACATGTAGAGCAGGTTGTCTTCTCTTTTATATATCAGGATTGTGCAAAGACAAGAATTCACCGACTTATTTATTATGTAGCTGTAAATATGAAATCAGATCAGATCTGAGCTGACTGCTCTAATGACGACCCGATACAGAATCCTCCAGCTCTGCAGCTTGTGCTGCTGCTCAGTGCAGAACCGTTGGGTTTTTGGTCGGATGCCTCGAAGCTAACGTCCTCGTGCTGGTTTCTCCAATGTTGTCAAGTCCATCTGGAAAATAGACACAACTTTGCTGTGTTTTTTTTCTCATTTCAATTCATTGAGAAGTATTGTGGGATGGTGATGCTTGCACCGTTGCCTCACAGCAAGAGGGGTCCGGCTTTAATTAGAGTCCACATGTTCTCCTGTCGGTGTGGGTTCTCTCCGGGGGCTCCGGCTGATGGGCAACTGAGCTTTAATTGAAGACCTTTAATTGCCTGTAGGTGCGGATGTGAGTGTGAATGGTTGTCTGTGCTGTCCCAGGTCAGCTGGGATCAGCTCCAGAGACCCTGAGCAGGATAAGTGGTTCAAGAGTATGGATGGATGGAAGAAACATATTGTTTACTAATTAACTAATTAACCCAACTATAATCCTGGTTAGCTGCCCCTCTGTATCTCTTGAATGAAGCGCCATAGTCTCCGCCTCTCAGCCTCTTGTTCCAGAAGGCGTTCATAGACCCGTCCTCGGTGGACTCTGGTCACCCCGTGGAACCCGGCCAGCGTCCCTTTGCTCTGGCTTCAGCCGGCTTTGGCTGCCCTCCCCTCGGTGGCCTCGGCTCGCGAGCCGCCCAAAGGGAGGGATATTAAGCAGTCCTGAGAAATTTAATCTAGTCTGTTTGGGAATATGTGCTGTGGGGGCCGATGAGGCAAAGTCAAGGCTGAACATCAGGGATGGAAGGCCAGCCAACAGGCTGAGCTTGGCACGGGGGGGAAGTGAGGCAATGGCCAACAGACACTGATCCATTCTTTCCATGAATCAGGGATTTAGTCCTCTGCGGGGTCAAGAGGCCAGCACACAATGGAGATATCCAGAGCAACGGGAATCAGTTGACCGGGCTGGAGGGCACAGGGTCCTTGTTCTCACCTGATTGTGCGTGCGTTTGGTCTCGGGGCTCTGGGCTGAAACTCAAAGGATGAAATGTTTGATGTCAGCTTTCTATCGAGTTGGGATTAATAGTTCTGGGGTTTGTGGCGTTCAAAGGAAATGATAATTCAGTCAGCACCACTTTAAGCAAAGACAACTGTGAAACTTTGACTTCCTTTGCTCTTGCGTACATATTTGCCTGCCCTTCCATGTGCTTACGTAACCCATCTAAGTCAGAGAGAGCAACTGTATAGACCCCCCCCCCCCCCCCCCCCCCCCCCAGCGACAACAGAAGTGACAGTGGTGAAGTCACACGACGGGGGAGGGGGAGGGGGAGGGTACCATTTGAATAGTCTTCTACATTAAGTGTTTTACTGCTTTATCCTAAAGTATTTGAAATAGTAGTCGTATCACTCCCGGATAAAGAAACTCAGATTATGCTACACGAGGTGTGCATAGAGTGTTGCTGTTGTTAAACCCTTTACCGTGTGTTACTTCATCAAGAATTCTCACCGTTTTCTTTCATTCCTCATTCTCCTCCAAGGATTTAGGCATCACAGGGCGAGTAACAGAGATACAGAGTTACATGTTGAATGCTCCGTGGCGAGGAGCGTGTGTGATCGGTCACATGGCCTCAACAAAGTCCGTGGGCCTGGTTCCTACCACAGCACGTAATGGGTTCAAATGGGAATAACACTGATGTTTTTGTTTGGGTCCTGTTTGTTTCAGTAACGTTATGTCTTATGCAACGCTTTGGGTTTTTCCAGATGACGTTTAGCTCATGAATATTTCCCGGCAGCCATTAAAGTTTCAGCACCTGTGTTTACGGGCCCCTTTTCAGACAGAGGCTCCTGTAGTGGTGTTCCATGGGCTGTGAAGCACACAGGGAGGAGAGGAGGACTGACTCCCCACTGGCACTGTGGACTGTTATGGTGGGCCGCGTGGAAGGCGGCGCATGCAATCACAACAATAGACGCGTCGAAGTGGGAATACGACGAGCCGGAATAGAGAGAGCAGGAGTGGATGCACATCCACAGGAAGAAGTCAGATGTGGAGTGCTGGGCTGTGGCGTTGATGCGTTTCTCCTTCCTTGTTGAATTCATTTCACTAATTCTCATTCATGCTGAGATGTTTGGTGAATACTGAACATGCTGCAACGGTCACGATCGGCAAGTCATGATGCAACACATTCATGAAGTGAGCCCCCAGGTACCCCGGACCAATAGTCTCAGTTCAGCCAACAGGATTGTTTTTCTAGAGCACACATTCAACAGCCAAAGTTACTCCTCTTCTTATGCACATTTTCCTCTAAAAAAGATTGAGATTAACTTTCACTTTAAACTTCCGTCTTGACAGGGAACTACTTAGTTAGGTTTATATATATATATATATATATATATATATATATATATATATATATATATATATATATATAGTGTGTTAGCTATAAGTCATGTTGTGTACTCCAAATTTATTCTGTTCCAAAAATGTGAAATATTTTCACATATATTATTATTTATACATATTATTTTCCTACAAGTATCCTTCAAATATTGTCCTCCTGTTCCTCCCATCCTGTGTCTTGTGTTTCCTCAGCTGTCAAAGCAGGAGAAGCAGCAGCAGAGGAAAGAGAAGACGCGCTCCAAGGGCCCCTCCGAGTCCAGCAGGGGGAAAGCTGCTGGACGCCCCCGACAGGACCCCAACGCCAGTAGTGGCGCCGACGGGGATGTGTCATCAGAAAGGGAGCCCTAGGTCAGCCGGGTGAGGGGGACGCGGGACACGTACACATCGGGACACACACACACACACACACACTTACACACACACACACACACTCCATGTGTCCTCAGGTCCTTAAAACCTCCCGCTTTTAGTTTTAATGACTGTTATTTGAGTTCTTGAGACGTCTCTTAAAGGTATAATGCGCATTGTTTTGCCCTATGAGTTGTTGTTGTTGTTGTGTACTTGTATTATCTCAAACGTTTCAACAGTGCTCAAACCCAGAAATCTGTCAAGAAATTGTGAAATATGTTCTCAGTGTCTTTTTAAAGCAAAAGAGGAACCTTGTGTTAATGAATGAATTAAAGGGAAGTTGACGGCAGATGTTTAAACGACCAGTTCGACTGACATTTGCAGAACCTGACGGACTCGAACACACCACAAAAGTTCCAGCTGTGTCTTATCGTGAGAAAGCAGTTTGAGTTTTTTCAATCCGGCCCGGTCCTCAGTGTCTCATCCCCGGCGTTAGCTCGCTTATTAGCTCAAACAAAAGCCATCTGACAGTTTGGATCAGTTTGACACGTATCTTAAATCCTTGTCAAAAATAATATAAACTAAATAGCAATTATCAGGTAATGAAAAAAACCTGGTATGAGTATCGATAAAATAACCGGACTGATGAGGAAGAGGGTAGTAACTCATCAATGTTTCAGATGCTCATAAAAATCTGTGGAGTAAACAATATGTTCCCCACAGTGAAAATGGCATCCCAAAATATCAGCGCAGAGAATCTTGTGGACGAGGATGCATGTGACAGTGTTCTGGCTGACTCAGAGAGGCCCGTCCAGGCTGCTGCCCAGGGGGGTGGGGGGTTCTGTGTTTCTATGCATGAACGTTTTCCTTCTCACTCAGAGAGCATCTCCGTAGTCTCCCTTAACTCCTCCCACGTCTTGGCGCCCGCCAGCAGGTTCTCGTGTTGCTGCCGTGTCAGGCAGCGAGGATCTTCCGAGCATCGCTCCGAGCAGCACCATTGGAGGCCTTGAACTGATTGCATGTCCCCATCTACCAGGTGTGCCCTGCAGCCTGCCCTCCACCTGATGCCCCTCACTAGTTCAGTTGACAGCTCTGCTCCTCTGTCCACCCGAGTGTCCAAGACATCTACAAACCCCTCCGCCATGTTGGCTCCTCCTCCTGCCCGCTCTCTTTCATGTTGTTGACGTTTGCAGTGAAACTGGACGAAGCTCAAGAGACACCGATCTGTTTGTTTCTCCTTCTCTTTGCTTGTGTTGTTGGGAAGAGGGGGGTTTGGGGTTGCTCCTGCTTGCCTTCCGTATTTGTTTACTCGTGCAGAAACAAGAGGAGCAGGAGGAAGAGCACTGCGTCATCTCCCTGCTCCTCTCCTCTGGCGGCTCTCTGGCCCTGCAACTCACCTCATGAGGGCGACCGGTCCTGTTCCCACGCTCACACGTGAACGGGTTAAGATGCGCCGTTGACTTGTGTGGCATCATTTTGGCGTATTTTGCACTGCGATGCCTCCAGAGTCGTCCTCTTCCAATTGGGGCTTCGTAAAGCGCAGGTTGTACTGTTGGCAGGTGCGCCAGGAAAATGAATTCCTAATTAATTCACGTAATAAAATACGTGAATAGGAGTTTTGGGATGTCGGACAAGGGGCTTGCTAGCTTGACTCGCTGCATATTTTAAAGAGAGAATTGGGGTTCCCGAGGTCTGCTTGGTATGACTTGAACATGAGCAGCGTATAACAGTCCTATCTTCTCTAGCCTTCCTTCCTTCCTTACTTCCTTGCTAACATTTTCTGACATTGTGAGATATTCCTTTCCTACATTGTCAACTGCTATATATATATATATATATATATATATATATATATATATATATATATATATATATATATATATATATATATATATATATATATATATAAATAAATTACGGCTGTCAATCGATTAAAAAAAAATTAATCGCAAATATAGGGGGGGGGGTTCTTCTAAAGACTAAATCTTCTAAATGAAGCAGTAATCCCTTCAGACAGCGTGTGTTTTAGACACTTGTTTGATAGTATTTGTTGTTAAAGACACCTTCACACAGCTGTGTCTCAGAGAGGCTCCTCCCCTTAAAGGGCCAGCCAGGGATTTAATATCATGGATGATAAATAGTTTCTTCAGTGAAACATCAGATTAGTAAAACAAGGTGCATTAGAGACCCATTGGACCTGTCATCTTTACCACTGAACAGCAGCAGAACCAGTGGCTTTGGAAACTGACTCACATTCAAATGTTTCACTCTGGAGGCTGGGGGCATTTTATACATTTTACAAAAATATAATATAATTCACCTTTTAAAGTCTTTTGCATATGACACACAACCCCACGTGTTCTACATCAAACCTTCCAGAACAATCTCATCTCTACGTGAGGCTCATTGTCCTCCTTGTGTTCTCTGTCTTCTCTGACTGTCAGGCTGCTAATGAGCTTCACCTGGGAGGTGGGCGGGCCTTGTGATCTACTGAGTGTTCATTGGTTGTTTTTTCACAAAATGTTGACAGACAAACGGTTTGACCAATCACGGCGAAGGTTTCGTGTGACGAGTTCTTTCCGTGCCGCGTCACCCGACACGTCTGTGTGTCTGTCTGTGGAGCGGAGCAGCAGCCGGGAGGAAGGAGCGCAGGAGGAAACCCGATTTAAATTAATCCACGAGTTTAAACTGATTTCTGCTCGGTATTTTCGCGGAAAACTCATAATTTAAAAAAAACGGAAACAGAGTCAGACACACTGCCGCCCGCTGCTTGACACTCAGAAAAGTGCAAAAACATCAACGAACACCGGAAGTAAACAAAGTTGCGTTAATTACGTTAAAATATTTTAGTGCGTTAACGCGGCCAAATTAATCGCATAGATTAACGCGTTAACGCTGACAGCCCTAATATAAATAATATATATACAGTATATATTTATATATATATATGAATTATCTAGCTTTTTTTCTTTCTTTCTTTTTTGTGTGTTTAGCCTCTTTATTTTATTTTTGTTTGCTTGGTTTTACTTTGCTCTGTATGTTTGTTATCAATAAAAAGTGTCATTTTTCATTGTTATCTGCTCAAGGGTGTGGGGTAGTTCATTGTGGCTGATGTTAGCAACCTCCAGGTGGAGGCTGGTTTGAACTGTCATTGCAACTCGTGGCCACAGGGAGCGCTGTGCAGAAACGAGTGGCCTGGTTACACTTTACACATTGTCATACTTGATCAGAGCCATGGTCTGAATAGGACTGTTTCCTCTCTCCTCAGGAAGGCCTCAACCCTCAGTGACCCTGACAGCTGGTTGTGGACGGCGTCCATCAGCAGGATTCTCCCCCCCGGTGTCCATTCTCTCCTCCACAATCAAATAGGACTAGGTATAAAGTGAAGAGGCAAATTTGAGGCTCAAGACCAGCCCTCTCTTCTTGGATAGATGAAGGGAGATTGAACAAGGGATGCAGAGGCAGGGGACGGACTCCAGCAGCACCGTCTTTCTCCTCCTGGCTATCTTCCCAGGTATCTGCCTCTCTCTCTCTCTCTCTGTCTCTCTCTGTCTTTCTCTTTCCCTTCCTGCCTGTCTGTCTCCCTCTCTCTCTCCGCTCAGAGGCGTGGGACTGACCTTGAAGACTAACTCGGCTCCAAGGTCCTTGGCTCACAGTGAGCATGAGAACAGCGATACCTTTCTCAAAGCATCAGTGACGGCCTTGCTTCTCATCGCTGCGGTACATGTGTAAAGTGTCATAAAGGTGATTGTACCTGCTTGAATAGACGGTGTGTTTTGAGGTTTGCTGCGGAACACGGGGGTGCTGTAAAAGAAATGTCTATTCTATAGCTCGACCGCATGGCAGCAACCCACGCCAGCTCTCTCCAGCTAATGCTTTCTACAATATGGGCAATGTGTTTAGAAATCACTTGTACCTGCTCTTTAGAGTGCAGACACCTCCAAATAAAAGATTGGATCTGAATGTCTCTTATATATGATGAGAACTCCACGTTCACACTGCCTGTGCACATCTGTTATTGTATCTGGAGAGCCCACCAACCCACAGGCAGTGGAGCAGACAACCCAGTCGCTTTGTCAGAGGTCATGTGATTCAATCAGCCAATCAGAAGTGGCTCCTTTTCTCAGGTCACATGCAGACTCATTAAAATATAACCCTTGAGAACTACCTTTGCAAAGGCGCACCATATTTGTTCTCACTAGCCAATCAGAGCAGACTGGGTAAAGATGCTGGCGCTACAATGGAGTTTCAGACGGTATGATAAAACAAATAGTTTTTGTTGAGCATTAAAACATGTAAAGCTGTTCCAGAAGAAACCCCACATAGTTATGGACCTGTAAATGAGTGGGATGTGTCCCCTGTTGCCTCACCAAACCCACCAGGATGGAGCAGCTTGGGCTCAGTGACGCGGAGGTCACCTCTTCAGCATCGCTACACCGGCAGCAGGCGGTTGGGCCTTTCAGAAAATACTTGAATCGCAGAGTAATTCTATTTGTGTTGATTGTCACACTGTCCTGCTGCGGCCTGACAGATCTGAATGTAGATATTAATAATAAAGATGTAATTAGTGATCCGCGCCGTGCTGAGCTTTATTCCACTCGAGAGCAGACGCTTGTCCTTATTTCTCCACCTGACCCGTTTACTTTGTCCCAACTTTACTTCTTTCTTTTTTGTAGTTCAGTGAGCTATTCCTGGCCGACCGAGTCTATCCATGCACCCCTTTTTTCCCTCCTGTGGCGCTGAGCTGAGGCCTCTGTTGTCGTGGAGAGCAGCTACTGCGCGGCGGACATGACCCAAATGTGTCCTGCTATCGGCTCGTCAGAGTGCTGCCTCAAAGTGAGCAAAAAATGTACATCACGTGATAACAACAACATCTTCCAGCTGCAGCTGAAATGACTGCAGTGGGATCCCAATGCCAGACACGCTTCACAGTACAGGGAGAAGTAGATTGTGTGTGTGTGTGTGTGTGTGGGGGGGGGGGGGTATTGATGTACTGAACAAAACCTCTGCAGCAGCAGAGCAGATGTTCAAGGTTCTGTCTCCACAGTCACCTGTGTTTGTGTGAGCCTGTGTGTGTGTGTTTATGCGTGTGCGTGTGTGTGTGTGTGTGTGTGTGTGTGTGTGTGTGTGTGTGTGTGTGTGGTTTGGGATAGTCAGACATGGGGAAGTGGGTTAAATTCCAGGCATTCTCCTGCATCTGAAGCCACACGTTTTTTTCTGATTTGTCTTCTTTCCAACTTATCTTACATCTTGTGCGTGTGTGAGAGTCCTTTGCCAAGCCCACTGGCTATGGAAAAACAATTTAACTGGATTTAATTTGTTGCCCCTACCTCTCCCTCCCCCCCTCCCCCTCCTTCCTCTCCCCCCCTACTTTGTGTGCCTCTGAGAGGTTGGGAATTCATCTCGCCTGGTAACTCCATGCCCAGTCCGAGCTCCTCTTTGCAACTTGGACGGCCATGGCAGCTTTCAGATCAGCAGTCACGGGAGAGAGAGAGGGGGGGGGGGGGTTGCCATAAGTGATGCCATAGTTTGTTGATCTCATTTGGCACATTAACTATGTATCTCCTTCTTGCTTTCTTTCCCTCTTTTATTGTATTGGTCCCCGCTCCATGCTCCGAAGGGTTAAAAACACACAAAGACGCCATGTTGCCTAGAGCCCTGACCACTTTTTCCATTCTTGCTGGAAAGTTTCCAGTGCTATTTATATGAAACCTCAGGCCCGACAATCAAACAAACCCGTTTGGTAACTAACCCCTTGGTAAAGTTTGATCCGATGTTCTGTTTCACCGTTCAGAGCCACTGCAACATCCCTGCGGGGAGCTGCAGGTGAGAGACTGTGACGTCATCCTGACAATACTGATCCAACTACTCTCAACTGCTAGTCAATACTGTACTCCAACTTAAATAATTGGACTTGTTAATTGAAAATAAAATGTATTAGTGCACGTATGTGGAGTAAATTGTACCTGCACCTGAAATAAACTGGAATCGCTTCACTTTATTTCATGGAACCCTTATTTATTAGTTTTAGAACGTTGTTTTTTTGCCTTCTGTGGCACAAATCCTAATAATGGTGGTGATCGATGCCTTTTCACATTCAGTATCTGTCAGCACCACTGGGCGTGTCACAGCTGTATAGGCCCTTTTTACAGATCAACAACATCTGTGTGTCTGTTGTCAACTTAAGTTGTTGTTGTTGTTGTTGTCTCAACCATCCGGACGAGTTAGAATCCATAACATATTGAATCAGAACAGTTTGTCTTGTTTGTTCCATGTTCACTTTGTCAGGATCACCTCAAGTTCTCCCAAAAGTGTTTCAGTTCAACCGGTGAGCGAGTTGACTGGTAACTCTCGGCCTCGTGGTCAGTAACACAGACGAGTGCATTTAAAAGCCCTTCTGCCGAGAGTTACCAGGCAACACGGAAACGAGGTCAACAGGAACACCGGTGGCTTCTGTGGCCTTCAAGCTGTTAAACACGTAGACCCCCCGCGGTTTATAAAAAAAAGGAAATAAAGTCCAACCCTTCGAGTGTCACTAGCTGGCGTGTCCGAGGCCACTGAGAGAGCGCAGGGGGCCAGGGCACCCAGCTAAATGTCGCTATTGGTAATTACCTTCGCGTGTTGGCTGTGTCACCTGGTGTTCACCAGATGAACGTGGTAGCAGTTTGTTGCCTCAGTGGCCAGAGCCTCTCGAGGACACTAAATTATCATTTATTTGCTACTAACGGAGATTTTGTTTGTTTGAGCCAGTTCACTTAAGTTACCGTATGCGCGCAGTCTCTCTCTCTCTCTCTCTCTCTCTGTCTCTCTCTCTCTGTCTCTCTCTCTCTCTCCCCGCGCTGCAGACGACGCGTCCACGCAGCGCTCGTGCAGCGGTCCGCGCGCCCCGCTCCACTTCTCCAGAAGCCGCATTCCAACATGACTTGAGGAGCGCGGCCCGGGTCTCTTCCGGCCAGCAGACGCTCACAGCATCCCGGCACCTCATTGACAACTTTTAGTTTCTTTCCCCGTCCCCCTGCTGTTCGGTGGGCTCGGTTTGCCATCCGTCCCCGAGGGGGTAGCAGCAGTTCCGTGGTTAAAAAAGAAAAAGAAAAAAGGAGGCAGCTTGTTTTTGTTTACTTCGGGGATCCGCATGGATGTGGCAGCGGCAGAGGGGGCGTCTCAGCCGGGTATCCGACTCCGGGATCGGCCGACGCAAGTGATGCCGAACCAGAAGAAGGTCCACGCGAGGCGGAAGAGGCGAAAGGAGTTGGTTCTAATCCAGATCTGTCTGTTCGGCGGCTTGCTTGTGGTCGTGAAGGGGTTTTCCTACTTGGCGGAACATTCAGGTGAGGCTTCAGCCGATTGTTCAGCCTCCGGTGCGGAGCCCCGGGACGCCGGGGAACGGTTGAGTCCCTCCGGTAGTTTGCTTGTTTGATTAATTGCCGTCGGCTCTCTGTGCTTGAACAGTTCTCCGGTTCGGATAACGCCGATAACCGTCTTTATGTTCACAGCTTCTGGCCGGCGTGCTCGTAGAGAGACGTTAGCGTTAGGCCGCCCGGTGATGAGAAGCAGCCTTCCTGTGGTCACTTAATGGCATGGACCACTCTTCACTTCCGGAAGCTTACAGCGTGCTGCATTCACTCAACGTCTGCATGTTCTGGGATTTCATTGGGAGATGAGTGATGTGTGAAAGCCTGTTCCATGGCATTCAACACAAGTCTATATTGTTTTAAATTTTGATTTATTTGAATATTTGAAGTTCATTTCTTCATGAGGAACTGCTCTTAGCTGAAGGATGCAGAGACCTGAACTGTATGTTCAGGTGTTTTAGCTTTAAGGGTGTATACACCTGGGCATATGCCAGGTTGTATACACCAAAGTATATGTCCGGGCTTACGCACAAAGGTATAATTCCGGGTGTATACACCAGGGTAGATAGATAGATAGTTACTTTATTAATCCTTTTAGGGTAAATTGTTTTGCGACAGCAGCATTTATACATAAAGCAATATTAAATAACTAAATGCACACTATATACAAAAATAGAAGAGAATAATATTACATTAACTAACAAAACAATGGTGCAAGATGTAACCAAACAAACAATCAATCAGCAGTGTAATAGTGTTATATTTATGTATTGTAAAGTCTCATTGCAATGGGCATGAATGATCTCCTGTATCTCCTTGTAACAACAGAGCTGGTATAGACAGCAGAATACATGCCAGGATGTAAACCAGGTATAACCTCTCCAGGTTACCGTCTCTCTCTTCTGACTTCATTAGTATTACCAAAGAATCCAAATGCAATGCGATGGAACCCCGATGAAGAGTAGCTGCCGCTGTACCTGCTAACAGCAAACATCTGTACCACTTGACGTAACGTCTGCATGATTCTCTCTCTTTTTATCCGTCCTCGACTGTTCCCTTGACACTCCACTTGATTACTGAGTCAGCGTCAGCTAAAGTGAGATGTATTTATCACTTTCTATGGCCAGAAGGCCTGCATGAATATTCATACACTCATGATTTGTGCATCATCAGTGGGACTCAATCTTTTTTCTTCCTACCACCCGCTGCGTATCCTGGTTACATGGAAGTGCAACAGTGCTGTTCCCTGCATGTGCTCAGCATCACAGTCGAACAAGAGATCCCTCCCTGTGCGTTTCCCTCTGTCCCGATCGCGTGGTCGTTAACTCTTAATCAGTTTGCCGGAATATCAATTAAAGTTGATTATTTATGATGCGCTTAATGAAGTTCTGCTCAATTGAGCTGGATGCCGTGGAGCCGGAATGGAGCACTCAACGCCTCCTCGCAGTGGTGCATTAATCATTCCCTCACTCCTCTTCTCTCCGTGTGCAAGATATAGCGACAGATAGAAAGAGAGAGAGAAGAGTAAAGCGCTGGCACGCACACTGCTGTCGCTGTAGCCGCGTGAGATGTAGTGATGGTGAGGCCAGGTGAGAAGTTCAGCCATGGCCCGAGGACTGTTGAAGAACTGGGCTTCTACCTGAATCCCTCGCATAGGCCAGACGTGTAGTTGGCAGGGTGGAAAGGGCAGAGGGCTCCAGCTGGGCTCTCTGAAGTATGACATTAATTCATTGGTGTTGCTGCTTTCTTGAAGAATGTGCAGATACAGCCACAGTCGGAGCCCCACTTTTTGCGCTGTGTGCTGTTGCTCCACCCTCCGAGAGGATTTTGTTTTGGAAAATCATGAAATCCCCCTTCAATGTATGAATTGGGAGGGGAGGGGGGGGTGAATACCAAACTGCAACATCTGTGGCGCACTCCTCCAGCTGTTCCCTATACCACTATTACATAATGAATCAATCTTTAATGTGACAAAGAACACAACCCCACACGTTCAAAATGAAACAAATTGCTTGTCGCACACTTTTCTACCTGCAACAGCGACGTGTAACGGACACATTACATTTAGATGATGCATTTATCCAAAGAGATTCAGAGGTAAGTGTCTTGCTCAAGGGCACAACTACTAGGGCGGGCGGAGATCCAACCGCCGATCCTCTGAATGAAAGACAGACCTGCTCACCACTGACCCACCGTCTGTTGCACACATTCTATGCCACAGAGAAGGCAAAAAGCCAAAAACCTTCTCTTGTGTAATTCTGTCCAATCCAATGGGGGGATTAGTTCATTACATACTGAATATGTATGGATTTTGAATAATTGCCAAGTTCACGTTGGGGTCTGGTGCTGCGTTCACACCAAGTGCGAAAACTTGGGCAAGAAATGTGTGAAGCTGGTCAGCGCTGAGATGCTCCTCCTGTCATCACTGCTGTTGTTGAATCAGGAAATAAATATAGTAGCTGTAGGTGTTCACCCAGAGACCTCATGTTAAAAGAGACGGGACAACACTACGTGTATAAATAAATGTGCGTAAACCATATGGTATAAACAATAACAACAACACGGCCGTATATACGCCTAGATGAGGTTATTGTGAGTGTTGATGGAGCTGCTACAATGTTAGCACAGCTCAGCACCGATCGATCCCAGCTCCATTTAGAAAACGAGCATTCGAAAAGTTATCTGCTCGGTGACTTGCGGACATGAATTCAGACTTTTTATAAATTGGCATCATATTAAAGTTTTATCCGCTTATTGCAAGTAAATCACATCTAAATCTGTTTATTTGTACATCATACAGATGTAGTGAACCAGCATACATGTGGCTTTCTAGATACAGTGAATCAAAGTCTCAAGTCTTTGAGCTCATCCAAGTAAAACTTGAGCCTAAAAGGCTTTCGCTCAAAGCATCTTATCACAGTTCCAGCTTGTCTTATAGGAAGTTGTCATCATGAAATCCTCTTGAGATGTAGCTGCACTTAAACGTCCTCCAGATCTGTTTTGACTTTTCCCTGTGAATAACATCCCCCAGGTTTCCGTGTGTCCAGCCACAGCGGCGAGGACCAGGAGAGATGGGGAGGGAGGAGGCTACTGCAGGAAACGGACAACAGCAGCCTAGAGGAAGACTCTAAGAACTGTACTGCTCCAGGTAGGACAGAAACAGGAGGAATGAAGGAGGACACTCTGATGTTCTCCCCCTCCCTCCCTCCTTCCCTCCAGAACAAATCACCCCACATGTTCAGTCTTTCCATCCTCTCCTGTCCCCCTGTTTTCTCCTCCTGATGTGGGGGTAACCCAGATTGTGAAGTCACATGATTTCCCATGAGCACAGGCTACAACAGTTGGTGACATTCCGGTTTTCTCATTCAATCTCAGTCCCACTACTTTTTTAGGATCCTGCAGATTTCACTCTCTCCACCCGGCTCTCCTGTTCTCATCTCTCCCATTCCCTTCCCTTGTGCTTCCCTAACGTTTTCCCTCATTGTAGCCATGCACGTCTCAGAAAAAAAATCCTAGTTTCCATGGCGACCTTTTTATCTTATCATCAACCAGCGACTTCTCTTTGAGGCACTCAACGATAGCGTGTGAGGATGCTGAAGGCTCTGTTGGCAATGTTGAAATCACTCAGTCCAGTTAAAATGATTGACATAAGCCACTCGTAGGGGATTTTATTCAATGAAATTCTGCAAAAAAGTATTTAAAGTTATACACAAACATTTCTTGTCATGTAGTTTCGACTCTTTCTCATTGGATTAGTCCTGATGAATCTCGCCATCACCCATATCCGTGGCTATTTTTAGATGGAAGTTGGAGATGGGATTCTGTTGTAATGGATGTGTACATGGTCAGGGGTAGAGAGGGCTGCACTGCAGATCACGCTGTCTTTGATCTTTTTTTAACTTCGAGTAGGAGATGACTTACCTCCCCTCACAGGGAGGGGCCGGTTCTCTAGTGAGCTCATTAAGGAAAATGCCGGTGATCAATCTCCTTTCTAACCCGTCCCAAGGTTGAATTGTCATCCATAGCGGGAGTGTTGGTCAAGGTTCAACTCATTCTCTTCTCCTGCTTATTATACCGCTGCTACCCTTTGCTCGTCTCAGGTTAAATTTACAGCACAATGCCCGGGTGGCTTCAGCCACGGACACCTTCTGGAGGACTGCAAGGTTTTCTTGTTGCTAAAAGAGACTATTTTCTGAAAGTCTTTCTCACTCTGGTGCTCCTGTCTCTGGTATAAGACAAACATGTAGCCATCTGGAGGCGTAGGGTTAGAACAAATCTCTGCAGCTGCTGCTCGTCTCCGCTCGAGGTGTTGCTCCTCGCACAACGCCCCCCAATCTATGGCCAAACTGTCGGCGGTCGAGGTGCATTGTGGATATCGCCGGCCACAGGTTTTGACAAAGAATAATAATGCGTAGAATATAGAAAATGATATCGCTGGTTTTCTGGTTCGATCCATGGCGAGTCTCCGTGGAGGTCTCTTTTGGCCATGCTCTGATTGCCCTTAACTTGTTGGCATTAAACATTTAAAAAGTTTGTCATTGAATGAAGGGTTTTGGAGAATCCTTCAATATCCAGGTTCATGGGGAAAGGGTCGAATTGAATTGATTGGAAACAGGGAGAAGAAGAAAACTCGCATCAACCGATCGATCAACCGATCGATCAGATGACGTCACATCTGCGAGAAATACTATCGCAACGGAGTAAATGCGCGTGCCGAGTGCCGCAGAGTGAGAGGTCCACGAGGGGATCCTAACGCACCGAGCGGCGTCCCGTCCCCGAGTTGAACCTCTGGGTCAACTCACTCGCATATCTGAGCCCCTACAGGCTGATGTTCACGGTACACGCATTCCATCTGGAGCGCGCGTTCCTGATCGAATGCTAACTGTTAGCGGAAGGATTTACGTGACACAACATCCGGTTTTAACAACATCCGTTTTTCAAAATAAGATGTCGAAAAATCATACACTAACATATACAAGTAAACAATGAACTGATTTTGTATCTTTATAGATCGTTTCTGAGATTTTGCTTGAATTATTTTAAAAAGCTCTGTATATATCCCCTACAATAGCAATCAAACTATTTTAATGTATCAATTAGGACAGTTTTCAAAGTAAAAGTCCTGAATGTTTAAAGAAATCAGTAATTTCTTTAATGTTTGAGGTGCTTTAGATGTGTATTTCCTCATAGTCCTAGGCAATAATGCTACACAATAAATAGAATGCTTCAATTGACGCCGTGATCGGTATTATGGGATCGGCAGATACTATTTCAGTGATGGGTGATCGGTGATCGGTGATCGGTATTATTGGTGATCGGCTGACACTAATTTCAGTGATCGGTGATCGGCCCAAAAAACCTGATCGGTGCATCTCTAGCGTGAAGTCTTGGTCCTAATGGACCAGAGCCTCCTGCCCGGTGAAGGGACTCTAACAGTTTGTGCCCAGGGGGAGAGGGGTCGGCTACAATCTTTCTTGCTCGCTTCACTGTCATACCAATAATATACACAATATTAAGGGACTACAACTATAACTTGGCTGACATATCCCGACTGGAGCCCCCCAAAAATGTCAACCTCATAGTGGAACTCGAGTAAAGGCCAGGGGGCGTCTTCATTTGGAGCCAGAGTCTGGGTTCGGTCCAGAAAGACACAACTAACAATCTCTGTAAATACATTTGTGATCAAACGCACACGTTTTATTACAGACATGGAAAGTTACATCCTCTCTCTTGTGCAGCTCCCGAGCCTCAGACTCCGTGAGTACTTCACACCGAGCAGCTCGGCTTCAGCTGTTATGTCATCCATCTCTACATGCGATCACGTTGAAGCTTTTGTGCACAACCAGATAGTTTTCTGTGTGTGTGTGTGTGTGTATTCCATTGCTTAACCAGCCAGAGAGTAGAACCCAAGCTTGTCTGAGGAGGACGTGTCCCGACATGAGCTCTGTGCTCTGTGTGTGTGTGTGTGTGTGTGTGTGTGTGTGGGGGGGGGGGGGGGGATATGCAGCACGACTGAGCGGCCTGATGGGTGATCAAGTGCTGGAAGATAAGGGAGAGGAGACAGACAGATCCATCACTCTTTCATTTCTCAGTCAAGGAGAGAAGAGAGGAAGCACATGCAGGAATACTTACATCAGTTTTTCTTGAGGTCTGCAAATAAAAGATCTCTTAGAGAGTCTCCTGGCTCCAGAAGGGCGGTGAGTTTACATACATGTCCTTGTCGGTGTGTGCGCGTGTAGGCGGGGAGACGGTACAAAACGGAGCCCCCTGCTCTTAACCTTCCCCTTTGTGGTGGGAACCAGGAGCTGTTCACTTGGTTAATGCTGCTGTCCAGATGCAATGTCCCAGGCCACGCTGTACTTGCCTTCAGAGGTGGGAAATACGACAAATCTATCCGCTTTTGAAGAGGTCAGAGCAGATTATTCATATGTTCATCTACATGTACACACACACAGATACACACACAAACACACACCACCACTGTCCTGATGCATTCGTCTCTCAGACACGCGTCCGATCACAGGTGGTGGATCCACACCTGAGTTGTGTGCTAGACGGATAGTGAATCTGAGGGGACCCCCGGTCACGTGACCGATTTCTCCAGGGGAAAGGAGGCTGCTGTGACATAATCAGGGCTTCCCTGTGACAAACCGTCCGGAGCAGAGCCTGGAATAGTATTGATTAATGAGCGGGTGGCGGCCCCGGCTTCGGCAGCCCTGGAGGAGGCAGCGTGTGTTTGTTCCTGTTGCCTCCTCCACATGTCCCAAGTAGGTAATCATCGCCATAACACAGCGGAGGAATCAATCCAATCAGGGACGCAATATAACTCCACTAATCAAAAGCAAGAAATCTCCTCTGAGAAATCAACATATTACAATATTATCTCCCAGTGACTCCCAACACAACGCCGGTGTTAACAGGCGAGGTTCCCTTCACGGCACTAGACTGTGGGGGGTCTCTGCCCGTTTCCCTTCTCACGCCTTACTCTCCTCTACAGCATTCGTCCGACAGGATTCCTGTCCGTCTCCCTTTTGTCCCCTTTGCTCATGTGTGGACTTAACCTTGCTTCCTACCCTAGTTCCTCTGCTGAGGGAAAGAGGACACGGGTTGTTTTCCAGGCTGCTGAAGTGGCCCCACACACCTTTTTAAAGATTCATCTTGCTGGTGGGAAGGAGAGCACATTGAGGCCGCTTCCCCGAGTGCCGGCGTTGTCCTCCTTTCACCACTCCTAGTCTGGGAGGACATAACGGCATAAACAGGCATGTTACACCTTCATGAGACTGTCATGTTCAGAGAGTTTGCTTTGCCCCAGAACATTATACACTAGAGGAATTTATCAGATTGCATTAAACACTTTGTAAACTACATATCGCTGTGTGTGTTTGCTGCAGCGCAGTAACACACAGTATCTTGAGAGCTGACCTTGAGCGCAGGTCTGCTGATAAAGAACATTTCTTTTGTCGCAGTGAAAAAAGTAATAAGAGCCAACAGTGGCAAACAACTATAACCTATAATACGCTGAAATGATTTACAGAGTGTGTTGTGGTAAAGTATGCGGCCGACAATTTCAGCACACTTTGCAGACAAGTATAAAAATAAGGAGACTTTGGGGGAAATGTGATGACTAAGATTTGCCATCTCTCTCTAAAAAAAAAAAAAAAAAAAAGAGAATAGAAACGAGCAATTAAAATGAGAGAAAGATGAACATAAAGCACCGTGACTATAAACACACGTTCAAAATTTTCTCTCTCCACTAAGATGGCCTCATGCAGGAAATGGATAGGATCTATTGCTCCTTCATGGGAAACAATGTCAGCTCCGCTCACTTCCCTTCAGAAGTGATGACCACGTCGCGCTGCGTGAGGCGCCTGCTGCTCCGCGGTTTGCTCTCTGGACGCTACAGAGATGCGTCTCCTCTCCTCTTCCACGCGGAGCAGGAATCTCAATGCAGCGCAGATGAACCCCGAGCTGGCCGAGCTCCATGCATGGATCCAACAGACGGAGCTCAGCCAGCACCGCGGTCCGGCTGTGCAGCCGGTGTTACCATGGCGATGTGAGTCATCGACCCTGTACTTGTGCCCAAACCAATCGGGGGGTTGGTTATTGGCATTTCTAAAGTGTCTTCAGGTGTTCTGAGAGCTCAGAGAACTACACTACGTTCACCCTCACACACACTCATTCACACACATCACTAACGCAGTCTTCATTGTCCACATCCATCAAAGTTTACCAAGACTGACTTTCCGGTTCAAGACTTAGTGTTACTTCTTGTAGTTGTGGGATCACAAGGTTGTCATGTCATGATGAACTAGTTTAGTTTTGGTTTTACCCTCAAACAGAGAAATTCAGATTGGTTAGCTTAAACTCCTGACTTGTTTCAAACCTGTCTGACCATCTCACTGCTCCTGCCAACCTTTGTTGGAGGAGTTTGGGCAATTTGACACGCTGGCTGCTTTTGACTACCAATCCATCTCCTGTCAGCTCCGTAAGGGGCGGGGCTATTAGAGACACCGCCATGACAGCCGGAGGTCTTCAACCGCTCTCGAGTCGATTCTGTGGCACAAGAGTTTGTTGGTCAAAGCGTTTCAATATTTTCAGTTTGCTTGTGTGCCTTAATTAAAGACCCTGGTAACAGCTGATCTGACTCTGTCTTTGATTGCTGCCACTATTTTCCCTGTTACAGCTCTTTATTATACATCTCTCTATTATACAGCTCTCTATTATACAGCTCTCTATTATACAGCTCTCTATTATACAGCTCCCCTGGTTCTCTTCTCATGGTCTATAGCCGGTTTCTGTGAGACCAAGGAGAAGAGGATCAATGAAGCACAATAACCCCGTAGTCATGAACTAGTGAGTGATGTGTCACACTCTAACCACGCACAAACTATTTCCTTCTCTCCCGCTGAAGGATAGACTCATGATATATGTGTGTTTATTCTCCATAGTTTGTGTGTGTGTGTGTGTGTGTGTGTGTGTGTGTGTGTGTGTGTGCACGCTACAATCTTTGCAGGGAAGGGGAAAAAGCGTGAGTCCTTAAATGTCACATTACTCGGCACGGTAACTACACTCACAACATGTGATGTGTCAGCCCGCATCACTGTCCTCCACTGAGCATGTGCAGAACAGACCCCCAGCCCTCCATGTGCGCTCAGAACGTGCACACGATGTAGATGGGATGAGCTCGTACGGACCCCAGAGGGTGGGAGCTGCAACTTTAATCAGCTTTCTTCTGTTTTGCGGAGCGCCTTCACCCCCACTCCCTCCTCCTGGCTGTTGTTGTTGTCTTTTATGTTTGCTCTTTGTATTCCCGGCGCCAGTAAATCATCCATCGCTTCACATGGTGGCTGTGCCCTTCTTGTTTTCCATCATCACCACAACCTGACAACTGTCTTTGCTTCACCTTCCTAACCAGTCCAGTCAATCTCCCAGAAGTCTGAGCTTCCGATGGAGTAGGGGCCGACTTGAGGTGTGTGGTAGTTCAGAGTCAATTACGTTAGAAAACAAAAGATTTGAAAGCCAATGTTATTCAGTTTTTTCAAAATTGGCAAGAAAGTCTAAACTTATTTTTTAATTCGGGGCGATTGCGTGGAGTGGTGCTGTGTGACCCTGCAGAGCGTCCGGCCTCCCTTCACGCCGCCAGAACATAATCTCAGCTCACAGCGTCCAAATATCAAGTGGCCCAGCATCCCAGCTCCCAGCATCTCAGTTCCCAGCTCCCAGTGCCCACAAGCTGCACTGCCTGCAACATTGTGATGGTGATCAAACAGTGGTTCATTCGGACTGATTCTGGTTATTTTCAACCTCTGTCTTGATTTGGTAGTTTGGGCCATCATTTCTGTTAATAATATTAATAAAATCATAACATCAAAAGGTGAGGTGACCAAGCTTTTAAATAAGTTGTTATTACGTTTTTGTATTTTGTTCATTAGAACCATTCAGATTTTCATTGTGTTATCAGTTTATACAAATAATGACAGTAGAGGGGAGGGGGGGGGGGATCATCTGAACTAGGAAGTATAATTTCTCATTGATCGATTGTCTTTGTGGGGAACTGCAGGCCCACGAGTGTCAGATCATGGTGTGTTTGTACTGTTGTGTCTCTCTGTTTGTCACTCACACACACAGATACACACACACACACACACACACACACACATTTTGAGCATTTTCTTTAGAGGTCGGCTCAGGTCTGTACCAACTGTAGTGTACAGTAATATGCTTAGTCATCAGAACAGCAAAACAGCACTAGCCTCCCCCCCCCCCCCCCCCCCTACGCACACACACAGTGCCATCCAAATCTCTAAGTGCAGTTTCCTCATCATCTTACCCCCCAATGCCAAATCCAGCCAGCGGTTCCTGTTCGTTTCCATGACAACGGCCTGAAAGTATTATGTCATCAGTGAGGAGGGAGTAGGGAAGGATTTTGCACACACACACACACACACACGTACACTCACGTACACACGTACACACACACACACACACACACACACACACACACACACACACACATTAAGTGCCCCCCCCTGCCTTGTGTTATCTAACACTCCCTGGCTGACTCAGGAGAGAGGTGACATCATCTTTGGGGAGCGTTGTTACTGCCTAGTGCTACTCTGGAAAGTTGAACCTTGAGGTTCTTCCTCCGGCTGTTCTTTAACTGATGGGCAACTAATGAGACAACGGGCCCATGGGCCCAGACATGCAAAGGGCCCCTCAGCCTCTCACACGGGAGTGAGACCCACAGACTATGTGTCTTGTGTCTCCTCATAGTCGTCAGGCGTCTCTCCGTGGTCCTTTTGAGTCTCTTTGTAGTAGTTTTGTGTCTCTTTATTATTTTCTGTCTCTTTGTAGTGTAGTAGTTTTTTAGTCTCTCTCTGGGAGAGTCGGCACTAAAAGGAAACAAGCCGGTGCTCTGACTGAGTGGAGGGTTGTAGTCTGGACATAGAGACGGGGAAATGTGCTGAGCTCATCGTCAGCAAACCTGTGAAGTGTGCACATTTCCTGCTGTCAAACAGCCTGTAACTTTCTCCAAATGAGAGATGGTTGTGACATTTTTGTGAAATCCAGAATGAATCACTGGAAAAAGGGAACAAGCCTCCTTGACCGATGTGAAAAGTCACTTCCACAAAGTGTGATTAGTCAAACATCAGTCAATGTCCAGCAGGAGAAATGGATGGATGGAACGATAGAGCAACTGAGCTGACAGCAGTTTGTAACTCGACAGAAGCTGGCGGTCCGGAGGCTGGCGGTCCGGAGGCTGGCGGACGAGGAGAGCACCTTTAAAAAAAACAGTCGACCTAGCTGAGAAAAGACATCGTCTGAAAAGCTCCATGCTTTCTGGGAAATCTGCATCACACAAGACCGATCAATGAACTAATACAAGAGTGTCTGTGTCGGGAGTCTCTCTCCACTCTGTGGATGAAACTGGCGATTGTGTCGGCCATGAAAAGCCTCTGTCTGTAGGCCTACAATGGTCTTCATCGGACGTGTAGAACCATTTTCTTAACTGGACGCTTTCACTGACCGGCCAAACCCATTCAGCCTGTGGATCTTCTGCGCTCCATTTCAGGACTATGGACAGCGACATGCTATTGGTGTTCTATGAGGAACAGAGTCATAGTAACTGATGCATATATATATATATATATATATATATATATATATATATATATATATGTTTGCTGTGGAGCAAAAGATAGAAATTACACAATGTTTGTGTCTCTTAGTACTATTGGTCATTTTGAGTCTCTTCCTGGTTGGTACGTGTCTCTGGCCACAGTATCCCGTTCAGTACTCCATCCATACTTCCTCTTTTTTCACAATCTGTCTGTTTCAAATGACATTTGTGATCAAAGTTGTGCGTATCCACTGGGATTAGTACAGTAGATGATTGTGGGAGAGCTCCAGGCCAAAAGCTAAACACTACTGTATGCACGTGCACTCCCCTCTCTATAAGAGGGGGAGCCAGACCCTTCAGTTATCAAGCTCCTCTTTTATGGAACCAGCTTCCACCTTCAGTCTGGGAGGCAGACACAGTCACCACATGTAGAGTAGACTCAAGGCTCTTTGACAGAGCTTATAGTCAGGGCTGAATCAGGTTCACCTGGTCCAGCCCCTGGATATGCTGCTATAGGTTTAATAATATTATATCCTTTATTGATCCCACAACGGGGAAATTCTTCTCTGCATTTGACCCATCCTTCGTTATGAAGGAGCAGTGGGCTGCAGTGATGCGCCCGGGGAGCAGCTGGGGGGGTTCAGTGTCTTGCTCAAGGACACTTCGGCCTGCAACTAATGGGGAGAGCGGGGATCGAACCTGCTACCTTGTGGTTGCGGGACGACCACTCTCCCCACTGAGCTAAACCACCCCAAATTACCCAGGATTATTATAAGGTAATTATAAGCTGCTGGGGGACGTTTTAGGATACACTGAGCACCTCTCTCCTCTTCTCTCTCTCCTTATGGGTGGATCTCTCCATCGCACATTATTCATTCTGCTTCCTCCACGAGTCTTTGTGACTTCACATCTCATCGGGTCCATTGGACCTGTTTGGGTCTGATGCCATGGCCCTGCTGATGCCCCGCCCACTCCTCTTCTCAGGCACGTGCACAGACATATTGGGGGGTCGGTGCTCAAACCAAAGAAAAGGGCACCCAATGCCTCCAAAAAAATCTGACTGAGTTGAAGCATAAGCAGCAACACACTGATGATGCAATACATCCTCGGCCAACCGACACATTCATCAACAACTGACTGTTGGCTTGCTGCCGTTTTACGACCTGCGGGACCCTTTTGGACTTTTTATGAATGAAAGTGAACCTTTATGGTGTCTCTGCAGACACACGTTGTCCATTATCAAAGACTCAGAATCCGAGGCTGAGCATGATGCCGGTGTCGGTTCCAGCCCCACGTCTCACTTATTGTCTCTGTCGACTGTGACGTCTGTGATGAATGTGAAGGTAACATGAGTCAGTTCTTTTGTGGGTGAGAAGAATGAAATGCAGCAGCGAGATGAAAGATATTCCACGCAGTCCGGCACACCACACCGCTGACAGACATTTTATGCAGAAGAATATTCAAAGCCAGTTTGAGGAGAATGAATAGGAAGCAACAGGATTTTCACAGCGTCTTATGAAAACACGGCAGCTTTCGCAACGGGAGCCTGAAGGAAAAGCAAAGAGCTCCGGCGGGAGAACAGAAGGCCTGCTGCATCTCCGAAGGGGCTCCTTCCAATCGGCCTGGTGTGAATCAGACGGGATGGAGCAGGTGGGCGAGCAGCGCGGTCAGCCACCAGCAGCAGAGCGAAGCAGGCCCCCGCCAAGATGAGGCCTGATTGCTGATTGATACATTCACTGCCACTGATTGTGCACAGTGAAGAAGAGGAGGGGCTCTCTGGCTTTGTGTGTGTGTATGTGTGTGTGTATGTGTGTGTATGTGTGTGTGTGTGTGTGTGTCTTTGCATGTGGGTTTGTTTAGTTTAGTTTATTTATTGGATCCCCATTAGCTGACGCCTTAGCGACCGCAAATCTTCCTGGGGTCCACAGAAAGGACAAAATACAATACATACAAAAACATACAAAACATATCGTGAAACAAACAGTTAAAAATATTACAACAAAGTGAAGAATAGTGCAGTCAGATGAACAGTACAGAAGGATCAGATATATGTTATGCAATTCAACTTAATTCATACAAAGAACAAGAAAAAGAAAATCAAATGACTAAAAAGCAATAGAATACGTCAAGTGGTTAATGTTCTTAGATGTGCTTTTAATTGTTTTTTAAATGAAAAATTATTGCTTATGTGAGTTAAACAAGGAGGCAGTGAGTTCCGAGCGGTAATAGCACGATAGATAACAGTATGTTTGAGGAGGTTAGTTCTTGGGGTTGGTGGTATCAATTGGCCTAAACTAGCATTCCTGGTGTTATGGTTGTGTCTGTTAAATGTGTATTGTAACTGATTGAAAAAATATACCGTTGTCTGATTAAATATTACTTTCCTGAAAAACGCGAGAAGACAGAAGTGAAGTTTAGTTTCAACTTAAAACCATGACAGGCGAGAGTGCATATATGCAGTATTAGTTCTAAACGAACACTGGAGTGCTAATCTGGCAGCTCTGTTTTGAACCGTTTGTAATTTGTGAATGTCCTTCTTGGCTGCCACTGCCCATATGAAGGGACAGTACATCAGGTGACAAAAGACCAGAGAGTGTAAAACCTGACAAACAATAGGGAGCGTTAAATAAGGAAAGCACTTTCTGGTCATAGCTATACCCCTTCCCATCTTAGTGACTATGCCATTGATGTGCTCAGACCATGACAACTGTTCATCCAGCACGAGGCCCAGCAGTTTTACCTTCTGGACCTGTTCTATCGCCGAACCGGACATGGACAGGTGAAGCTGTGTGTCACCGTGAAGAGTATTCCTCGAGCCAAACACAATACATTTTGTTTTTGAAATGTTCAGGGCAAGCTTATTCACTTTAACCCAATCAGAACTGTCGCAAGTTCCAGTTTGTTTGCAAAATGACTGTACAGTGTTGTGTCATCAGCATACATGACCATGTTGGAGTTTTTAATTGACAAAGGGAGATCATTTGTGAAAATGGAAAAGAGTAAAGGGCCTAAGCAGCTCCCCTGTGGAACACCACAGCTGACATGTCTACAGTCAGATAAACTACCATTATAAAAGACTCTTTGAGATCTCTCAGAAAGATAGCTAACCATCCAGGAGAGTGCAGTTCTGCTGAATCTATAACTTTCAAGTTTGGTAATCATAATATCATGATCAATTACATCAAATGCAGCACTAAAGTCAAGCAAGACTGTGCCGACCATTTTCTTATTGTCCATCTGTGTCAGACAATCATCAGTTAGCTGGGCAAGGGCAGTAGCTGTTGAGTGATTAGGTCTGTATGCATGTTGGGAACTAGTAATGAGGTTATTCCAAATAAAATAATCCTGTATTTGTTTGAAAACAATTTTCTCTAATAATTTACTCAAAATGGGGAGTATACAAATTGGACGGCTATTTACACATGTGAAGGCAGATTTCTTGTCCTTAGGTATAGGAATCACTTTTGCCACTTTCCAGACCTTTGGGCATACACCATACATTAGGCATTTGTTGAAGATGTGACATATTGGTTTAGATAAGTGAACAGAAGCAAGTTGCAGCAGTTTACCATCTAAATGGTCTATACCCGCCGTTTTATCGGTCGGCAGAGACGACAACATTCTCTCGATTTCAGGGGAAGTAACCGGCACAAAATCAATTTGGCAGTTTTTGTCCATCATCATGTAGTTCTCAATCAGTGTGCATGAGGAGCCATCGGTGGGTCTCAAGTTTGTTCTCAGATTATCAATTTTACTCATAAAATAGTTATCAAAATAATTAGCAATCTCTTCTGGTTTTGTGAGAAACGAACCATTGTTTATTATATTAGGCTTCGCATGATTTGAGGACCTACCCATTATATCATTCATAATTCTCCAGAGTTTCTTCCCATAATTTTTTGAGTCATCAATTTTGTTTTGGTAATACTCTCTCTTTTTCCCTCTGTTCAATTTAGTTACTTGATTTCTTAATTTACAATACATTTTCCTATCAGACAGTAAGCCAGATGTATCAGCTACTAGTTTTGCCTCATTCCTTTGACCCATAAGTGTTTTCATATCGCTACTGAGCCATGGGGCACACTTTGCCTTTACAGTTGTTGTTTTTTTTAATGGTGCATGTTTTTCCGCAATGTTCATAAATAATTTCATGAATATATTTAGGGCCAAAACAGGGTCCTCCTCTTGACACACTATAGACCAGTTAACATTCATTACATCCTCCATGAAAGATTCCACTTGGAAATGTTTGTATAATCTTTTATGTATAATCCTACAGGCAGCTTTAGGGATTTTTGTTTTCCTTTTAAGAGCTATTAAATTGTGATCACTGAAACCAAGAACTATTGACACAGCTTTAGAGCAGTGTTCAGGAGTATTAGTGAAGAAATGATCAATACATTTAGATGATTTTGTTCCATTCTTATTAGTACTAGTTCTAGTTGGTAATGTAATAGTTTGAGTAAGGTTGCAAGCACTGGTTACAGCAAGAAGCTTCTTCTTTAACGGACAGTTTGAAAACCAATCGATATTTAAGTCACCAACAAAAAACACTTCTCGGTTATCATCACATGATTTATCCAACATTTCACAGATCGTATCTAAGCATAACATGTCCGCACTAGGCGGCCTATAACAGCAACCTACAAGTATGGGTTTAGTTTGTGGCAGATGAACTTGCAACCACAGTGCCTCAATGTCACACATCATTAAATCCCCTCTTACACTTACTGGAATGTTATTCTGGACATAAAAAGCCACACCACCCCCATATCTGTTCCTGTCTTTCCTGAACAGTGTATATCCATCAACCGCTAGTTCTGCATTTTCAAATGAGGGATCTAAATGTGTCTCAGATACTGCAAGTATATGGATGTTGTTTGGTAGCATCATACAACTTAATTCATGGATCTTATTCCTTAAGCTACAGATGTTTACATGAGCAATCAGCAGGCCTTTTCCTGGGATATTAAGAGTTATTGAGCCCATAGTAAAAAAGAAACCGAGCAGTAAAAAGTTGCATTGCAAGAGTAGGGCTTAATGACCCGAATCACTCACAAGATTGTTGGTTTTCTCACTTTGTCGTTGTCTTGAAGGAGGATGTGTTATCAGCCTGTCGTGCCGGAGATAGGCAATGTCCCCTCTCTCACGCGCAGCCCTCATGGCTGGCATGAGATCCCTCCTCTTCTGACGGACAGCATCCGTAAAGTCCTCGTTGATGAAAATGTTTGTCCCTTTTAGGTGTTTGGCATTCTGAAGAGCAGCTACTTTGTCCTTGTATCGAAGGAACTTGATGACTATCGGCCGTGGTCTGTTGCCATCTGCGCCAGGCCTTCCCGTTCGATGAGCGCGCTCCAGTTCCACCTCCCGGTCGCTCCCGAGCTGCAGATTCTCCGACAATAGTCGCCGTACCTTGTCCTGCACTTCTGCCCATCCTTCGTTTTCCATTTCCGCCATCCCATCGATGACCACGTTATTTCTCCTGGACTGGCCCTCGAAATAGTCCAATTTCTTGTTGACAGCCCGGATGTTATCCATCACAGTGTCCTGTTGTTTACTGCCGCAAACAGTCAGATGATTTGCATTGGCTGATTTCAGGTCATCCATTTCCTTCTGGGTGTATTGAATGCTCGTTTTGAGATCTTGCAAGTCCTTTAACATGTTGTCCATGCGCTTGTTCGTAGATCCATTATCATTTCAACAAAACATTTGAAGTTCTTCTCTTGTTGTTGAATAATCTCTGCGAAAACCTAATTTTGTTGTTGTAGGAGTTCACGTACCTGAGTTATAGTAACCATATTGAGCAGACACCGCGCACGGGTTGACGTGTACAATATTATAAAATGTATCGTTAGCCGTATATGGCACAATTAGCACGCTCCGTAGCCTCTGGGCTAATCTAGCTCAACAACTCCTCTCACAACTCCTCTCGCTAACACGGGTGACAGCTGTCACAGGTCAGCGTGGTGCGTTCGGCTGCAGGGGCGTGTCTCGATCATGCATGTGGTCACTGAGAAGCTCACCAGAGCTTTGTGTGTGGCGTTCCCTTTTTCTTCATGTTCCTTCCTTTCTTATTGCTGAGCAGTCAGTTCAGATTCAGGTTTTCCCCTCAACCCTCCTCTCTGAACTGGCCCCCGTACACCCCCCCCCCACACACACACACACACACACACACACACACACCATGTGGAGCGCCTCCTCCAAGTTCAGGCTGACGGTCTAACTGTTTGTGCCGCCTCTGCCACTTAAACACACTGCGCCCCGAGGAGACACTCGCTCTGTTGCTGTGGAGTCTGTGTGCAGGCGAGAGCACAGCGGAGCACACACACACACACACACACGCACACACACACACACACACACACACACACACACACACACACACACACACACACACAGGCGCAACGCGGAGTGGACGGATGTGAGCACGGCGTGTACGGTTCCTCTGCCCTGTAGACGAAGTGTGAATGAGAAAGACTATAAAAGGGCGTTGTGATCTTCTATTTATCAGATTAATACCTGCAGGAGTCTTTGGCTCAGGGGAGATGAGAGCTCTGCAGCAGCCCACTGCTCTTGATGCTGAGGATGATGATGAGGGTAAGGATGAGGATGATGCTGAGGATGATACTGAGGATGATACTGAGGATGATGCTTAGGTTACGGATGAGGATGTGAACCTTGCTCACATTAGCCGGAGGGACAACCTTCTGGCTATTGTGTTGCTTAATTGTGAACAAATAATTGAATACATTGAACGGTGATGTCATTTTAGGCATGTTACAGGTATGGAAATGTCCAGGTCCATATTGAGTCATAGTGCCACCTACTGACCACGGAATGTCAACCTAATGTGGCAAAGATCATCACCCGATCGATATCAAGCGCAATCATGTTCCAATAGTGTATGTATGTGTGTGTGTGTGTGTGTGTGTGTGTGTGTTCTCTAGCCCCCACATAGTGGACACACGAGGTGAAACAAAGTTTGCAATGCATCATGTTCAGCTTAGGTCTAAATTGTGAATGGTGGTCTCTATGTCCGCCCTGCTGGACCGTGGGCGACCTGTACAGGGTGTACCCTGCCTCAGCCCGATGTCAGCTGGGATCGGCTCCTGCCTGACCGATCCTGCGATGCTCGTATCACCACTGGGAAGCCGAAGAGGACACGTGTGTGCCATGTCACGTCTCTGCTCGACTGAGCGCAGGTGATTTCCACTTCAGTTGTTTACACCATTTCAATCCCAGGAGGGGGTACAGCAGTCAATGCACAGCAGTGCCCATGCAGACATCAGCTGTAACTGGCCTTACTGGGCCTCTAGCGGAGCTCACTGCGTACACATGGAGAAGGATGGATGTGACGTGATGGACACTCTGTCACGGGAGTATTAGGGTGGACCCAAATGCACGACTTATGAGACAGAACTGGAAAATAATTAAATTTACTCAAAGTTACGGCCGGAACAAAACAGACGGGAACAGATAAACACGCTTGGTAACGCTGGAGAGCTTGAGGTCAAGAAGAACACAAAACAATCTGGGAGAGGACAAGGGGAAGTGAGGGAGCTAAATAGTGAGGGACTAATGAGGGGATGGGCAACAGGTGAGGTGGGCGTGAGGACCAGGTGAAGGTAATGAGGGACTAACGAGGGGAGGGGCTGCAGGTGAGGTGGGCGTGAGGACCAGGTGAAGGGAATGAGGGACTAACGAGGTGATCAGAGGCAGGTGATGGGAGTTGGACTGACGAGAAGGGAAGCAGGATCTGGAATGACATGATAGTTAGACAGGATGAAAATAACTAATAAAAAAGGAAGGTATGGAGCTAAACTATTACACACTCGTAACACACTTGATGAATTGTGTTCCTCTTGGTTTATGATCTAATGTGTTGGTCTTCTCATATGTGTCCCTGTTTTCTGTGGAAAATCAACAAATCATAAAACAAGAATAGGACCCACGTAAAATCCGGACCGTGTGCGTTTTCAGCCGATCCACAAGTGACAGGATGAGCACGTGTTTGTGATCTACATTTAGAAAGAGCCAGTTGACATTCAAAGACCTTGTGTACCTGAATGCATCCCATCTGCACATGCACGTCCACGTCCCCGAGGACATCACGCTTCAGTAATACGCTCTGGGTTCATCTGCAGGAGACGTTGAGCTTCAGCATTCTGATCATTCTTTTGTCTCGTCTTCATCACGTGTCGCCAATAAAAAAAAATCTGATGATTTTTTTTCTTTTTTTTCTGTTCTCATTTCTGCTTCAGACGAGACAAAAGGGCCGAACGATTTATAAAAGTCAAACCAGCATCGTTATGTGATGGAAAGATTAAATCCACCAATGTGAGGCAGAAAGGACGTGTGAAATGCCACGCGCATGCTTCACTTCTCATGACTGTTGGGCCACGCTGAGGTTCGTGTGGCGGGGGCTGCTGCTGGTGTCTCTGCGTGGTGTTGCGCTGAAGGAGTTGTGAGCAGCAGAGCACAATGCAGAGGAGGACTGCAGCCACTCCAACACGGCAAGGCCGCTGCAGATAAAAATAGGTCAACGTATAGAAAACGGGGGGAGAGTGGGAGGGAACTGGACAGAGAGAGAGAGAGAGAGAGAGAGAGAGAGAGAGAGGGAAGGTCAGTTGATCCGCACTGAAATAAATCTGTTCAGCTGCTGGAGGAATGAAAAGACGCTCATGTCCCCCTCAGGGTTAGTTGGTAACTTTGGCCTTTGGCCTTTGGTCCTGCGCCATCATCTGTTCAAAGCTGCCTCGGTGACGGAGGGACGGAGAGCAGCCAAGTGCAGTCACTGGTCCTGGCCGCCGAGGAGGGAGCCAGGAAGCCATGGCAGGGGGTGGGATGGGGTGGGGGTGGAATAACATTTCACTTCTTTCTCTCCGTTCTCCCTCACACACCCTCCGTCTGCCAACTGTTCCCTCAGTCTTGCTCTCTGCACTCCCATGCTGAGATGTGGGCTCTGAACCTCCACCACATTGGGGCCAGTCTCTCTGTGTTAGCACACATGACCTCCATGGGCTTCTTCCTCAAAGGGTTGACCTCTCGGCAATGCATTGGGATATGTTTACCGCAACACACACTCTGCAGAAACACACACACACAGACACACACACACACACACACACACACACACACTGTTCTAACTGTGCCGTGTGTCTGTCTCCTCCAGCTCTGCACGAGTTCCCTACAGACCTGTTCACCAACAAAGAGAGAACAGAAGGAGCCGTGGCCCTGCACGTCCTGTGTGTGAGTATTCAGCTCTGCAATTTACTTGACAACGGCTTTAGTCCCGCCCCTGGCGCTGATTGGCTCATGTCCTGATGCCTGACAATCAGTGGACTTAAAGCGACACTATGTAACAATTCCTACCTTAAAATAACAGCTTGGAAAAAATGGTGCCGCTAGAATGGTGATTTGCGCCTCCACCACTGCCATCGGGGTCTGTGGTTTTAATACCCGACTATGTAATATGTTGTAGCCGCCCGGTCGCACTTCGACCTGCTTTCTGGCAGTGATTACGCAACGTCACATAGTCCAGTCCACGCTCACAGGTGACTTTTTATTTGCTCCGCTACGCGACGCGTACAGACAGAATGACATGCTGCTGTGGAGACGATCAATAACAGACGTTTAGTTTAATAAAAGAACAAAGACGTCTAACATCACTTCTGCTGTCATCTGGACGATAGAGAAAGTTACAGGAGGGCGGGCGGAGATTTAAAAAAAAAAACTCAAACTCAAAAGAGCCATATGCGTCACCGGAAGAGCCATATGTGGCTCGAGAGCCAGAGGTTCACGACCCCTGATCTATCGTAACTGGGTATTTACGACACTGAAGTAAACGTTAAATACCTGAAGGGGGCGCTACAAGGGGAAAACTACTTAATGGGGCTTTAAACTGGAGTGTACGTATTCAAGGTGTGGACCCAGACACACACACACACACACACACACACACACACACACACCGTCTGATACTAAAGCATAACATGTGGATTAATACACTGCTGAAATTAGTCCTTACTCTGGTTTAACTAATGTTTCCTCAAAACTACGGTGGCCTTGTGTTTGGGGAAATTACTGAGATGCCATCTCCTCTCCTCTTCTAGTTGAGCTAAGCCTGCTCAGCCCCCCCGGCTTCCCCAGTATGCGTCAGAGAGCCAGGTTGAGACTCCCATGGAGCCCGTCTGCCGTCACTCTCACAGGCACAGCGTTCCCGCTCAGGAGGACCTGTGTTGCGTAGTGCTGACGGTCTCCGGGGGGCCGACTGTAATGAAAGCTCATCCAGCAGCGCAGCGCCTCGAGGGAACCCAGCTGTGCATAAAGAGAACACTAAGAACTACAGAACGTGCCTAGTTGCCATGACGTTCCTACATTAGAGGCGATGTCTCTACTAACAGCGTGGGCACCCTCTGAGTTCACTTTTCCCACTGTGCAGAGGGGGAAATGAAAGTAACATTTTCTAGGATGCTTAGATATTAAAATAACAAACCCCCAAAATACATTACATCATCACAAACAATTTCCCTGGGAAGTCTAACCTTTAAAATGTTGTACTCATTACACAGCAGGTGCTGCTGTACTTGGCTTTGTGGAGAGAACAGCGTTCTCTGAATTCGGGCTTTTACCTGCAGAGTTTGTGGTATCGTTGTACTACTGTTGTACTTTTCCACCTTTACATTTTTTAAGTAAGAATGGGACATGGTCCCCTGTAACATGAATATATCCATGTCAATTTATGAGCTCAAAAAGGCTGTGTCTCCTCCACCTCAGCAGAATAAACAAAGCTAAGGGCCAAGTGCCTTCACACCGGGTATTAGACCAGGGCTGCAACTCACCACTTGGGGAACAATTAATGGGGAATACAGCATAAGATCCTGTTATTTTGTGTTTCAATATTGTATCGATACACAAGCTTTTATTATATAAACTATTATTAATTAAATTAGGGAGGTTGGGATTAATGGGAGTTACATAAATCACAGTTTCATAACCGTGATAATTAAAGAAGCTACGACATCATTGTGTTCTGATTCCTGCATTGAGACACGTTTATGTGTGTGTGTGCTAACATCTCCTCTGGTGATAGTCACGTGTGTGTGTGTGTGTGTGTGTGTGTGTGTGTGTGTGTGTGTGTGTGTGTGTGTGTGCTGGTTTGTTTTGTTTGTTCGAGAGACTCGTGCTTCTCACCTGAGGCGCCGCAGTAAACATTTTAGAGGGAACTAACACGCCTTAAATCAGCAGTGAGAAACCATTTTGTACATCAGATACCAGGGAGCTGTGAACGGCTGATTAATTACACAGTTTAACCATCACAGTGTGAAAAAAGGCTTTCTGACAATCATCTTCTGCCTAGATTCAGTAACAACATGCGATCTGACGACCGGCCTTGATGCCGTGTTGCTGCTGGTCCTATGATGATGCATCGTGAACAATAAGTCCACGTTGAGATGGAGACGAGCCGGAGCTCGTAACGTTAGTAACACAGAGAGCGGCAGCTGTAGTTCTTACGGACAAGAGGCAAACGTAAATAAGGATTCAGACGTGGAGCTCTGCTGCTGAATGAGGACGATGGGGAAATTATATAGTTTATCGTAATTAACTATCGGTTGCATCAATATCTGTTCCTACCACATCTACCGGCATAAAAGCAGGTAATAAGGAGCAAAACCCGACTCTGGTGTAATTGGAATCGACGAGCCAAAGGACTCGTAATAGAGGAGCATGGGGACAACAATGGTTTTACAAGCTGCTAGAAGCTCTTTACACAAGCTTTAAACAGCTAAACAGGATTCAAATTACACATTTTACGATTTTGCTTTCTTTTTTTCTTTTATTCATTATTTGAATAATTTGCTTTATGCAAATCCCCTTAATAGATGACTCAGTTAGTGATAATATATAAGTGAGATGAACTGAGTGAAAACTTTATCTTACTGCATAAAACAGACGTTGACAAACCTGAACGTGACTCAGCGGTCCGTAACATACAGAACAACATGGTAACACTGCAGTGGACATGAAACCAGCTCCAGTCTGAGCCCAGACTGGAGCTGGTTTCTTGAGATGGCTTAGTTGTGATAGGTGTGTATTTCGTTGGACTTTGTTGGGCGGAGCTCCTCCAGCCTACGACCGGGGCCCGTGACGCTGATCCTCCATTCATGGCAGCAGAGAGAAAATAGCAAATGTCAACTGCAAGAATCTGGGAATTGGCTGATCTTCTCCCTGCAAGTTAGCACAGCGTGAAGATGTACGTTAATGTTCATGGTCAGGGGGACATCACGGCCGTGTCACGGGGAATCCTTTTCAATTCAATTCAGTTTATTTGTATAGCCCAATTTCACAAATTACAAATTTGCCTCAGAGTGCTTTACAATCTGTACACATAGACATCCCTGCCCCAAAACCTCACATCGGACCAGGAAAAACTCCCAAATAACCCTTCAGGGGGAAAAAGGGAAGAAACCTTCAGGAGAGCAACAGAGGAGGATCCCTCTCCAGGATGGACAGAACAATAGATGTAATGTGTACAGAAGGACAGATTAGAGTTAAAATACATTCAATGAATTTGACAGAGTTTATGAATAGTTGGTAGTAGGTATATTCCACGATGGAGACCTCCACAATCCATCAGGCAGATGGAGGTAGAGAAGAGGAGTAGGCGGAGTCTCAACAGGGCAGTGGCGTAGTTGGTATCAGGAATTCCACGACCCAGACCTCAATGATCCATCAGCAGATAGGCTCTATGACGTCTCATAGGGTCCGATGAGGGACCCTATGAGACGTCAAGTCAAAAGGACTCCGGGGAATCCCTGGGGTTCCCGTGAGTCTCGTCCAATGAGGCACCAGTGAGCTTGCAGCACCTTATGGGGGTTAGGTGCGATTTCAACCAGTTTTCTTTTTCCATGTAGGCCACTCTCTCTGTCCCAACACTGGTGTTTAAATTCAGCTTAAAGACAGAAAAAAGAATAATGACACTTTTAGTTCTAGAGCTGAATGTTAAAATCCCAGGTGCAGTTTCTTTGACGGCTGTCCCGCCGAGCCCCTCCACCATCATCCCTTCTTATTGATCTGCTCTCAAAAACCCACAACTGCAGATTTAAGGCCTTCGGTGCTTCTGCGTGTGACATAAAACATGCACACTCATTTACATTCATGTTGCACACACGTTCACTCACAGCCACAGTAGGCCTGAGACGCCATCACGGCGGTTTCTCTCCATCTCCATCTCAAGTCTGACTCAAGATTAAACCCAGTTATGAAGATAAGATGAAGATTACCTGTGACCTTCAACCTCTTGCTTGCCCTGAATCAACCCCTCTCCATCTCGAGGAGTGATGACCTCGTACAAAAGGCACTGCATGTGCGTGCGAGGCTCATTCTTGTGCTCCTCACTCTCAAAGTAAAATATGATTTGGAGGGGAGGGGAATTGACTCTGTGTATCATTCCTTTGAAAGGCTTCATCATTAAGAAGTATGAAGATACATTCATGCCTTTCCTTTGTTAACTCGTTCCCCGTCAGTGTGTCGTCACTATCTGCCGTTTTGTCTCTTGATTGTCGCGATCAGTCTTTCATCTCCAGTCTGTCTCAGCTCCTCCGGGCTGTGTGATGCCGCGCTGCATGATACAGCCGGAGAGAACCCGTCAAAAAGCTTTGACGGGTTCTCACGGGAGACGGGACACGATTTGCTGTCTTGATGATTTGTGACACACTATTCGGGAGGGAATTCTATTTCGTATTGGTACAAATTTAAACGCTAATTAAGCATTGCAGTGTGTATAATAATAAACAACATGTATCAGCATAAACTGTCTGAGCTTTCTGCTGTTCATCTATTTTATTTAGTACTTACTTTTTTGGAAGTGTCAGGAAATGCTTAAAAGTAAAAATCCAATGTTCATGCTGCAAAAGAGAGCCGTAAAGCAACACAAGAAAAGCTCTTCCCGGACAGTAGTGATGTGGAGAGGTGTGGGTGTGAGAGCTTCTGCTGCAGAGTGTTTTACCGGAGGCGATGGAGTTTGGAGAAACAAAGCGATGAACTTCTGCGGACGGCGAGAAGCAGCACAATCTATTTTATACAAAATGCCAATTATCATGAAGGATGAAAACAGACATTCAAGTTATTTAAGGCTCAAAATATAATGATCTGATCCCATGCAAATGTACTGCAGTGCATTAACATTGCATAACACTGACACATCAAAACATGATGAATAACATTTGTGTGGGACCACATTTTATACATTTTGAAATGGGGAAGTGAGTTTTCTTATTTAAACATGCTGGCTTTACAAAAGGTTGAATATGACTTCTGCTTATTGCCCGACTGAAACAAACTGGAGAACCGTGAATAACCTGGAATAACCTCATTGCATTGTACACAACAGTTTGAAGTATTCAGGTTAAGATTTAATTTCACCTCACAGAACAGAGGAGTTGCTGGTCTACTGCTGCCCCATCGGTTAGTTAGTTGTTGGTCTTGTGTGGCTGTGGTGAACCTGAACTAACCATATAAAACACAGAAGTAGATGGATACGAGCACTTCAGCTCCCTGTTGGAAAGGGCTGCCAGACAGTTGGCGAAGCAGCAACAGTATTCTATATATAGTGAACATATTCCTTCTCTCAGGCGTCTAAAACATTCCACAGCAAAAACTTTGCTACTTTGCTGTCACTCCTGTCCGCTTCTGTAAACTCAACCTACTGTCAGGAAACACTTTGGAGAAGAAGCTCACACAACCACAGGCCGGCGCATCGCTACTGTCCCTTTAAACACCAACAAACCCATTTGCTCTAACATTCAGAGATTTTATAACAATGCAAACTATGTGTAAAGGTCAAAATAAATCTTAATCTGAACGCTTCCAACTGTTGTATACAATGCAATGTGATTATTCCATGGTTCTCCAGTTTGTTTCAGTTGGGCAATAAGCAGAAGCCGTATTCAACCTTTTGTAAAGCCAGCATGTTTAAATGAGAAAACTCACTTTCCTATTTCAAAATGAATAAAATGTGGTCCCACACAAATGTTATTCATCATGTTTTGATGCGTCTGTGTTATGTAATGTTAATGCACTGCACTAAATTAGCATCGGATGAAATCGTTATATTTTGAGCCTTAAATAACTTGAATGCCTGTTTTCATCCTTCATGATAATTGACTTTAACTTTAATGGAGCAGTTAGAGCTTCCATCCAGGCTGAGGAGACCTTCATTCAAAGGAGAATAAAAAAGCAAGCAAAGACATGAGCGATGGTAACCAGCGTCACTTATTTCTGCCCAATCAGAAATATAAATGTACGTGTATCATTATTTCTCCCTCTCTGCAGACCGTTTACATCTTCTGTGCTCTGGCCCTCGTCTGTGATGACTACTTCGTCCCATCGATGGAGAAGCTGTGTGAGGTAGGAATGGGAGATTTTAAAGGTCTGACACACTTGATTTCAAATCTTAAATATCTATTCAGAATATTGAGTATTAAAGACTGAATAAGCGACAAAAAGAGGTGTGTCGGTAGTATTCGATGGAGGGACAGTCAGGATGTGTTGGAGTGTGGCGCTATGAGGTTCTTCATAGTCAGTGTTTACTGCAGTAGATGAAGCAAAGCAACATTCTGCTGTGGACTAAAATAATCAATATATACGTTTAGATGTATAATATATATTTAGGACACAATTTCAACCCCTTAAATAGATCAACAGTCGAGAACTCAGCCAATCTACTTCATCGGGGCTGTGTGGGTGTGAGTCATGATCACAACATACCGCTTTATATCAAATATAAGAAAGTACTGCTGTATCTCCTGTTGCACATGTAGAAAGACATCAGCCAGAAATCATCCGTGTACTTTAACCGTTTTCTCATTCTTTAAGTAACTGAATGCTAAACTGTGAATATGTATACTATGTATTGAAATGTATTCCTGTTTCTATCTTAATAAACAAGGTGTTGCTGACTCCCAGTAAGAAGTGCGATCAGTCAAGGGTCAGGGTTATGGGTCAGGGTTATGGGTTATGGGTTATGGTTATGGGTTATGGGTTATGGATTATGGATTATGGATTATGGGTTAGTTGCTGAGGAATTCCTAATCGCATCGTTTTATTTGTCTCTTTCAGCGTCTCCAACTCAGCGAGGACGTAGCAGGTGCCACCTTTATGGCCGCTGGCAGCTCGGCTCCGGAGCTCTTCACATCCATCATAGGTATTCAGCTCATCCCGCCCTCCATCTCGTTGCCTCCTCCGCTCCGACTGAAACACATGCCACAACAAGTGAAGAGAACATCATGTCTTCTACTGGGTTTCAGCATTCTGAATCCCATCAGCATCACATTAACCCCTGAGCCTCACTTTAAAGATTCCCCTCTGATGTCCTTCAACAGCCATGGTCCATTCAGGGCATTTATACATACAGGAACATACAACAATAACAGCAACACAAAATGCAGAGAGGTGAAATGAAAACAATGTAAACAACCATGTATGTGAATGAACCAAAGCAGGAACACTGTCCAACAACCACAACATCTAGCATTCACGTCAAATGACCTGCCTCGTTTTAATATCTGTTCTAATGTGAAGAAAGCTATTTTACCAACCTCTTTATTGATCTGAGGCGCGTGTGGGATGACAAATGGATTTTATTTTTAAAAGACGAGTGAAAAGGAGTGCAAGTCTTTCCCTTTTTCACTGAGAGAAACCCATTCCAGTGGGCAGCATAGTTCAAACAGCAAACCTCACCCTCACCGAGCATTCTGATGTGTCCTGAATGAGAGCTGCTCATCCAGCCGAATGCCCAGATATGATGTATTATTCTGTGACACACACAACTGCCCCATGATCCTACTTCCTTGACATTGTAAATAACATTTATTTGGTGCACAGTCAAATGCACATTTAAGATTTGACACAGCTTGCTCCACAGATGCTGTATTCGCATGAAGAATGGTATCATCTGCATAACAATGTGCTTTGCAGTTGTCTACTGGTGCACACGTCTCTAATATACAAAGAACAATGGTCCTAAAATGAAACATTGTGGCATCATAACTGGGCCTGACCGTCATTATTTAGGCTGCACAGTGTATTATAGGAGCTGAGGTTCAACTTCTCCATAATCTGGTATTGACGATAACCTTAAAAAATGAAATGCAGATATTATTTTGATAATACATGTGTGAGAGAAATACAGGAAGGGAGAGGAAGAGTAGAAGAAGGAGGAGGAGGAGGGAGAAAGAAAAAGAGGAATGGAGAGGGAGAGATATATAGGGATGGAGGTGTAGAGGGAGAGGAAGGGTGGGAGTGAGTGAGAGGAAAAAGAAAAGAGAGAGTGAGGGAGAGGAATGGAGAGGAAAAGGGATGGAGTGAATGAGGGATGGAGGGAGAGAGGAACAGAGAGGTCCATGACCAACATGACATTCCTACGTGTGACATCTGTTTGTCAGCACCGCGCTGCAACTGGAAATGTCAAGTGTACAACACGTGATGTGTGCTCTATGGAGTCTTGATATGTGTGTGTGTGTGTGTGTGTGTGTGTGTGTGTGTGTGTGTGTGCTGGCTAATTCCCTCCTCAGGGGTTTTCATAACCAAAGGTGACGTGGGTGTTGGGACCATCGTGGGTTCAGCCGTCTTCAACATCCTCTGCATCATCGGTGTGTGCGGCTTCTTCGCCGGCCAGGTATGACGTCACAGCGGCAGCTGATCCCCACACTGACCTGGTGGCATTTCACACAGGCTAATGTCACCCTTACATATTCAGACACACACACACACACACACACACACACACACACACACACACACACACACACACACACACACACACACACACACACACAGAGTTGATTCCTGCATGCAGGAGTCCATGAACCGGACTGCACTAAATCATCACTTCAGATGAAATCCACTCCCTGTGTAAACCACATAATGTAGATTTGATTCATAGTCCGTGGTGTTTTTAAACCTCAGATTTGTCTTTTATTTCATGTGACTTTCTGAAAGACCAAAGTCCGCGATTTAAATGTTCCTGAACACTCTTCAGACACTTGTCATTCGGGACATGATTTCCTCTCGTTTTCCCCTCGGTGCTCGTTGTGCTTGACCAGCCACGTGAACATTATGTCATACAATAAGCGGTTCAGCGGGCCTCGGGGGGGCGGGGGGCGGTAAAGAAGCCGCTGCACCTCGCCGCTGTTTGTTAGCGTTAGCCGGCTGGCCGTAGCGGGTTCCTCCCTACAAAGACAAACCATCCAGTAGAACAGAGTACAAGCAAACATGTTCCTCTCTGTTGATGTTCTGGACGTGTCTCCGCCTCGCAGCGGCAGACCGCTCCACGGCCGGGAGCGGCCCGGTGAAGGTGTGACCTCCGACCTTCAGCTTTCTTACACGTGACATACTGGGAGCGGCGTGCGGGTTCTAGCCTGGAGTCTCTCCTAGGAGTGTAACTTGTGTCTAATGATGTCAGATGTTTCTGTTTCACAGAGCTGCATGACTTACAGCGAGGATAAGAGCTGCTATTACAACGTTTACATTGTAAGCTGTGTACATATTCTTCTCATCTCTTTCCCCCCCTGCAGGCGGTGAAGCTCTCTCATTGGGCTCTACTCCGAGATTCTATTTTTTACACCTTTTCTATCATGGCACTGATTGCGGTAAGAGCTAGACTTCTGTACAAAGTGACTTACTGTGAAGCATAAAAGGTGCTTTATGCTTCCAATACCCAGCATGCCTTTCATCCGCTGTCCGTCTGGAGCATCATGAGACGGCGAAGCTGGGCGGACTGGTCCGAGTCCAGCAATGCCCTCACCGCACAAAGACAATCCAATAGTGTCACACATATAATCACATAATAGGGAATTGGGTCATTCTTAAATGAATACCTTTACATTTGATATTTCACGTATATTCTGCGGACAATACTTGGGTTCTTGTACTGGAGTAACATGTTGAGCAGTGAGTCATTTGACTTTGTAGTATTGGTACTTGATCACGTGAAGATGTGAGTGCTTCCTCCAGCTCCACAAAGACTTCACAGCAGGTGGGCTTTAAGTGTAGGCAAACATTTAGCCATCTCTTTGGGAAGTCTGATTGTTGTGTTGCTTCACGACACGCACACACAAACAATGGATACGTCACCACGGTGATCCGTGGCAGTGAGTCACAGTGAGAGCAAACCTCGCAAGGTCTTCTTTTACCTTGTTTCTGTCTGCATGAGCTCTGGATTGGTCCTGTGCTGAATAGATGCTTATCTGCCTCCACCTAATGTCCCTCTGTGTCCTCTTTCTCCTTATAGTTCATCTACGATGAGAAGGTGTGCTGGTGAGTAATTATAAACCATAATCTGATCAAATATTCTGCACGATGAAGCTTTTTGCCGACCTTGCGTCTGTGTGCAGGTGGGAGTCTCTCGTCCTGATTCTCATGTATGCCGTCTACATCCTCATCATGAAGTGAGTGTCCCCGTCATGAACGGCTCATCCCTTCAGTTGATTGATTAGCTGCCTTTGGTTGTAAACGTTGCGGCCCTCGTCTTCGTCGTGTGTCATTCCCAGGTTCAACAACAGGGCCCACCGCTACTTTGACCGCCTCAACAGGAGCTCTGTGAACCTGTCCAACGGGCTGACGGGGAGCACGGACCTGGAGGACAATGTCACGTGTGACGCCACGGCCGTGCTGCTCAAGAAAGGTAGCCTTAGTGGACAAGCTTCTATTGCCTCGTAGATCCGAGCCTGTGTCACTCCCAAACTAACTAAGTGTCACTCTGACGCCGTGTAGATGAGCACCGGGCCTCAGTAACACCAGAGCCACGAGGATTCACCTGTGATTAGCTCGTGAATGTTCACCTGGTGGTGCCAACCAGGCAGATGGACCTACCTGCCCATAAATCCTCCTCGCTGGCCGCAGTGTTGCCTTCAAAGGCTCCCCACCAGAGTAGCTTTGGCGATGCCATGGTTTTATTGGCGCTCTGCATCAGTCTGTTAGGCCACCAGAGGGATGCCCCTCCACCGTCAAAGGAGGGACTGTTCTCTGGCAGCCACCACTTTCACTGGGTGATGGTGTTCTCTGAGTCTCGGGCCCTTAGAGCTAAAGTGTAGCATCAGGAGGGAGCAGGGCAAGATGCTGGCGTGGGCCCACGCTCTTCCTGCTAGCCTCCGACTAGCAGAGCTCGCTCCCTCAGCTTCTCCTGCATCTTTTTTTCTCTGGCCCACAGAAACCAGCAGGGTCCCGGGACCAGTGGATCTTTAGATTCTCCTCTCTCTGGGGGAGATAAGCTCCTCGTTGCTGTCTCCACGCAGGCTTGATGTGATGGTGTGCAGCTTTTGGGGGAAGAGATGATCAATTGAGCCTGCTATGGCTTCGGGAAGCACCCGTCCCACTTGTTCAGTCCGGGCACCGATAGCGATACCTGGGCTCTCGGATACCGAGTACGGACGATATAGCAGTGATTATAGAGTGTGCTGTATGCCTCCCCGTGAGGAGGAGACCGATAGCATTCTGCTACAGTTCAGGCAACACCACTGACGTAAACAACAGAGAAACCTGCATGATCTGTCACTTCAGGCGCTAATTAGCCTGGAAGCTAGATCCAGCCGCCCCCAGCTGTCAATCAAAGTGGCACACAGGCCCCCCCCCCCACCCAGAGAGTTAGAGAGAAACCAGGGGAAACAACACGTCCTTACTTTGAATAACAAGACGTGTATTGATATGTTTGATGTCTAATTGTGCTTCCAGTTGGATTAAGAAGTAAACAACCAGCTCTCTAGTCAGCTGATGGTGTGTGTGTGTGTGTGTGTGTGTGTGTGTGTGTGTGTGTGTGTGTGTGTGTGTGTGTGTGTTGTTTCTCTCCAGCTAACTTCCACTCTAAGCCGTCTGTGCTGATGGTGGACGAGCTGCTGTGTGCGTACCCCCACCAGATGTCCTTCAGCGAGGTCGGCATGAGGATCATGATCACCAGCCACTTCTCCCCCAGGACGCGCCTCACCATGGCCTCTCGCATGCTGATCAACGAGGTACACACACACACACACACACACACACGTCACTTTGAAAGGGTCTAAAGAGTCGTAGCGTGAATTCAAACCAGATCATCCTGTTTGGGTTCAACCTAGAGGGAGCAGATTATAATCCTCTCAGACACCTGTCTGCTGCAGACTACAGTCTGGATGTTAATCCAAACCAAACTGACTGAAAGAGGAGGAAAGAATACGTCTGCTTCAGACAAATATGAGAGGCTTACATAAATGAAAGCAGTGTTAACTGGTACCATGCTGAAGCCTCCCAGTGGGAGCAGCAGAGCATCCCCCACTGAGCTGCTATCTACATTCAGCGTTGTGCTGATGTTCTGTCACCTCCCCCAGAGACAAAGGCTGATCAACACCTCCGAGACCCGAGTCAACCGCGTCACCAACGGAGACCCCGACTCCACCGCCAGGGCTCAAGGGAGGCGGGGCCTAGTGAACGGGATGGGCGGAGTCGAGCCGGGTCCGAACGGGAGGTGTGGACTTCAGCGGCTGGAGTCCGGCAATGAGACCGAGAAGGAAAACAAGGATAACGAGAACAACGAGGACGGAGAGGGAGAGGATGGCGATCACGGCCCCCTGGTGCCTTTCAAAGTTCCAGGTACAGCGGACATTTTGAAATGTAACCGTCCCTGACAGTAAGTGCCTGTCCGTGGGCTCTGAGGCCATCGGCGTGTCTTCTGTTCGTCCCTCCAGCCGGGGCCTGCAACAAGCTGAAGTGGCTCACCATGTGGCCGCTGTCCCTGCTGCTGTTCCTCACCGTGCCCAACTGCGCCAAGCGGCGCTGGGAGAGGTGGTTCATGGTCTCCTTCTTTACCGCCACCCTCTGGATCGCTGGCCTCTCCTACATCATGGTCTGGATGGTCAGTCCACTCACATCCAGAGGCCTCATTACAGAAGTGTAAAATCTCATCTCACTGTAGGATGACATGTATGATGATTGGTATGATCCCAGCCAACCCGAGTAACTGTTAATAACAACGTAATAGGTCATTAATAAACAATAATCAATCCTCCATAGACTCGATAGCGAGCCAGAGGACAAGCAGCGAGGACATGTTGCTGTCACAAGGCCGCTGGTCGTTAACTATTACTCTGCTTTTATCGTTAGTTTGGGGATCTTAAAAGCTTGATCTTTCATTTCTTGAGGAGTGACTCAGTCGTCGCATCAGGAAGGTGTTTAGCCAAAAGCAGAGGACTGAAATCTGTATCAGGGCTTTAACGAGCTTCTCACACTGCAGGAGAAATTTATTAAAAAGCTGAATTTAAAAGCACCTCATTGGTTAGTATACAGCCTCAGATTGCCTCCTTCAGTAATGCAGTTCACTAGAAGTAACTAGATTGTGTTACTGCAATGAGCACTTAATGATGTTGGTAATCATTTTCGTAATGCCACTTATAATTCAAGATTCTATTGAAATATTAAAATATAAATAGAGGTACAACATTCAAAATGCAATTGCAACGTATGTATAAAGTCAACACTGTGATTAATAGTAACATATTTCAGTTTTTTCTAATCTAAATATGAATAAGTCCAATCCAACGGTCTCATGGTGTCCATACAGTCCCTCAGTGGGACCGTAACTCCGCCCAGGTGAGGCTGTGGTTTCACCGCTGAGCGGCGTGTGAGCCCTGCATGTCGGCTTTCAGGTGACGGTGATCGGCTTCACCCTGGGCATTCCAGACGTCATCATGGGCATCACCTTCTTGGCAGCAGGCACCAGCGTCCCGGACTGCATGGCTAGTGTTATAGTCGCACGGCAAGGTACACACACACACACACACACACATACACACACACACACACACGGCAAGTTGAAATAAACCCCTGTGCTGCTGGGAGTTGTACACGGGTCCTCGTGAGGCCGTGACGGCGCTGCTCTCCTTGCCTCAGGTCTGGGGGACATGGCCATCTCCAACTCCATTGGCAGCAACGTGTTTGACATCCTGGTGGGCCTCGGCCTGCCCTGGACGCTGCAGACGCTCTGCATCGACTACGGCTCTGAGGTGAGTGTGTGTGCGCATGGGGGACGGGGACGGCCTGAGAGTCAGAGCGATGAGACACAATAATAATTGTCGCCCCAATGTGTAGCACGGTGTAGCAGCTCGCACCGACAACATATTATGTGCTTATTATGCTGCTGATTGCACTTCACAGTACAGGTGTAACACAATGTTTGGTCCTTCCTCAGATCCATCTCAACAGCAGGGGGCTCATATTCTCAGTTGGACTCCTGCTTGCCTCCGTATTCGTCACAGTAAGTAACATTTTAAAATATTTTTTATTTTCTACACATTTGTAACAGCAACAGTTGTTGTTGTTGTTGTTGTTGTTGTTGTTGCTTAGCCAGTCCCATTGTCAGGGAGAAATGATACGGAGCATGAATGGATGATCGTTGAATGTAGAATATGGAAACACCATTTGGAAGCGGGTGTGGATTCCCATCCCCAGCGGGCTGGATGATTTGGGTGGAGGTGGGGCCTATCAGAGGACCTCCATAGGAGGACGAAGAGCGCGTCATGTGGTAAAACCAGCGCGCTCGTGATTCTGCTGCTACTTTCATGCATCTTGTTAAAGAAACACAGAAGCTCATGTGGACAAAATGACAGAGAGAGAGAGAGAGAGAGAGAGAGAGAAAAAAACAACGGTCCACAGAAGATTTTATCTTTTGTTCAAACCAGGTCAACGACAAACTAAACAGTACGACCCCTCACTGGGAAACGAGGCAAACAGGGTTTAAATACACAGGCAGGTGCAGGTGATTGGACACTGGGGAACGAGACACAGGTGGACCCAATGAGGGCGGGGCCAGCAGCAGGAGGAAACAATCAGGACCAGGGCAGACAACCACAGGGACAGGAAATGCAGGGAAACAGAGGACAAGAGAGACAGGGACTTCAAAATAAGACACAAGATACAGAAACTCCGGATCATGACAGATCGTCCCACCCGTCCTCTTGGGTGCTAATCGCTCACCTGCCAGCATTTAGATTATCTGTGCGCTGTCGTTACCGTCCGCTCTCCGTCCCTCCTATCTGCAGGTTCTCGGCGTCCACCTGAACAAATGGACTCTGGACTGGCGACTGGGCCTGGCCTGCCTCATCCTGTACGCCATCTTCCTCTGCTTCTCCATCCTCATCGAGTTCAACGTCTTCATCTTCGTCAACCTACCCATGTGCCGAGACATCCACTGACCCCCCCCCCTCTCCTGCCTCTGGTCGATGGAGGAAACCTCACCTGACTTCCAGTTTCTCTGCGCCTTGAAAACAAGTCCTACCTTTTTCTTTTCTTTTCTTTTAATAGAAAGATAGAGCTCTTTCGGTGCAATAACACCATAAGTTGTAGTTAGTTTGTTGGGACCAGACCGCAGAGATGGCCTCGATGGCCTCGATGGCCTCGTGAACCCAAAGGTTGCGTTGGGCTCCTGCTGCTGAAGACGCTGCTGCTGGCTGGAGGAACCAGAGAGATCCTGCACTAACGGACCTTTTTAGCTGGATTCTTTGTTACTCTTTGTAAAAGTTTGAATATAAGCACACCACTTAGGTATTTTAAATTCAAACCTGGCATTCTCTGTGTAAATATATATATGTATATAAATATATATAATATTAGCTGGTACATGGGATTCTCTTCTGCACCACTGCATCAGGGCTTGCCGAGCCGCAGTGATCTGGTCCAGATGTGTCCGTGCTCACCACCAGCTACACAGCATGCTGTAGTCCAGATGTTTTAACACACTGTTCACATACAACACATGTCTGCTTCCTTCTTCTCAAGTATAATGATATTGAATAAAAGACACATAGCTAAAGCGTGAGGGAACTGACATCCAGCACTGTCACTTTAGAAGTATTAGTCCATCGTTGCAAAGCGTCTGCAGCTACTCTCAACATAGAACTACTGAATTCACAGTTCCCTCTAGACGGTAGATGTCATGTTCATACTAAATAATCATTTTTGAGTGTAAAACTTGTAACTGCTTTAAGCCAAAAGTATTTTTAAAATAGGAGTAAGAAATGTTAGATTTGGACTTAAGAGTTAGCGTGAGTGCCCTCTGCGCACGTGTGTGTGTGTGTGTGTGTGTGTGTGTGTGTGTGTGTGTGTGTGTGTGTGTGTGTGTGTGTGTGTGTGTGCACATGTAGCCATGTCACAGTCTCGAGGGGGAGCCAAGGCATTACTGTTACTGGGAAGACATGATCATGATTTATTTATGAATTAATTTATTCAAAGATCATGTCTAACCACCAGTGTCAGCCCTTTGCACGGGCTCGGTGTATTTACTGGAGCGTACCTAACATGTAATAGTACTGGGAACTGACTTGATGTTGTTTATATAATAATAGTACTTTATAATGTATACGTTTTGTATAGTTTGGAAAGATATTGCAACATTTGTATATTGTACAAACATATGGGGGGGGGGGGGATTCGGTGAGACACGCCACGTTTATCACATGGGTGGAAGACAATCCAGTGGTGTGATGAAGAGTCACTCAACATGGTTTCTTAAACACAGGCGGCATTAACACTGCTTAAACTCTCGTGCCAACATCTTTGAGCCCAAAACAAACACCTGTGTCAACAGTATTCAGCATGAGTTCTAACAAAATGTGGGAGGTATGTATTTCAATGTTTTACCTTGAACGATTCTCGTTGATAATTCTCATATTAAATAGAGTTGCCGCTTCGTAAAACAAAAAAAAGAAAGGGAAAAGAAAGCCTCCTCTGTAGGAGTTGCTGCTCTTCCTGCGGCCACCAGAGGGCGCTGCGGAGCGCTGTGTTCATTTACAGTGGGTACGAGGCGGCGAGGGAGTATTTACAGATAGGCTACTAGCTGGGTTTGCATGCCTCTTTCATCATTCAGATTATTTTGTGTGTAATTTTAATGCATCACTGAGATAATTTTACTCCTATTAGAAAACAGATGTTGGAATAACTAAGCGGCGGTATTTGAGATCTGTCCCTATTTAGACTAGGCCTGCAGCAGTTAGTGTTCAGCTGATCAGTGTTATGCTCATGTCTCTTTGAATTGTTTGTAAATTCTCATTTATTTTGTTGATGAGGACCTCTGGGCACAGAGATGAAGATGGTGGCCTTGTTCCCAGTGGTCTTCTTGCAATAAACTGATTTACATCCACAAATCACTCCCCCATGTCTTTGTGGGCTCAGCACTGAAACAGCAAGTTGTAAATAGCAATAAAGTGAGACGATGCACTATGCTGTGGACAGGTCCTTGAGATGCAACTGGACACCCGGTGATATGGTGTGTTGCTGGTGAAGATCACTGAACACTGAACATGAGGAGAGGAGGTTAAGTCAAAGAGACGTCCAATGAAACGAGTAGCCCTGGCCCACCATGTCTTGTAATACAACTCGTGCCTGTGCTACTTGGAGGATGGAAGAGAAGAGCTTTCTGAAGGGTGTGTTCACCTCACAGGTTCAGGACACATACGACTTCCCTGTCCCAGGACCTCACATCGGATAGGAAGAATCATCGAGTTACAACACATTCAATGAGTATGACAGCGTGTATGAATAGTTGGTAGTAGGCATGGACCACGATCCAGACCTCCGTGATCCATCAGGCAGATGGAGGCAGATGGAGGTAGAGAGGAGGAGTGGGCGGGGCATCAGCAGGGCCATGGCATCAGACCAGCCAGGTCCAATGGTCCCCATGAGACGTGAAGTCAAAAGGACTCGGGTAGGAAGCAGAATTAATAATGTGCGATGGAGAGATAACAATTCATCCATAAGGAGAGAGAGAAGAAAGAGGTGCAGTGCACCCTAAAATGTCCCCCAGCAGCCTATAACTATATACAATGTGTCTCATGTTTCCGTTCAGGGGGGGGGGGTTATGATCATTATTTATTATTTAGCCATTGGTTACTCTTTTAAGGGAACCTATGCTACCTTTAGTTAATCAGCCCACATCTCTCACACACATTTTCAAGTGTATTAATTTTGTGATGGACATTATGTATATCAATGATTCTTGAGATAGGGGACAACAAATGTTATCACTCCCTCCAGGAATTAGACACCACCGTTGTTCTTTCGTCACTGATGTTTATTGGATGGATGCACGCGCACTTCACTTAACCGCCGTCACCGTCCACCTTCAATCCACCGTCGAACTGTACAAAATACATTTAAACATTGTTCGCGTTGACATAACATAAAACAGTTGACAAATATATGCAACGAAAACATTAACATAAAACATAAACGTACCTCACTGGCTGCACTACACCTTGAGGGAATGGGTCACTTTACTTAGATATTCTCTTGACTTGCACTTACTAATTACCGCATGTTCCTCTGTCATTGTCACAATCAAATGCGTCCCAGCGCAACACAGGTCACACAAACAGTTCCGACCAAATACAAATAGAAAACAAACATTCAATAACAAGCTGTACAAATAATACACTCAACCAAACTTATTATCAATGACATAAAACAATATCTACGGCAGTTACACTCCCACCAAATCACATTATTTGAGATTTCCCTTCACAAAATAACCATGACATTTATTCTGCTTCCAGCAGTAAAACCATCTTGTACAGGCCTGTCAAGATAAGACTGGCTTAGTGGTGCGTATACCCATGCTATTTAAGGTCGAGTCACTAATTAACAGTTTTACCTATCTGACTCTTCAGTGCTAGGGTACACCTGTGCTACTCTTGCTAACTTCCATTGATTTTGTGGCGAGCCTTCTTCTTGTAGGATGACAATGTCGTTAACCTTCGTATTTCTTTTATCCATTTGCCATATTGGTCTTTGACACTTTCAGCACACTCTTCCTTTGGTATTGAATTCAATACATGCTTGTTGTTGAAGATTAACTTGTGTAGTCTTAGCTTGCCTTTGCTGCAAAGACCTCTTGCTTCCTTGACGAGTTGAATTGCCTCAGCATCAGACGTTACACTCACTAGTCCATCATCAACATAAAAATTCTGTTACTTTTATATCTGTACAAGTTGCTCTGATTACAATGGGTGTCCAACCTGATGTAGATTCTCATTCAGTGTCACTCATTCTTCTACACAGGAAGCAGCAGATACAATGATGACGAGCTGAGGATAGTGATGCTGGGGAAGACTGGGATTGGGAAGAGTGCCACTGGGAACACCATTCTGGGACGAAATTGCTTTGACTCAAAGTTCAGTGGAACGTCGATGACTGTAGACTGTTCCAAAGGCAAAGGTACGATGGACGGAGAACGGGTTGCTGTCATCGACACCCCGGGCCTGTTTGACACCAGGTTTGGCATGGATAAAACAACTAAAGATGTGACCCAGTGCATCTCCTACACTTCTCCTGGACCCCATGTGTTCCTGGTGGTCATCAGGCTGGGCAGATACACTGAAGAGGAAAAGCAGACAGTGCAGAGAATTCAAGAGATCTTTGGCCAGGCTGCAGACAGATACAGCATGGTCCTCTTTACCCATGGTGACCAGCTTGAAGGCACCATTGAGGACTTCTTGAAGGATTGCCAAGACCTGCAGGAACTCGTGGACAGATGTAACGGCCAGTACCATGTCTTCAATAATAAGCTGAAGGATCGCTCTCAGGTCACTGAGCTGCTCCAGAAGATCAGGGATGTAGTCCAGAGGAACGGAGGAAGACACTACACTACTGATATGTTCCAAGAGGCAGAGAGGGCTATCGAAGAGGAGAAACAACGCATCCTGAAAGAGAAAGAAGAGCAAATACGCAAAGAGAAGGAGCAACTGGAGAGGAAATTACGGGAGCAATATGAAAAAGAAATGAAGAAAATGAATGACCAACTCCAGGCTGACAGAGAGAGGGAGAGGAGAGCGATACAGGAGGAAATGAAGAGGGATAGAGAGTGTATGAATGAGGAGATGAGGAGGGAGAGGGAAGAGAGAAGAGCAGAAAGAAAGAGAGATATAGAGGAGAAAGAAAAGGAGATGGAAAACATGATGAAAACTATGAAGGAACAACATCAAAGTGAAGTGAGAGAAGGAAGACAAAAGGTGGAGATAAAGTATGAAGATGAGGCCAGAGAGGAAGCTGAGGAGTTTAACCCATTATATCCTCTGGTAAAAGCTGGTGAAATAGCTGTGGAGGGTGCCAAGACAGTGGTTAAAGGAATCAAAACAATAGGAAAGGCTATTGGGAGCCTGTTTGGCTCCTGATCGTCTCTGGCATCTCAAATACAGAGGAAACCTCCAGAAGCTCCAAATCACAGGAAAATATAAAATACAAATGATTTCATCCACAGAACTATAATCTATTCCCTGTTTTTAATTACCAGGAAAAGTAACAATGGCAGTCATTTTGCTGAAGTAGAACAAGAGACGGTTCAGTCGTGAGGCATCATATTATACTCTCACATATTATTGATATAATGATTGATACCTTTTTTTTAATATTCACTTTTAATTAGGCCTAAAGATTATGTAAGTTAACATTTTAAAATACTAAATGTTCATTATTATTCTATACATCATTAACATTTAATCAACATCACAGTTTGTCATCAAAGCATTATTTTCACAAGTTATGTAATGCTTTAAGACTTCATATGCTAAACTGAATTAGTAATAAATATGATATAAACACCAGAACCTTTTGAAGAGTCATTATTAACTGTTCAAGTAAAAGTCATCACCTGAAGTTTGACTGAGTACTTTATATGAAACAGTGGTTCTGTCATGATCTGGAGTTTTTGCTTTTTGTTTCCTGTCTTATTTTGAAGTCCCTGTCTCTCGTGGCCTCTGTTTCCCTGCACTTCCTGTCCCTGTGGTTGTCTGCCCTGTCCCTGATTGTTTCCTCCTGTGTGATTGCTGGCTCGCCCTCATTGCGTCCACCTGTGTCTCGTTCCCCGTTGTCCAATCACCTGCACCTCTCTGTGTCTTTAACCCTGTGTGTCTCATTCCCCAGTGTGGCTTTGTACAGTTTAGTTCATTTGTGTGTTTGACCATTTTTTTAGTAAAAAGATTCAAGTTTGTGTGCAACATTGTTGGAGTTTGGGTCCTGTCTAGTTGATGGCGAGATAAAGCCTTGTGAGGCGTCGAACCACTTCAGCCAATTGGTTCGAGAAAGGGTTCATTTCTCGAAGCTTCATGTGCTCACGACATCCCCTATTGGCCAAGTGTATGATCACAGGCAGCTGTATCTGAACCACATAATGTGATGCATGGAATTGTTTTGTCTGTTATGGCTGTTGGGAATGAGTATGAATTACAAAAATGTATGACCAAATATTTTTTGTATATAAATTATCACATATGTGCATAATAACATATTTTTAAAATGTATTCTGTCTGTGTAAATGTTCCCAAATTGGTAGTATTATATGATATGGTGTTACGCCCCTGAATAAGGGGAGAAATAATCACATGAGTGACATTGTGGTGTTTTCACAGCAAGCTGCTTAACTAGAATTTACTCAAGACACATTTACAATATAAACATTCACAAACAAACAGCATTGTTACATAGATACATCAACAGATGAACCAAACAACACAACTGCACTTCACAGTAATATGAACCTAGCCAACGGGATAATCAGCGCTAGCTTACGAGCTAATCAGCGCTACCTTACGAGCTAATAGGCGCTAGCGCTACATGTACAAATACCCTCTACACTTTATCGCTGGACTTATTTTAACTTTAATCTTTTTACTAAAAAAATGGTCAAACACACAAATGAACTAAACTGTACAAAGCCACACTGGGGAATGAGACACACAGGGTTAAAGACACAGAGAGGTGCAGGTGATTGGACAACGGGGAACGAGACACAGGTGGACGCAATAAGGGCGGGGCCAGAAATCACACAGGAGGAAACAATCAGGGACAGGGCAGACAACCACAGGGACAGGAAGTGCAGGGAAACAGAGGCCACGAGAGACAGGGACTTCAAAATAAGACAGGAAACAAAAAGCAAAAACTCCAGATCATGACAGAACCACTGTTTCATATAAAGTACTCAGTCAAACTTCAGGTGATGACTTTTACTTGAACAGTTAATAATGACTCTTCAAAAGGTTCTGGTGTTTATATCATATTTATTACTAATTCAGTTTAGCATATGAAGTCTTAAAGCATTACATAACTTGTGAAAATAATGCTTTGATGACAAACTGTGATGTTGATTAAATGTTAATGATGTATAGAATAATAATGAACATTTAGTATTTTAAAATGTTAACTTACATAATCTTTAGGCCTAATTAAAAGTGAATATTAAAAAAAAGGTATCAATCATTATATCAATAATATGTGAGAGTATAATATGATGCCTCACGACTGAACCGTCTCTTGTTCTACTTCAGCAAAATGACTGCCATTGTTACTTTTCCTGGTAATTAAAAACAGGGAATAGATTATAGTTCTGTGGATGAAATCATTTGTATTTTATATTTTCCTGTGATTTGGAGCTTCTGGAGGTTTCCTCTGTATTTGAGATGCCAGAGACGATCAGGAGCCAAACAGGCTCCCAATAGCCTTTCCTATTGTTTTGATTCCTTTAACCAAGGTCTTGGCACCCTCCACAGCTATTTCACCAGCTTTTACCAGAGGATATAATGGGTTAAACTCCTCAGCTTCCTCTCTGGCCTCATCTTCATACTTTATCTCCACCTTTTGTCTTCCTTCTCTCACTTCACTTTGATGTTGTTCCTTCATAGTTTTCATCATGTTTTCCATCTCCTTTTCTTTCTCCTCTATATCTCTCTTTCTTTCTGCTCTTCTCTCTTCCCTCTCCCTCCTCATCTCCTCATTCATACACTCTCTATCCCTCTTCATTTCCTCCTGTATCGCTCTCCTCTCCCTCTCTCTGTCAGCCTGGAGTTGGTCATTCATTTTCTTCATTTCTTTTTCATATTGCTCCCGTAATTTCCTCTCCAGTTGCTCCTTCTCTTTGCGTATTTGCTCTTCTTTCTCTTTCAGGATGCGTTGTTTCTCCTCTTCGATAGCCCTCTCTGCCTCTTGGAACATATCAGTAGTGTAGTGTCTTCCTCCGTTCCTCTGGACTACATCCCTGATCTTCTGGAGCAGCTCAGTGACCTGAGAGCGATCCTTCAGCTTATTATTGAAGACATGGTACTGGCCGTTACATCTGTCCACGAGTTCCTGCAGGTCTTGGCAATCCTTCAAGAAGTCCTCAATGGTGCCTTCAAGCTGGTCACCATGGGTAAAGAGGACCATGCTGTATCTGTCTGCAGCCTGGCCAAAGATCTCTTGAATTCTCTGCACTGTCTGCTTTTCCTCTTCAGTGTATCTGCCCAGCCTGATGACCACCAGGAACACATGGGGTCCAGGAGAAGTGTAGGAGATGCACTGGGTCACATCTTTAGTTGTTTTATCCATGCCAAACCTGGTGTCAAACAGGCCCGGGGTGTCGATGACAGCAACCCGTTCTCCGTCCATCGTACCTTTGCCTTTGGAACAGTCTACAGTCATCGACGTTCCACTGAACTTTGAGTCAAAGCAATTTCGTCCCAGAATGGTGTTCCCAGTGGCACTCTTCCCAATCCCAGTCTTCCCCAGCATCACTATCCTCAGCTCGTCATCATTGTATCTGCTGCTTCCTGTGTAGAAGAATGAGTGACACTGAATGAGAATCTACATCAGGTTGGACACCCATTGTAATCAGAGCAACTTGTACAGATATAAAAGTAAAGAAGCATCCATTCTGCTGATTGGACAGCCAACGAAGGAGTTTGTTGAGGTTCCAATTTATATTATTTCTCGCAGACTTTAATTTGAGACAAGTACATCAGGCTTTTCTGTCCGTGATCTAACGTGGCTTCCATATCTACTGTTCGGTTCACTGCACTTACAGGAAAAGGCAGCAGGGCTTCTAATCTACCTCCTCTATCAGCTGAAAGTGGAAGTGCAAAGTGAAACCCTGACCACCGACCCACACTGACACAACTCTTTAAGGGTGTCTCAGATTTTAACATTTTTCTTGATCAAATACAAATGTTAATAATACATCTGATGTGTCAGTCAAATCTACATCAAAGACAAGGTTCAAGTGAACTTCCCGAATAACAATACAATGACAAAAACAGAACAAATCAACTTTTGACTCACATTCTTAACTCACATCTGACTCAACTATCCATATTTTATATATATCAAACAAATCTTTTAGTGATCAACACATTATGATTGTTTCATAATTTGTAATAAGGTTACAATCTTGGTACTGCAGTCAGAAACACTAGATAATGTATAGTAAGTCTAATAAAATATTAGTTTATAGGAGGTAGAGGAACATCTCATTAAATTAGACTTAGCAGTGAGTACTGCTATGTCAGCATACAATAACTATATTTTAAAACATGAATACAGATTGAGACATACCTAAGTTTCTGGCCATGTTTCGGTTGAAGAGTGGAGAAGAGATGCAGCTGAAGTTCAGACGGTGCAGAGTGTGTCCTGCAGCTCTGCTAGAATGACCCTTTATACACTAAGCCACGCCCACAAATAGAAAGTGAAACTAAAGCTTAAAGAGGTTTCGTTGTGTAACGATGACTTAATCAAGATAGGATTATATTAGCTCAAACATATCACACATGCTTTGTCACATAACACATTCAGTTATTACTAGAGCTTTAGTGTAATATACATTTTAAAGAAAACTTTCAAATGTTTCAAACCTTGAGCCCTTTGGAAAACAAGTACATGACCTCAGGTTGGAAATGCTGACATACAACACAATCATTTAACTCTGCAGTCATGAGAATGACTAGTAAATAAAATATGAAACTTGTGTGGAGAAAAGTTTTTCTTGATGACCAAATGTTTATTTGTCTGTGTTTCCTAAAACCAATCTTTCCTTTGTAAATTCCAACTGCTGTTTGACATTCTTTCAAAAGTCTTATTCAGTAGCATAGTGTTTGTCCTTATTATCTGACAGCTTTATTTTCAGAAAGTCCCCGTAACTTTTACACCTTAAACATTTGTCTCCCCTCCCCCCACCATTTACAAGAAATGGTATCGCTTCACCAGAACAGCACACAGCTCCATTTTGATATATATTTTAAAATATATTTACAACAATGCTTTCAAGTTTTTACAAATGTAAATCATAAATAGATGGAAAGTCTTGGTAGATACTAGATTTTAACGTCAGCCACAAATCAATTATCAATCAGAGTAATTTGCCAAAGCCGCAAAAGTGGTTCAGATTTGAGCTGCTATAGCCTCTAACCTGCAGAACTCCACCAGCTGCTCCCCCTCCCTTCCCCATTTCCATGAAATGGCAGCACTTCCCCAGAGTAGCACACAGCTCCGCCTCCCACCCTCCCCACCCTCCAGTATTTACAGGAAGCGGCAGCAATTCTACTTTTCTTAGCTCTGTCTAACAGGTGAAGATGGAGCTGCTGGGTAAATGCGTCATGGCACATTTGCTTGCCTTCTTCAGGATAGAGCTGTTAAGCATTTTAATTAACTTAATATATATTCATCAAAAATATTTACTACAAACCTCTCAATTATTTTCATGTATATTTCTCTCGGATAAGAGTGTTGGTATATTTTTTACTTCAACAACAAATCCATTATTAAATCTAAGTAATTTGCCACAGCAGCAACTTTCAAATACAGACTTTTATTTTAGGGTAACATAGCCACTAGAAAAGACTAAATAACAATGTTTAATAAACAGTAGTTACTGTGTCTCTACATTGTATTTTACATGTAACGCCTCTTTAGAATCAAATCTTAATATGTTGTACATTTGGTGGGATACCAGTATAAATACTCGGGGGCAAAAGGGGGTAACAACTCTGCGTTTGGAAAAGACATAAAAAGAGGAATCAGCATTTTTTCACTTCCAATGCATCATGCTATAGTTTATTGGGTTTATTAAAAGACAGATTCATACTATGAGGGGCCGTGAGGGACATTATTCAGAATACCCTCTCACACACACAACTGAAATGCTCTTACACACACAACTGAAATGCTCTCACACACACAACTGAAATGCTCTTACACACACAACTGACATGCTCTCACACACACAACTGAAATGCTCTTACACACACAACTGAAATGTTCTCACACACACAACTGAAATGCTCTTACACACACATATGAAATGCTCTTACACACACATATGAAATGCTCTTACACACACATATGAAATGCTCTTACACACATATGAAATGCTCTTACATACACATATGAAATGCTCTTACACACACATATGAAATTTCACTTGAAACGGAAGTCATTTCACTTGAAACGGAAGGCATTTCACTTGAAAAACAATCTGCTTTACTAGGAAGAGAGGAGTGGTTACTCAGCTAAAGCTGTATGGGCAATTTATTGATCAAGTGAAGGTTTTTAGGTTTCTAGGTGTGTGGTTTGATGAGAAGCTAACATGGAATGAGCAGATTCAGATGATAGTTTGGAAATGTAAACATATTTTAAATGTGATGAGGTGTGTAACGGGGTCTGAATGGGGAGCCAGCAGGCCTGCAATGAAGAGTATTTATATTGCGCTGATGAGATCAGTTTTTGATTATGGGTATATAGCGTTTGGAACGGCGGCAAAAACGTCACTAAAAAAGTTGGAAGTGGTGCAATCTCAGGCTATGAGACTTTGTTGTGGGGCTTTGAGAACAAGTCCTGTTTCTGCACTCCAGGTGGAGGTGGGTGAGATGCTGCTGCATTTGAGACATAAACAATTAATGTTAAGCTATTGGGCCAATCTGCAGGGGCATTCCGTGGACAAGCACCCAACCACAAAGGTGCTCATGCCATGTTGGAAAAAGAGAAAGGGACAAACGGGGCTGTTTTGCATGGAGTAGTGGACAATTTGCAAGGGAGATGGGGATTGATCAGATAAGATTCACTACTACCGTGTCGCTATCAGTAACACCCCCTTGGTTATTTTCCTCAGTATTAGTTGATACATTGTTTCTCACTCTGAACAAAACCCAAGCACTTAAAGATATGGATAATATTGCAGGAATGGTGGAGGATAGATTAAAGACGACATATAAATCATTTACTCCGGCATACACGGATGGATCGAAAGATCCTAGTACAGGTAGAACCGGTTTTGCAGTCACCATCCCATCTTTTAGTTATGAAGTGAAACGGAGATCGTCAGACCATCTGTCGGTGTACACAGTCGAGACATTGGCCATTTTAGCAGCACTACAGTGGGTGGAGGAGGTTCAGATAAGTAAGGTCATCATTTGTTTGGATTCCAGTTCAACATTAGTCTCATTACAATCACTCACATCTCACAGCAGGCAGGACTTAATCAATGAAATACATGAAGTACTTTTCCGTCTTAATCATAGGGGTATTTTGGTAGCATTCATGTGGGTGCCGGCACATAGAGGGGTAAAGGGAAACGAGGTAGCAGATAAACTGGCAAAGCAGGCATTGGAATGTCAGAACAAGAGGGACATTTTATTTAGCAAAGCAGAAGCTAAATCATTAATTAAAATAAACATTATTAAGGAATGGCAGCACAGTTGGGAGGCGGGAGGCACAGGAAGACATCTGTATACGATTCAGAAGGAGGTTGGCAAGGGGAGGACAACGACATTCAGCACTAGAGAGGAAAACATATTAACTAGACTCAGGATTGGTCATACAAAGCTAAACAAAACATTGCAATTGATTGGAAAACACCCAACTGGACTGTGTGAGGACTGCAAGACAGCAGAAACGGTGGAGCATATCATGTGGCATTTATTTTATTTTGTATTTTATTTTGTTTTTTATTTTATATTTGAGTGGATACAGTTTCTAGATATTTATTGTTAGCAAAGAAAGACAGTAGGTGGCGGTAATGCAACAGTTTGGATGCCAGCCGCCTAAAAACAAAAAGAAGAAGAAGGAAGAATTTCACTTGCAACGGAAGGTACTGCGCTCAACTCAGCCGACACTCGGATCTCCGTGGTCAACTCAGCCGACACTTACATTTCTGTGCACCTATAGACTGATGTTGACGGTAAACGCGTTTGATCGGGAGCGCGAGAGGGTTTTGATAAAGTTAGCGGAAGGATTCACGTGACACAACATTCGGTTTTACAAAGTTAGCGGAAAGAACTACTTGAAACAACATCCGTTTTTCAAAATAAGATGTCGACAAATAAAAAAGTAAGCAATAACTGATGTATCTTTATAGATATATAGAAAGATCGTTTCTGAGATTTAGCTTAAACTATACTAACATTAAAACATGTATGTATTAGGGCTGTCAGCGTTAAGGCGTTAATCTACTATGCCATTAATGTGGCCGTGTTAACACACTAAAATATTTTAACGCAACTTTGTTTACTTCCGGTGTTCGTTGATGTTTTTTCACTCTGAGTGTCAAGCCGCGGCAGAGCGGTCTGACACTGTTTACGTTTTTAAAACTATGAGTTTTCCGCGAAAATACGGAGCAGAAATCAGTTTAAACTCGTGGATGAATCAGGAGGGTTTTCCTCCTCCCGGCTGCTGCTCCGCTCCACAGACACACAGGCGACGTGACGGTGACGCGAAACCTTCACTGTGATTGGTCAATCCGTTTGTCTGTCAACATTTTTGCGAAAAAAACAACCAATGAACACTCAGTAAATCACAGAGGACCCGCCCACCTCACAGGTGAGGCTCATTAGCAGCCTGTCAGTCAGAGAAGACAGAGAACACGAAGAGGACAATGAGCCTCATGATATAGAGATGAGATTGTTCTGGAATGTTTGATGTAGAACACGTGGGGTTGTGTCATATACAAAAGACTTTATAAGGTGAATTTATATTTTTTTGTAAAATGTATAAAATGCCCCCAGCCTCCAGAGTGACACATTTGAATGTGAGCCAGTTTCCCAAGGCCACTGGTTCTGGTTCTGGTTCTGGTGTTCAGTGTTAAAGTTGACAGGACCAATGGGTCTCAAATACACCTTTTTGTTTACTAATCTGATGTTTCACTAAAGAAACTATTCATCCTCCAGGATATTAAATCCCTGGCTGGCCCTTTATAGGTAGGAGCCTCTCTGAGACACAGCTCTGTGTGAAGGTGTCTTTAACAACAAATACTATCAAACAAGTGTCTAAAACACACGCTGTCTGAGGGATTACTGCTTTATTTAGAAGATTTAGTCTTTAGAAGAAAAATAATCGATTAATCACGATTAATGAATTTCAAAATCTGTGATTAATTAGTAAAAAAAAAATTGCGATTGACACCCCTACTTTATAGATGTATAGAAAGATCGTTTCTGAGATTTAGCTTAAATTATACTAACATTAAAACATGTATTTATTTTATTTATATAAGAGTTTATGAAAATAAAAGTCAGACTTTTGTAAGTTAAAAAAGTCCTGTATATAGTTGTCCCCAAGGGTTCCAGGAAATTAATGATGCAGATGTGTTCCATACATATCTGAAATCCTCTACACTAGCAATCAATCAATTTGAATTGATCAATTAGGATTTTTTTCAAAGTAAAAGTCCTAAATGTTTAAAGAAATCAGTCATTTCTTTCATGTTTGAGGTGCTTTATATATGTTTTTCCCCCAAACCCCAGGTAATGACTTATGCAGCTGTACAGAAGACCACAATGGACAGTATTCAACAAGTGTATCTACTTGAAAATGATAGGAACCATGGAATAGATGTGTTTTCTTCTCTTCTGTACTTTTTTCTATGAAAAGCATGTGTATGGTTTTGTTCAAACATTGTTTTTGTTTACTTCACCAGTTTTCTCAGTGTTAAAATAGTTTTATTAAAACAAATAAACAAACATTTGTTAATGCATTTTTTCAAAAAGACTGAGAGACAAGTGGAGACAAACAGAGGGAGAAACAGACAGACATGGACAGATAAGAAACAGAGGGGGAATGAGAGCTTTTCACTAGTATGTGTGAGATATCTTCAGTAGTGTGTGTGAGAGCATTTCAGTAGTGTGTGTGAGAGCATTTCAGTAGTGTGTGTGAGAGCATTTCAGTTGTTTGTGTGAGAGCATTTCAGTTGTTTGTGTGAGAGCATTTCAGTAGTGTGTGTGAGAGCATATAGGTTTTCAGTAGTGTGTGTGAGAGCATTTCATATGTGTGTGTGAGAGGGTATTCTGAATAATGTCCCTCACAGCCCCTCATACGTCGACACTGCCCTGCGCACGTGTGACTGAGCTCCCCCTTTGCAAAGCTACTAAAGATACTACTTGTCTGTGGTTCATTCTCACCTCTTTGAACTTGAATATTTACATGATATAGAAAAATACCTATCACTTCTAAAGAAGGAGAGACAGAGGTGGAAGAACAGGATCCAAAACAAAAAAGTCTGAAAAATAGGAGAATTAGGACCAAGGGAAGAACAGAGTAACTGCAGGAAGTATTGGAGGAAAGCTCAGAAAAGGTCAATAAGGTCAAGGCAGGAAGTAGACACCCCTCCAGATAGTCCACTAGAGCAGAGTATGGAGGAGCCCACTGTTTGGCCTGTTTATGTTGTGCGTGCCATTTCTCCAAATTGATCGTCTTGTAACACACAGAGGATTCTGGATCCTGCATAGTTCATTGACTTTGCTAATACGTTTTTAAGTGTGTCCTTAAACAGTTAAATGCACTTATAATCCCAGCATAGAGGGACTGAAGACACATGCATGTCTCATGTGTGCTTCACGGCCTTGTTAACAGACCTTGTTTGCTGTAATTTTACATCAGTCCATCAACACCGTCAGTTTTGTCCCACCCTAAGATGTGGGTTTTTGTCTTTAAAAGAAAAAGGCTTTTACTTCTGTTAATTTTATTGAGTTAATTCACTGAAACATTGCATGGACTAAATCCAGTGGTGTCTTAATTGCATATAACCACAAATTAAATATGTTAAAATTGAAAAATAAATAAAAAAGTTATATATATATATATATATATATATATATATATATATATATATATATTATAATAAAACAAGTTTTCTTCCAATGCCGTGTTCCCTCAACTGTGTAAAATAATAAAAAAGGGAATACAATGTTTTTTAATGACTTAACTAGGAGTAGGCACACTATTATTAGACATTTAAATACTTAAAAGTGTCACTGAATCATTTAAATTAAAATAAAATGATTTCTAATGCATCAGATGAAGTTGACAAATGTCAACACACAAAATGGATGAATGTCATTTATAAAAAGTGATTTTATATTTTCAAAAATCCTTTACGTGGTGTGTTAGTTCAGATCTATGTTTATAATAAAATCAATTCCAAATGAATGTGCTGCCCATTTTATTTTTGTAGGTTTCAAAAGTAGTTTTGTCCCTTATCTCAAGAATCAGTGATATGTTTAATATCATACTGTAACGTGTCTACGTATCAAACGGTCCTCGCAGTGATACCTGGAGTGTGACCATCATGAACATCTGGACAACATGTTAAGTAAAGGTGAAATCTCGTCACGAGTTCCTCAGCCAATCAAGCAGAGGCGTCATGTTACTGTGGCCTCCCCCCCTGCACATCTGGGTCTCTCTCGGTCCTGCTCCACAGGACCCAGCGTCTCGGTCCGTCTGTCCGCCGTTAAACATGTAACCGGGCGGGTCCGGGGGACAGGCAGGCTCCTCGGTGTCACGACGAACCCGAACCCAACGGCGCGGCGCGGGCAGCGCGCTCTGGAAAGGTGAGTCAAGTTGTCTTTTTGCATCGGGACTCTGGAGGACTCTAACCAGCAAGGAAGTGAATCTATGCACACTGGTAACAAAGGGAATGGTCGTTTTTACTCGAGAGGAAAACGTCCCTGATCATTGTGTCTTTGGAGGAGTTAAAACACGGAGGTCCTGTGCGCAGTGAGCGCGCGCACTGATGGAACCGAGAGCTCAAAGTGTCCGAGCTGCTGCTCAGTCCTCCGTCCTCCCCGAGCAGCCCTGTGTTTGGATGAAGGAGACATCAGAGAGTTAACCAAAGATCCAAACTCAGTGTGGCTCTGAGGGGAGCTGAAGTCTCAGAAGCCTTCTTCTACATGCAATACAGATTTATCTTTTGTATTATGATTATTATCTGTGGCTCTTATCTATTTATTTCATGCTGCTTGCACACTTTTCTCCTGCAGAAGCACACGCTGCATGTGGTCACAGGTTCGGGAGGGTTGCTCCTTTCCTGACCATAACACACGTTACACAGGGAAACAACAAAGACTGCAGTTCTACATCAAGCTACACCGTTTCACTTTTAAATATAACAAGACCCTTCCTGACGTTATTATAATACCTTTAATAATAACTCAAAATGGTCAATCCCTCTTAAATCCTAGTATTTGAATGGAATATTAATGTCTACCAATTCTCACTTTGGTATAAACCCTGACAGATTGCTGACCAATCCCAATGTTGACCATCACCTTTTCCCACTGGATAAAACCCACCAGCGTGCGGCTTTTGTCTCCAAAAGGTTCAGCTTTGTTATCCTGGTCTGGTTCATTCATCCAACCAGCAGAGATTGAAACATCAAACACTCGTTTTAGCCCCGGGGTCTTCCCGGCGTCATGCTATGTGACGCACAGTGAAGTGAAAAGGGATTTGGATGATTATTCTAAGTTATCCACAAAGACAACATACAATCAATATGCAACATCCTCAAAGCCACCAGACTGCAGTCAGACTCACAGACGTAATAAACCTCATCAGAACCCAACAGTCACCAACTCTGGCTTGAGAGAAAAGAGCGACTGAATAAGTGAGATCCAGAAAAGGAGCAGCGTAACATCATCAATGATTCATAACCCTGTTTTCAACTGTGTGGTTGAACGTGACACGCCAGAGAAAAAGCAGACCATCGCTTTCCTTGGGTTTTCCCATGTGTAAAAAAACCTGCATATTAATTGGATTCATTTTGGTGGAAAAAGAGTGAAATACGAAGTTAGAGACACTGAAGGTATAGGAGTCCTTCTGGGGCGGCTGAGGGAATTTGGATAAAAAATAACAAGGGTTATGAAATGAGTAACATCTAAATCTGTGCTGAAAATGAATATACATAAGATATCCTTCCCTGCTCTCTCAAAGTGCAGAGGTCTCCTTCTCCGCCCCCTGGGGAGGGAAGTCTATCACTTGTTTATTTCATAAGGAATTATTCCGCTGCCAGGTCATTGGAGCGTATGAACGTCCGTCTTGGCAACGCGTTGCAACACCTCCACATGATCTGAGAGACCCGTCTGAACGGATCTCTCCGGGAGCAGAGAGCTGATGTCCATCCAGGTAGTGAAGGGGACACGTTCCTCTTTTAAGCTGCTTCGGAATCTGCTGGAGAGATTATCTTCTCTGAGGCTGTTCAGGCTTTTGAGGCCGACGGCACCCGAGTTGCATGGAAGTGAATCAGCTGCAAGGTATTTTAACGACTCCTGACTCGTCGGCACTTGATCGTGTGGTGGAGCTGGTGGTGTTTGTGTCTGCCGGGCTTAAAAGGACAGTTGCTGTTGTTGTAATGGTTGAGAGAGAGAGAGAGAGATCGTTCTGCTTTTCCGTGTCTGTGATTTCTGTGTATTTACGTACATTTTAAAACTGGTCAAACCACTTCTCTGCTAGTTGAAGGCGGAACCGAGATCCTGGCTGGTTTATGAAAGCGGCAGCCGGTGTGAGAGTAAACTGTGAACACTGGAAGCTTCCACAGGAGCGAACTGAGTATCAGCTTCCAGCATTGATTCACATCCTGAAATATAGCTTCTTCCATCCCTCCATTGGAACTACAATTACAGGCTTTGGGGGATGAAAGAAATATGTATAATGGGTATGAGTTTGCTTTAGGTTATTCCTTGAGCATCGCGTTTGTTTATTGTTTATTGTTTAGACCTATGAATGTCTGATTGTTAATGATTATTAGGAAAGATCTGAAGCTGTAAGATGCATATTTCTTCTGTGAATTTGAGGTGGATTTATTGATGTTTATGTGTGGATCATGTTAAAAAGGCCACTGCAGAGATATTCCGTTACCAGCTACCAACATGTGGAGGTGTTGCATCCTGGCAAATAGGTCAAAACTATTCTTTGTTGGACAGAATCCAGCAGATCATTTTGAGATCTCCCTGCATGCTTCTCCTCCATAAAACGAAGGCTCATCTCTGACCTGAATCAAACGGGGCAGGCGGCCCGTCAGCTTTGAGTTCATGGGAGTTAATTCTGTGCTTCAGTGGTGCACATTCTCAGGGAAATATACAATAACAAAGAATCCCACTATCTAGTTGCCCCCGGGGCCCCTGAGGGTCTGGGGTTGCAGTACAGGCTTGGGCCGAATCTTTGAAATGTTTACCTTTTGTCTGTCTTTCATTACTCAACCACAACAAGCGCTGCTATGATGGAGGTATGCAGTATTATCTGGTCATTGGGCGGCTCCCACCCTATCTGCTCATCTGCTCTCCTCCCCCTTTTCCTTTCTACATCTCAAAAACAGAAGTTATGTGGAGATATTGCCCACCTCCTTCCTCGGCTCTCCCAGGGTTCCTGGTACTCATTTAAAGGGGCGTGTCCCAGAGAAAACCGCCAGGGCTTTTCTTCGTCGACCTTTTGGAAAGTTGCGGCTGGGCGGGGCTGCTGTCTGCTTTTCTTACCATTTTTATATGAAGTTTCATCGATGTTCGCATGTTGCCATTGCAAGCCTGCTGAATCTATAATTAGAGGTTAGGCTGTTGGTCAGGCGGGTGTTTGACTGACAGAACGTCCATAAACAGTTCATGGAAAAAGCTGTGAGCGATCAGACTCCTTCCTGGTGGAGCTGTTTTTAAGGAATAGTCTTTCTAATTAAAGTAAGTAAGTAAAGTAAACGGCCAAGTCAGTGTATTTAAATCAAACTCTTTCCATCCCTCCCTGTCCTGTGAACACACACACACACACACACACACACACACACACACACACACACACACACACACCAGCATCTGGTTGGCCTCGGGGTGATAACATGACCCAGGTGTGGGAGTTGTTTTCTGCCCCTCTGACAGCAGCATGTAGCCAGTGAGCCTGAAACCTTGTTGAAAGAAGCAATTGTAATGAATCGTAAACTCATACCTCATACTAGATATTTATTTTGTATTAATACAATCCACAAATATAACAATAACAAATGTATTGTAAAAAAAATTAAAGTAAGCAATTTGATTTGGCTAGGATAAATATTCATTCATTGTTACTCACTGTTCTATGATCTCCCACTATTAAAGCATATCAAAATGTATGTATATAACATCCTGAGACATATTCATTAAATTAATAGATAATTTTACTTCCTAATTCAAGCTATTTGCTTCTATCAGTATTAACGGTGGTTAGGCCTGAACAGCCCTACGCCTTCAGCACGCTTAGTAACACAGATCCAGAGGTGCACGACCAGCACCGTGATAACTGTGAAGTCGTCGCACTTCAGTTAAATATTCGATGATGTCATTCTCTACGTCCAACGGGGGAACTGCGGCGAAAAATGTAGTTCCATAGGTCTGGATGTTGGCAACATTGACGGGACCCTCTGGAGGAAAGAGGCTCAGGACATGGGAACAAATGGACTTGAGTGGAGGCTGTCTGCTAGCAAGCAGGGTGAAGGATGGTGGCTGGCAGGCTGCTTCCTTGGGAAGCAGGATAAGAGTTACGATTAGGACTCGGATTGGGCACTTTGCAGAAAATGGTTGCCTCTCACGTGCGACATCTAGGTTGGGAAAAAATGGACTCCCCCATAACCTCTCCTTCTGGTCAGCAGCGTAGTACGCTCATGTGAGAGAGCAGAAATTAGAGCTGATGCAGTCCATCAAAGTCCATAACCTTTTGTGAAAGAATTGTCTCTTCTGGCTCCATATTTTGGATCGGTTGTTACTTTCCCGGTTTAGGATAGATAAAAGGACTCACAGGAAGGAAGTCCAAAGGCAGGCAGAGCAATGGAGGGTAAAATGTGAGAGAGACAGGAAACAAGAGAGACAGATAATAAGAGGACAGAGGCTAAGGATTAATACAGTTGTCTGACATCAAGGGGTGATGGAAAAGGGGAACATCGAGGGAGAAGGCAGGAGGATGAAAGGAAAATAAGAGAAGTGAAGGGGGTGGGGAGTTCATATAACTGTCTGTGGCTAAAGCAGGAATGTCCTCTGGTTGCACCGCAGCTGAAGTGTCTGGACTGAAGCGTTCTTCTGACCCACAGAGCTGCAGACCCAGACGTAAGAGTTCCCCGGTCGGTCCTGTGGACAGAAAGACAACATGGCCTCCAGCTCTCCGCCCAGGAACGCCCTGAGTGGCCTCTCAGACAGGAGCGGGAGCTTCTTTAAGGTGAGGACTGATGGATGGTTCATGTGGCTGACTTTGAAGGAAACAATCCTGTTGAAATATACAACACAACACTTTGTGTTTCAAATGTGCTTTTTGGGAAAGGCTGACTAAGCACTTGTTTGTTGTGAGCAGAATAACCAAAACCTAAACAACTAGAATACATCTGGTTACAATGTAGTTAAACCTTCTATTATATATGTTTTACCCCCACTTAAAGTGTTCCACTTGGTGGTTCTTGGTGCCCCCTGTGGACAAAAGTGTCCATGCTTTCCTGGAACGAAGACTACATTTCTCATGAGCACCACTGATAATAAGTTAATTCACTGTTCGCACAGTCCATACCTAGGAAAAGTAACGCGGCAAGTTTGTCTATGACTCTGTGAGCTATGACATACAGGAGGCGAGAGAAGCCGGGAGATATATTTTAAACATTTAAAAAGCTCAGGGTGGATATAGTTTATACTGATGTAATGGTGTAGGTTGAAGCCTTAGCTTATTACACCTTTCACAAACTTCTCAATGAATGTAAACACTCAATAGATTACAAAATATGAAAAATGAAGATGATTAAAGCCAGGGTGGGCAAATAAACGGGATATATTTGTTGAAATTCTAATTACAATCCATTCATTGAATGTATTTTAACTCTAAATCTGTCCTTCTGTACACATTACATCTATTACACCTGTCCATCCTGGAGAGGGATCCTCCTCTGTTGCTCTCCTGAAGGTTTCTTCCCTTTTGTCCCCTGAAGGGTTATTTGGGAGTTTTTCCTGGTTCGATGTGAGGTTTTGTGGCAGGGATGTCTATGTGTACAGATTGTAAAGCACTCCGAGACAAATTGGTAATTTGTGAAATTGGGCTATACAAATAAACTGAATTGAATTGAATCCTGAGAGCAATCAATGAAACATGCTCTGACTAAAAATAGGAAGAAAATCTGCTCTTGCTGCCATAAGGGTGTGTATATTTGTACCAGTGTTGCTACAGCAGCGTCATCAGAACTTCTTAGTTCATTCAGGTTGTTTGTCTCTCGCTTTTAACTGACGTTTCTTACATCCTCACGGACCCTGAACGCGTCTGTGTCAAAACCAAACATAGTTTCCCGGTGACTCCATCCATCGCTTTACCAGAAGTCCATGCAGAGAATCACTTACACACAAACACATACACACACACACACACACACACACACACACACGTTTAAAGGAGCTGAGTGAATAACTCTCTGGTGTGCGTTTATGTTTGAAGCCACTCAGCAACATGTGTGTGCACCTTCATTTTCTAGATCAGGAGTTTCCATGTCTTCTGCTATGGCTCCTTCCCCATTTTCATTTTCTCCACTGGCACATTCATATCTCTCGCTGCTGAGCTCCTCCTACCCCGTGCACCCTCTTTGTATACAGCATTCCTGTGCTGGAATTGAGGTGGGACCAGTTTCCAATGTTTTTTGTTGTTTCACCTGAGCTTTAAGGAGATACAGTTAAATCAAATACATAATATTGAATAAGAATTGGTGTTTGAATATGTATGAAATAGATTGAAATATAACTATTGCAATAACTTCATGATTTGTTCATCCAACCAGGCAAATCCCAAAACCTTTAAAAAAATAAAAATACAATCAGATTCACACTTTGTAATCTCGAAACTGATCTCAGTCGGCAGCTTGTAGTTCTGCTAGTTTAATCGGACAACTGCAGCTTGTCATCGTGCTCAGGTGTCTCCTCCCTGTGAGGATGTGAGAGAGATGCGAGGAGGGAGGAGCCACATGAGCAATCCTTGGTTCCATAACGTCCGTTTACTGATGACGTGCCGAAGCTGTCAAAGCCACCGGTGTGCACAGCCTTTCTGTATTTTCTGCAGCACAGTTCTAGGGTGCATCTGTGTTTCCACGATCCAAGCTCCTTCTCGTCTCCTTGAGGTGCATTTCAGGGATTTTAATTGCATTTCCGTGATGGCGGAGGGGGAGTGAGGTCCGTGTCCCCGGAGGAGAGGGATGACACGAGGAATGAGCACGAGTCAGCAACTTTGTCTGTTGTAGCTTGTAGCTTTTGGGTTTTCACTGCTTTTGACCGGACACGTATGAGAGAACTGTCTGTCCCTCTACAGGGCTGTCCCTGTCTTCACCAGGGCTCTCGTTGAGCGTCCTCACTTTGGGTTTGAAGTGGACAGGGCTCATGCGGTACGGTGTGAGACTCCAGCAGGGCTGGTTCCACTTAGTCGCACGAGGGGGAGTCAGAGTCCGGTGGTTGCTGTGGTCTGGAGCCCAGCTGGACAAGGAGGCCTCCTCCTGGTTGAAATGTAAAGTGTTGCTGCATGGTGCATTGTGTTTGCACGACATAGGGTAAGCTTACCTAAAGAAGTCTGACACTATGACACTGACATACATTTCCGGTCTTCATTATATTGAGCTCTGCAGACGCTGAGGACGCAAGAACTGTTTGACCCAGATCATCAGGGTACAGCAGCCAAACGTCAACAGCTGCTCGGATGTGTTTTGAGGAGGTTCTGCAATGTAGAATGAGGGAATGTGGACTTGAGGGTGAAAACAACTTGAGAAACAATTAATTGAATGCAGCTGAGCAGTTTTTCCATTCTATTTTTAAAATGTTTCGAGCAGGAGGAGGGGGATTTATGATAGCCTGCTGATTTTAATTCTGTCAGAACGTCATATCTTTCGTTACTTTACACCAGAGGTTTTCAAACGGTAGGGGAGATGAAGCGGGGCTCATTAGATAAAGAGGACGGGTGCATGCAGACGTTCCAGAGAAAACAGGAAGTTAGTTTTGGTCGTCTGTCCCACTGATTGGTCCATTTTATCAACACGGGCAGCGCAACATCGCTTATGAGAAAATAAAATACTTTTACAAATATACAAATATCATTCTTTTCATTACTCAGTCACACCCGACACGATCCACGTATTCAATGCGACTTCATTCAGGTCCCGAGGTAGCCGTTATCTCGAATGCATCCATTGCACATTATCATCCACGAGACACCAGAGAACTCCTAGAAAAAAGAAAACGCTGCTCAGAAATTGTCAACAAGTGTTGATTGAACAAACAGGGTTGAAGTTGTCACCCACAGCGTAACTCACTGAGCAGCAGACCACAAGAGTTCTCGATATGCTTTGTGTCAGCGATCGTTGATCGCATATCTGCCACCAGTCGTCAGAACTCACGCCAAAACTAAACGCAGTACAAAGACGTGATCCTACATGCCGTTATTATATCATCTGTTGACTGATTCGTGCTCAACAGAGATTACGTGATCAACACATTATCTCCTGAAACAGTCCTGCATGGAGGAGCATTCAGTCAAGTTGTCCTGCCGGAGTTCTGCATGTGTTTGCACACGGTACCTTTCAGTCTGGGTGGCGATGCGGGTCGGTTCTTTGTCTTTGTGTTTTCCTTCCTGGAGGAAATGAGGTCTGCACATAGGAAACGGTTACTGTGCCCTTTGTTCTAGAAGTGACCAGCACAGTCTCCCGCTTTCTAATTAATGTTTGAGCAATGCTGTCGGTGTCCTTCACTGCTGTCCCCTCTCCTCTTCTCCGTCTTGTCGCCCCTCTCATTCTGTCTCCTTCCAGCTGATTGATACATTTGCGTTGGAGATTGGGGAGCTGAAGAGAGAGATGGTCCAGACCTCTCCGACAGCCAACAGAGAGCCCATGGATCTACGAGGGTAAGGCGCCACTTGGTCTTATCTTCCGTCCGACTCTTCTTCTCTTTACCATGCCTGAAAATCTTTATCTCAGCGAGCCACACCGTGTTCCAGCATCAGCTGCCTTGCGTTCTTTCCAAATCATATTTCCCTCAGCAGTGTTTGAGAATGCCTCCACACATTGGTGCTAGTTGTCACCAGCAGATGGCAAAAGAGTTTCATTCTCTGTGTCTCTCCCTTTCTGTGTGTTTCTCTGCCAGGCTGGAGGGTGAGGTGAGCGGCGTTTACCTGCAGTCCCCCCACTGTGGCGGACAGGGGGGCGAGAGGGATTCGGGATACGACTCTTTGCGAAGGAGGATGAGCGTGTTGGACAGGCTGAGTCGAACCCACCCGGTGTGGCTGCTGCTGGCTGTCAGTGAAGAGGAGGCCAGTCGCATTCTGCTCCGGCAGCCCCCTGGGGTGAGGGGCCGCCGTCCGGATACAAGATGCTAATGTGTCTTATTCGATTATTGCCTAACATGGGATACTTCATGACTTTCAGGTTTTCCTGGTCAGGAAATCAGCCGCGCTGCAGAGAAAGGTTCTGTCTGTGCGTGTGAAGGAGGATCCGTCGGGAACTCCCATCAGCCACTTCCCCGTCAGAGAAAGCCAGTACAGTGAGGAACATCACATTGTTACACACCTCAACATCATTGCTGTTCGCTACGAAATCCGGCTGTGTCCAGAAGAGGTTCCACGGTTCAATCGCTGGCCATGCTTCGTTTGCTAGGAAAAGTAATTTCATGTTGACTCAGAAGTTGTCATAGTTGGATCGATGGATCAGAGCTCCAGTTGTGGTCTTTCCATTTCCCTGGTCAGCTCCTCTGATTGTGTCTAGTTCCACCACAACCAGCTCAGAGAGTGCAAATAGATGGCTGCTGGCAGTGGGCTGTTCTTCCACTGTGTGGTCATTTGTTTGCACTGCCTCAGCAGTGACATTGAACAGGTAACATACGGGTACTCAGCACCTGTGTGGATGTGTAACTTTAGGAACACATAACCAAAGTCAAGATGTTGACATAGGATGCCACACGGGAAAATCAAACACATTCTTTAGGTTGACCATAAAAGCAGTGATTGTCATTTCAGTTGTAACTGTGCCTATCACTTCCAATAATTAGTCATTAGACATTGTTCTGTGATCAGTTTATGGAGCTGTGATGGTGCCAAAGTGTGATGACACACCAGCTGTTGATTTTCCCCGTTGAAATGACAGCAACCATGGGAGGGGCAAGGGGATAGCGTGGCTGTGCTTGTGGCCTGGTTTGTCTTTTAGAAGTGGGTCAGCTGCTTTCCAGTTGGCCTCTTGCATGGCCTGTTGCTTTAAGTTAGCCCCGCACCGACGGTTTAAACTTCACTCTGAACCAATACAAATCCCCAGTCCTTTTAGGGCACACTGCTGCCTAACCAGCACAGCAGTGCTTATATATCATATTGGGAAGGGTACATGTTGTCCTGGGAGGTCTCAGATTAGCCAGCTCCAAACCAACGGAACGGTCACTTGTTGGTCCTGTACAGTAAAAAGCAGATGTAGGAGTACCTTGAGGAAACAGGGGGTGGGGGTGGGGGCTGAAGAGGGATTTGAACCCTGCTACTAATGTCTGTACCAAATGCCACTGCTCCTCTTGGAACCAAATGTTGTGTCAATCAGTATAGATGTGGAGATGCAGTATCTTGGAGGACGATTGAAGACTTTGGCCTGCTGGTGGTACTACATAAAAAGTCAGGGGTTCAACAAATTTATCAGACCTCATCCCTTGAAACCCTGAATATATCCACCAAATGTCACCAAATCCATTCCATACTGGAATAGACATAACAAAGGTTTACTAAAAGAAAAGACAAGGATCACTAAAGTCATCAGGGTTGAACTTCTGCTGGACCACCAAAGGCCTCCCTTTGTCGAGCGTCCCCTCTCGTGACAGAAGCTCCAAATGCAAAGGCCTTGTAAGCGACTACAACTGCTCGTGTCTACGCATTTTTATTAAGTTTGTAAACATTTCATTTGCTTGCAGCCTTTTCACTCGAGGAATCTGGGATCAGCTTTGCAGATCTGTTTCGCCTGGTGGCCTTCTACTGTATTAGCAGGTAAACCATCCACCCGTCACATCCCCATCTTCTCTGTGTTTTCTTCTGTCTCAACGTACACATATATATTTTAAAGTATTGATTATAAAGCAATCGGTAAGGTATGACAAAACTTGCTGAAGTGCATCAACATTTCCCATTCTTTCACTTAGGGATGTCCTGCCTTTCACACTCAAACTCCCAGAAGCCATTGCATCGGCTACGACTCAGAAAGAACTGGAGGAGGTGTCTCAGCTGGGAGCAGGTAGCCTCATTAATTATTGTGTAACAATCCATATGGGTGGTTTTGCAAGTTTTTACTATAAATAAGCTTCAGTTCAGCATGTTTTTAAAGAGTTTGACAGTTTTTAGATTTATTCCTCACCATTCATATCATTCATTTCACAAAAACAAAACTTAGCCTTAGCCTAGCTTAGCATGAAGACTTGAAGCAGGGGCAGACAGCCAGCTTGGTTCCCTAAATGGGCATTACTAGCACTTGTAAAGCTCCTAACACATGTGTGTGTGTGTGTTAGTTAATACATGTACATTCATTTATAAATTAATATTTGGGGTGTTAAGTTGAGTTAGTGAGACTATTTGTTGAAAAACAACAGCTGCCATATTTTGTACCAGTGTGTCTGCACAGAGCCTCATACTGAGACCTCCAGACATGGACCTCATCTGGCAACCCACACTATAAGAGACTGTGAAAGGATATGCTGGGCAGATTAATAATAATTAATGTTTGAATAGTTCCCAATTGTACTTTTCTGTTTGTATACAAATGAATTCAATTGAATTCATCCGTCTTCCCCAAAATCACAAATTTGCCTCAGAGGGCTTTACGACCCGTCCAACATACGACATCCTCTGTCCCAGGACCCTCACATTGAAACAGGAAAAACAACCCACAAAAAAACCTTTACAGGGAATACAAATTAAAAAACTTCATGGAGAGCAACAGATCATGGGTCTGTCTTTCTGGATGTACAGAAGTCTGATAGACAAATGAGATACTTCTTGTCAATTATTAATCTTCACGGCTGCTGGTCGAGGGATTTTTCAAAACTTAATACACAGCTGAGCCTGTTTCCCCTGCTTCCAGTCTTTATGCTAACCAGGCTCCATGCACAACAGCAGATAGTGCCTTTAGTGCCGTACATTGTTTTTAACCTCAGGGGGCTTGTCTGAGTGCTACACCTGTGATGAGAAGCAGGCACTCCGAGAAAAGGAGCCAGTGTGTGTATTTTCCTTTGCGGAGCATTCAGGGCTGGTTTCACAGCCGATTGAGTCACTTCATCTCTGGAAGTTATTCCAGGCTTGGCACTGTGAATCTGCGGTGAGTCAGCCTCCTACAGTAAAAGCCTTCGACATAGCTCAGAGTGTGGGGGAGGAGGGAGTGGCGAGTGGAAAGCTACATTCACTGTGAGTGCTGACATAACGTGTCTCATGGATGCAGACACATGAAGAGCTGCTCACCTGTGTATGGTGGGTGGGTGTGATGTCTGATTTATACATTGGGGGGGGGGGGGGGGGGGGGCTGTGCTTTTTATGCGTTCACATCTCGATACCCCCGCTACGCAGAGAGCTGTGGGAGATTCTTTGCCATTTCTTTTCGTATTTGGACCCGTGGAGTTCGATGGCCGTGATTCAGAAGTCCCATATAAGTTTGTCCCAACACAAACCCATGGCCCGATGACAGCCTGTAGCTGGAATGAATAATGTTGTTGTTGTTGCTGTTGTGACAGGATATGAGGTAGTTGTTCGGAAATCCACACATGTCGCATTGTTCAGGAGTTGAGTCTTTTCAGCTTTGCAGGAGTTCACAGGCCATCTCCGCAGGAGCTTTTCCACAGACGAGTAGACCAGCCTCCAGCCTGCACTGGTGAGGCTTTCTGCTGCTCCTCCATTTTGATGGGCAGGAGGTCGACCCGGTCTGTGAGCCTCTCTTAGAAAACTCATACAACCATTTAGGGAAACTCCCTCCTCCACTGGAACGCTTCTATTTAAAGGCAGACTGTCATATTATATGTTGGTGAATCTGGGCGTGCACATGTGAAACACAAACACATGTTACAAACGGAGACATTTCAATATTGCAGTGACTTTGTAGCTGATTTTCAGCGACGTCATTTGAGGGACTTATTAACTGCTGTTCATTACAAAATATCTATTTCTCATGAGAGCAGGACTCTACTTTGTTTGTAGTCAAACTAGCAGCGGGTGGCAATGTTGAGTCGGTCCACCATTTTGATCCGGACTGACAGTGAATCTCTTCATGTTCGTGCTCGGGACGTATCGGAACGGTTCTAGCGCAGGTCATCAGGTCACCAGTTGAATTAGCCACAGAGTGGACATTGGCTCATGATTAAATGCAAAACTAATGGAATTCCCATCAGCCTCAGCTGGACATTAGATAATTAGCTCATGTTAGCATGCCTGGACCATAAACCAAGGTGAAAGTGACATCAGAAATATGGCTTGGTCAGCGAATGTTGGCGTTCTAATGTTGCATTTACTGCTGGGCTTCACATAGTTGTTAGCATGCTAGCATGATGCAGTATAATGGCCCTTACACACAGCACATGGCAACGTGCCACAGCGCTATGAAACCACTCTGAGCCACGAGGGCCCGCGCAGAAGGGTGAGTTGGAACAATAAAGAGAACGAGAGAACGGCTGAGCATCTCGGCGCTCCTGTTCTTCCTGCATGTATTTAGCAGCATACATTTGGTCTGTGCAGATGAGCCTCATTGCAAAATCAATCCAATTCACAAAGATCAGCGCTAACAGACACAACGGGGACATTTTTGGAACTGAAGTTCCTTCGTAAGGGAAGTCACTCGTTGCTCTCTGACAATGTTCTGGCAACTGGGTTCTGGGTTCAAACGCAACATTTCTACTTTGCCACCTGTTTTTTGCAATCGCTGTAATATAGTATTAGTGAATCAGATATATATATATATATATATATATATATATATATATATATATATATATATATTCAAAGTCTACTTTTAAATGAGGTGACTGTGTCTGCCTCCCGGACTGAAGGTGGAAGCTGGTTCCAAAGAAGAGGAGCTTGATGACTGAAGGCTCCAGATACCATCCTACTCTTTAGGATTCTAGGAACCACAGTAGCTCTGCATTTAGTGAGCGCAGCTCTCTAGTGGGCCAATATGATACTATAAGCTCCTTAAGATATGATGGTGTGATCTCTTTTCTTAGTTTTAGTGAGAACACGAGCTGCAGCATTCTGGATTAATTGGAGGGGCTTAAGAGACTTATTAGTGAAGCCTGATAATAAGGAGTTGCAGTAATTTAGTCTAAAAGTAACAAACGCGTGAACTAGTTTTACTACATCGCTTTAAGACACGATGTGCCTGATTTTTTAAATGTTACGTAGATGGAAGAATGCAGTCCTTTAGATGTGCTTCACGTGGGAGTTAAAGGACAAGTCCCGATCAAAGATAACGCCGAGATTCTTTACAGTGGTGTTGGATGCTAGAGTAATGCCATCTACAGAAATCACATCACCAGATAATTGATCTCTGAGGTGCTCAGGGCCGAGTAGAATTACTTTAGTTTTGTCAGAGTTTAACATCAAGAAGTTGCAGGTCATCCATGTTTTTATGTTTTTAAGACATGCTTGAATTTTAGCGAGCTGGTATAGTTTTATTTTGTATATATACACATTTGTTTGTATGTATGTATGTACTGTATGTATAAATACATATGTATGTATATGTGTATATATGTCTATGTTTATATATGTATAGGTTTGTTTATATGCATATATATATATATACATATATATATATAGAGAGAGAGAGAGTATGTGTGTACATATATACAGTATGTGTACATATGTATATATATATATATATATATATATATTAGTCCAGCTTATTAGTGACCAGTCTATATTTAGAGACTCAGCCAGCTTCGATCTGACTCCACAGTGTCAGGTAGTCATTGGTCACATGGACAAGTGTGAAGACCACGGGCAGGTTTCAGTCTCCAGACGCTGAGGTATTAACGCAGATATGAATACCAGCTTTTTTATGGCCACAGGCCATTTTTAGCCTGTGGAAACTGTCACCAGTGGGCTTATGCTGAGAGCCCTGCATAGATATTTGGGAATCATTTTGTTGTACATACATCTGTATGATAGGATATAGCATGTATCTCTTTTTGAAGCTCAGAGTGTTAGCATGAAGACTGCTTTGTCAAATGGCTGAAAACAAGGGATGGGTTCAGTGGGACAGCATCCACCAAAATGAGAGCGCATGTCTTCCATTTGTTCTGTCGATATAGAAAATGAAAAGCAGATCATCAGTTAAACAAGGTTTTCTGGTACCACTAGCTTCATTTATAACAACGTAACATTGTACTAAAACTACTCAGTGGCACGTAGAAGTCAGAGAGAGGAAAACCAAGCAGGAAGAAGGAGTGGAGGAACTGGAGTCGTGTGCCGTGTGTGTCGTGCCCTCCCACTCTGGGATTAGCATGGGCGACTCCCTCTCTGTCTCTGGGTGTGTGCCGGCTCCCGTGAATCTGAGCCAAGAGACGCAGGCTGAGCTCATTACACTTCTTCCACCAGCAAGACCAAAGACCGGCAAGGAGAAACACTTAGGGAAACTTTGAGGAAAAGCCTGAGCTGTTGGTGAGAAGTAGTTGAGAATGATGTCTTTTGTTCTCTTTGACTTTTTCAATTTGAACACTTTGACCTGGAATTTGTCAGAGTGGAGCAATGTGTCTAACTTACAGATAGTAAATGTGCCTGTGTCTCTATTGCAGGCTTCTGGGACTCTGCCCTGTGCAGTCAGCGGCGCCCTTCCCCCCGTCCCTGCCGCCCTCTGAGCCGTACCCTCAGCCCCCAGCGGACTAACGGGAACAGGGGGGTCGAGGCGTCACGGCTAAGGCACAGCGGGGCTCAATGCGACAGTGCACCTCCGACCCTGAGGTCCGGCGCTCCTCCGCCTCCCTTTCATCTTGAGAGAAGACATTCCAGTGGTCCCCTGTGCTTTGTCAACCCCCTGTTTCTCCAGACTCACCGCCACCACCACCGGCGTGAGGACGGCTCGCCTTCACATGCTGTCGAGTCCGATAGCAAACTAGAGAATGCGGAGAGATCGCCTGTGACGCCACTTAGCAGCAGTCAAGGGAGCGAGCAGCACGTGGACGACACCAAACTGAGCGCCAAATTGCGGCCACCTCCCCCACGCCCTCCTCCCCCGCGCTCGATGCCGTGCCGGCGCCCTGCCCCACCGCCCCCTGGACCACCAGTTGCTGTCAGCAGACCCAAGAGCATGCCAGAGGCCGTGGTTGTGTCTACAAAACAGAAGCCGTCCAGCAGCAAGCGCCGGGCTCCCGCTCGACCTTCGATGGGTGCCAAGCATAGCAGCCCTTCCAAAACTACCAGCTCACCAGTACCTGTGCCCTCTAACCCCCCACCTCCAAGGCCAAAGAAGCCTGATCTGGAAGCTCACCGCTGCCACATTGCCCTGGATGATGAGACCATTGCCAAGGCGTTGTCCCAGGCCAAGCTTCCCCCCTGCCAGCCTCCACCTGCTGCCCCTGCTGATGTGCTGCTGGAGAAGAACGCTGGGACTCCGTCCGCCTCGAAGGAGAGGAGACGCCAGCGGCTCAGTGACATGAGCATGTCCACTTCCTCCTCTGACTCACTGGACTATACTCAGTCTCCAGGGTTCTCCATGGGACTGGCCCCTAGTCCATCGCGACACCTCACTCATCAAGACCCAGCGGAGGACAGCAGTGAAGACGATGAGGACAAGGAAGAAGACGAGGAGGAAGACTACGGGGTCGGTCTGGAGACAGACCTAGAAATGCGCCACCGTCCTTCCTTCAAAGCACGGAGGCGAATGGTCGGCGTTAGTCTGAGCGGTGGCTCCTTCATCCTCCCAAGGGCCCTGAAGGGACGCTTCCTTAAGGTGAGCGGCATGCTCAGCTCCCTCATGACCCCCGAGAGACGGGCGGTGAAAAGGATCGCTGAACTGTCCAGGGACAAAAGCTCATATTTTGGCTCCCTGGTCCAGGACTACATTAGCTTTGTTCAGGAGAACCGAGGCTGTCACACCACAGGGATGGATTTCCTGCAGACTCTCAGGCAGTTTATGACACAGATGAAGGCTTACCTGCACCAGAGCTCCGAACTAGACCCCCCTATCGAGTCACTCATACCGGAGGACCAGATTGGTAAGTTGGCCAAAAAGGCTGCGAATCTTTAAAACCATTTGAGATGTGTTGTTTGCTTGGAGGAATCCTGGTTCTTGACTTGGTGAAACTTGTGCGTCTGTATGAGTGGGCACTTGTGTAATGTTTTGGATATCCCATCTCTGATAGCACGCACCTCTCTTCATCTTTTCCTTTCAGTATCATTTGAGAAGGAGAACGCCTTCAGCGGCAGTGAGTGCCCGGGCTTGTCATTGCCTTACGCTTCCCATATTAGCCTTCCTCACTACTGGTGTTGAGTTTCGGAAAACGCCAGTGTGCTGTGCCCCAACGAGTACAACGTGGCTCCTGTTGGATGCTATAAGCTCACAGAGCAGTTGAGGCTCATTAAAACCAGAAACAAGCAGACATTTTCATTAGGCCTGCTTGGTATTCCACCTAATTATGGTCCTCACTGAAAGAGTACTGTAAACTGGTACACATGCAGACTGATTATTAAAGCAAAATGCATTGAACATTCATGATCATTGACTTCTTTAGTTGCTTGGAAAAATAAACCCAATACTTGGTATTAGGACTGTATCCTTCTTTCTTATGTCCTTGTGTCAAAGTTGTGGATTCCTTCCATTGAGGTCATGGTTATTGTAAAAATAGGTTTGCTGGCGTGAGCAGCTCTATCAAAGGGACGTTTCATTCCAATCAGATTATTGTGCCCTTGACTATTTGCATGAATATGTAAGTATGCCTTTGCACTCATCTCATTTCCCTTGTTCATTGTAAAAAATAACAGCAAAGCCTTGTTCAGAGACAGAGCAGTGATCCACTCTGGTTATGCTAACAGACCACAGATACACACACTCAGTGTCTCACGCACACAAACGTTTCCATTGGAGAGGGCAATGTCAAGAAATGTAAACCTTTTCCTTATAATGAGACTCTGACCATTAGAATCAAGTTTTTCAATAACAGTTTTGTCTGTCAGGCCTAATTGTTAGGTGGTGATAAATGTGTCACAATTACGTCTATTTATTTTTCCATGAAAAATCAAAACTAATCTGTGAGCTCCAAGTCGTGACGTCAACTACAATCGCACACAATAGGTTCAAAAGAAAGGAGAAGTGGAGAGTGGAGCTGACGTCTGGGCTCTGAGTGTTTGGGGGACACTCAGTCTGACATTGGGGGAAAGAAATGCCGTGTTTGCTGTGGAAGGGGGCGCTGGAAGTCCAGACTTTTGAGTGTTTGTTCTAACTAATACTTCAGGTCAAGCTAGAAGGATCAACCATTGGGTTTTTGTAAAGGCAGGCTGTACACCTGTTCAAACACGCACTGACTCACGGCCATGCAGACTGGGAAGGAAAGGGACTTTGTGGGACTTCAGAAAAACCACACAATTCTGTTTGTTACTTTGCTTTTTTTCTCTCTCAGTGCCTGCTGGTGTGTGTGTCGTTGTGCGTCTGTGCACATGTTCATCACAGGGTCTCCTCAAGTTTATTGAAGTCGAGGAACACTTTGAACAGGCTGGAGTCAAAAACGAGCCCAATAACAAACGTTGCTTAACATACTGGAAATGAGCCTTTCTGGGGGGGAACCAGGAAGTCCACACTCAGAAAGTGTGTGCGTGTGTGTCCTTTAGCAGCCCCTGTGCTGCTCCTTGTGCACACAGGGGGATCAGTGGAATCTCTCCGGCCTCTGTAAACACCGTGGGCGCTCCCTTTGTTCTTCACTTCCGATGCACTGGTCTGAGCAGGCGCAGTAAAGACCTACAGATGCCTTACCCCGGGCGACCCACAAGGCATATGCTGTGGTGTAAGTGCAGCACATTCTCCCCCTGACTCACCATGAAGACATACGTCTCTCCACAAGGACAGGAGTCTTGTTTGTGCACGCTGGCCGGTTCATGCACTTGGTTCTGTGGAACTCATTGCAAGAACTCTGCCTAGAAGCCGGTGATGGTTTGTGAGTGAAAGCTGCATCACTGCTGCCAGGGAACAACAATGCAACATGCTGTACATAGCTGAGGTAGGCAGGGGAGTTTTTGAAGCCAATGTGTGTAGGTGGGAGGTACAGATAGAGTCATTGTGAAGGTCGAGGTTGAATGAATGCGAAACTTTTACAGTTCCAAGTTGGATTGTTCATGGTCAGACTCGAGCTGAGACCCAATAACCCTGACACTCTTTAACTTTCCCAAGAAATATGTAATCTATGTGGTTAAACCTGACTTGAGATTAGTTACTTCATCACTCTTCTTGCCTTAAAGGCCCAGTGTGTAGCTATTTGGGGTATTTATTGGTAGAAATGTATTAGACTTTTCATAATTATGTTTTCATTTGTCTATAAATGAATCTTAAACTGAGAGTCCTCATGCGTTCGTTAGCTTGAATGAGCCGTCTATATTTACATCTGGAGCGCGTCCTCTTCACAGAGACCTCCATGTTTCTACAGCGGCCCAGAAGAGACAAACCAGACACTGGGGGGCAGCTTCAACTTGGTGGCATGGATGGCTGTGAATGCCCCCTAGAGGCCCCTGTGGGCGGGGGGCGGAGTATACTGTACCAGTCACCACTCAATCCTTCACACTGGTCCTTTAAGATTGTTTCAAACCAGAAAATAGAAACGGTCACATTTGCTTTATTACATTTTCATAATTTCTTTCTTGCTTGTGTGTTGATTTATATACCTTTCCTGAAACAGAAGCTACTGGCTTGTTGTTTTTTAATCAAATCAAATGAAACTATTTGGGACCCCCTTCAAAGGTCCAGCAGGAATGACGAGGCCAGAGCCTGTGGGACACAGACAGGGCTGAGAAGTCAGAAAATAGGAGTAGGTTGTTGGTTGTTGGTGTTTTCATAGTAATTTAGTTGACAATAAGAAACATATTAAAGAAAGACAGTCTTCTCCTTCAACAAGCCCACGGCCTCATCACTGGGATGCTCTGCAGCTGTCCTATAGACCAACATTAGGACGTGTTTGGTGAACGTACTACACACACACTCGCCCCGGCTCCCTCTCATCATCGGCTGAGGAAATAGTTTTCTCCGAGCTGACACATGACACTGTAATGGTCTGGGTTGAGCCGTCATCTGACTTTGTACAACATATTGAATCTCCTTTTGTGTATATATATATATATATATATATATATATATATATATATATATATATATATATATATACAGTATATATGCGATACAGCGTTCGGGTGTTGTGTTTCTAACTTTTATAGAAGCTGTGGGATGTGTCCTGTCCTTGGTCTCACACGAGTTTATTTTCATCCTTAATGATTTCTTGATCTGTTGGTTTGCTGTAACGTGGCCTGTGTGTATGTGTGTGTGTGTGTGTTTGTGCGTGCATGTATGTGTGTGTGTTTGTGTGTTACTGTCATCTTCTGCAGACCAGGTGCTAGAGAAGGCCATGCACAAGTGTGTCCTAAAGCCTCTGAGGAGTGTAATTGAAATGGTTTTACAGGACTTCCAGGTAAGAGAGGAGTAGAATCTTGTTCTCCAGCAGAACAATAATATCATGAATTCCATAGTTCCCACTCATATGTTCTTAGAAAGAGAAGAATCACATCCACAAAAGAGGAGATGAGATAAATACATTTTAAAAAGCTGGTCTTTACTTGACGACTGGGTAAAGTTACCATCGCGGCTCACTTGGTCTGTGGTTCTCTGCAGGTGAGCAGCGGCACTTTGCAGCAGCTGAGGGAGAACCTGGCCCTGGCTAAGGCCAAGAGGCCGCAGGAGTTAGGGGTGGACGGAGCCGTGCCTCCTGACCCCGAGGCTATCGAGAAGATCCGCCACAAGTTCCTGAACATGAGGAAGATGTACTCCCCTGAGAAAAAGGTGTCATTGCTGCTGCGTGTGTGTAAACTCATCTACACCATCATGCAGGATAACTCAGGTATGGAGAAGTTTTCCCCTGCGTATGACAGAAAGCCCGAGAATAAAACCATGAAGCCAATACATGCTTTTTTTTACATTTGTTGTCCAATAGTAGTAGCAAAGATTAGGAAGCGCAAGCCCTCCCTGTAGGAGCTCTATATGCACTCTTGCAATTCCATATAAATGAGACGAAAGCTTTGTAAATACATTTTTAAAATATATTTAGGAAGGTAGAGTGTAAGTCATTGAAACAGGTAAAGCAGCAGTTATTTTGAACTCAATCTAATGTATTTGTATAGCCCAACATCAGCGTTTCTTTCCACTCTGTACAGCATACCACATGCTCTCTGCTCTGACCCTAACATCGGAACAGGGACAACACAATAAGAAACCTCAGTGAGAGCCACAGAGGAAGTCTCCTCTTCTGTTTGGGATATCCAATGCTTTGGGAACCAGATTCTGTTTACAGCGATGCCCTTTGTCAGACCTGTGTGGCCAGCACACCTCCCTCCCTCACTGCTCTGCGTCTGCTTCCTTACAGGGAGGATGTTCGGCGCAGACGACTTCCTGCCCATGCTGACTTATGTGGTGGCTCAGTGTGACATGCCTCAGCTGGACATAGAGATCCAGTACATGATGGAGCTGCTGGACCCGGCACTGCTGCAAGGAGAGGGTAGGTCCTGTAGTTTGTCTGCTCCATGTCTCATACAAGACCTTCTTGGTGTGTAACACACAAACACACCGTGAGAGGAGGGGACATGGCCAGATGATGAGAGAATGTGTATTTAGTACGGGGCTGGGCATCTTTAACCTAGCATAGAGACTGTACTCCAGGGGAGACAGCAAACAAACTATAATTATATGTTATTACTGTTGGGTGTGATACATGCTATATCTCTATTAGTTGAGTGTATTACATAACTGTGGAGGGCAGGACTAGTTTTGCCAAGTAGCTCCCACCAAAACTGCAAATTGTCAATTTTACCAAACACACAAGAGACAACCTGTTAATCAGTGATCTTCAGGTGTTGGAAGATGAGGATATGTCCATATGACAGGAACTACACACGTGTGTGTTGCCTGGTAAAGCTTTCATCAAAATTCAGCAACGACCTTCTCTAGTTCTCTCCTTTTCCACAGGGGAATTTATTCTCTGATCACACGTGAAATACAAGCTTGCATGGGATTGCAATCACAGCAGGAGTCCTCTCTTCACAACACAGGTTGAACCCACAAACCAACTAGGGCCCTCTAAGCACCCACATTTTCGTGACATCATCCTGACCTCGGATTAGCGCTCGTCTGCTCCATCTCCCCACCCCTTCTCACAGGACGGGCCCCTCTCTCACTATAACAATATGATAACAAGTCTGAATGTTACATTTGTGGAAACTTTGAGGAGCAGACATAATATTTCTTATCGGTCACATATTTCCATCTGCTATGTGATGTTATTCTGAATTTGCAGGAACTGGAACACAACAGCCCCTTCAATAATGCAGGTTTATATTAACAGTGTTTGGTTCGTTGCTGCTCCAATTGTAGTACTAATTTGTATGAGGTGGTTGTAGGAACCTTTGTGGCGGTTTTGCTTTTCTATATTTGTGTTGGGTCTTGGTAGACGTTGCATGTTTTGTTGCAGCCTCGAATATGGCCTCCACGAAGCTGCTCCAACCACACCACCAAATCCCCCAACAGACTCCGAGGGGATCTGCTCTAAACCTGACAGGGACAGAACTGCACTTCTTACCATGTGTAGAGGGCCACCCAAGACAAAAAAGATGACAGAGACACACTCATGAACAATAAGCAGTACAGCTGCTCACACTAACCAACAACAGTAAAACTAGTCTACTCCCCACACTCGTCCATGTCTCCCAAACAACCAGACTGCACATTTCAGTCCCCAAACAAGATGCACATGAAGCCAATTACATAACTCCATGGTGCCAATCGTAACCTGGATAAAGATAAATCAAGATCGGACAAGCCCCCGTATGCTACAGCCCGGCTCAAAGGCTGCAATATGAATGGGAGACTGGACGAGTGTAAAGAAATAGATCAATTAAACAATCATATAGAGCCAGTAATCGGTACTGTCAACATCCTGAAGGACAGACAGGAGCCAGCAAACAGGACACAGACTGCTGGTGGAAGGGAGGGGTCGTCACACTTAGGAGGTCTGGCGGGTCACAGCGTGGTGAGCGGCGCCTCAACAGGAGGATCTTTACAGTTAAATGCTTGGAAATGTGACTAGACATATCCAAAGTCTTAACTGTCACGCTTAATGTGGTCATCAACACAAAGTAAAGTGAGGGAGATGATGGACTGAATGCCTCTTCTTCTTAAATTTGCTCTCATTAAAATGTTTTTGATAAATAGTGGATTAAAGTATGACGCGTTTCTATAATTTAGTCATTTTAGACGTCTGGGTTGTGTCAAAAGTCTTCACAGGAAGACTTGGTGGCTTGAGTTTAACTGTGACCTTTGCTCCCGAATCATCAACTGCAGTACAGTGCAGTATCATCAGCTCCTGATGATGATGCGGACATACATGTTCTAGTTGTTAAAGACATTTGTCTTGTGGTAGAGGAAGTATTTTCTACTTGTTTTTTTAAGTTGTGTGAATCTTACTTCTAATAGCATTCTAAGATACAGTAGTGAGTCTTGTACCGGGGCCTCGGAAGGAAAAGTCCATTTGACATGGGCAGGAAATTCCAGTGTGTGTTTGATTTGAATGGGCTGGAGCAGGTTCAGAGGGAAAAGGAGGCGGACCCCTGCCAGAATGAAATATGTTCTTATCAGCGTCAACCTGTCTGGCACGTACAGTATGCGCATTGTAGAATTGATCAAATGTATGTTGTGTGTGTCCTTGAGCTTCAGTTCATTATGTTATGTAATGGATTCAATTATATTCCAAAGGAGGAAGTGTTCCCCTCTTGCCCATGTCATGACCGCTGGTTTCATTTCTACAGAACTAGCTCCGTTGGGTTTCCCTTTCTCGTCCATCCTCAAAACAGCTGTTCCTCCTTTCTCCCTCCCCAGGGGGCTACTACCTGACCAGTGCCTATGGAGCCATGGCCCTAATCAAGAACTTCCAGGAGGAGCAGGCAGCACGGGTGCTGAGCTCTGAGGCCAGGAACACTCTGCACCAGTGGCACAGACGGCGCACCACCCAGCGGTCAGCGTCGTCTGTGGACGATTTTCAGGTATCGCGCCTGACCTGAACCCAACTTGAACACCCAGGCAGTGAGTCCAAGTTGTACCGAAAAATAAGTAAATCCAAACCAGCATGACAAATTGCTGTGTTTCAGCCCTCATCAGTGAGAAGGAATACATCTTTCTACTAATATCACTGCATGAGGACCTGGAGCCACGGTTCAGTTGCTTGTTTGGGTAGAGAGCACCCTCTCGTGGAACATGAAATGACTGCATGGGATTTTTAATTAATTTTTCTCTGGCTATCACTGCACGCCTTTTTTCTGCCTGTGCTCTTGACTTTTGACCTTCATTCATTGTGGAGATTTCCATCACTGCCAATTGTAAACACAGGACCTTTTGTTCCTTTTCTGCAGAACTTTCTCCGTGTAGCTCTGGAGGAAGAGGACACATGCTGCACGGCCAAAACTCTGATCGTCCACCCGTACACAACCACGGAGGAGATGTGCTCACTTTGCGCTTACAAGTTCAAGATCCCGGATCCTGACACCTTCGCACTGTTTCTGGTCACCAAGGACAGTAGCCAGCAGCTGGCCCCGGACACACACCCTCAGCGGATCAAAGCCGAGCTCCACTGCCGGCCCCGGGCCCAGGTCTTCCGCTTTATCTACAAGAGGATACCGAACCTCAACCTCTGTGTGACTGCCATCATGCAAAATGGAAACTGCCTTCAAGTTGAATAAAGCTAGAGATTGTGGTATTATGGTGGCGTATGTAGATTTTGTAGAAAGTTGTGACGGCGTCCCAATAGAAAGAGAAACCAAGCTGTATATTGGCACATTGATGCAGGTATAAAACTTCAAATATGATGCAAGGCAAATAATTTGGTTTAATATATGAAGAACCATCGAGGGGAAGGAGCAAGACTGTGGCTCACTTCAGGTCAAAAAGAATGTTAAGTAGGTCAGGTGGTGTCAGATAGAGGCTGGTTTGCAGGATTTTGAGCATGTTAAGTATTATAATGGCGGCGAAAGATTTCTTGAACATGTACGCTGTCCTTAAATCAGTGTTCATACAGTTTAATATTGTATTTTATGTAACCAACGTTTGCCTTAACTGCTGTTGTCCCGGGTGCCTTCAAAAGGAATCAAACATACTCCAGTATGTTGCTACTGAAATCTTTTAGCCATCATCCAGGGATTATTCAGCTTTCATCAAAATGACCGAAAAGTGGAAAAGTTATTGTTTCTTATTGTTCATGTGTATATTTTCTGCAATTGCTGGTCAATTGTAACTTCTATGTCTGTGTAGAAATATTTTTATATTCAAATTTTTCATCGCTAAAGATTTGTATTCTGATTTAATATTTCTGTACAGGACTTTACATTGGACTTGGATTCATGCCAGTTATATCTAAAAAGTCCATTTAAAATAACACTGTTTCTGTAATTGTTTATGGAGAGCTCAAAGCTGACTGGAAATATATACAATCTTCTACAAACATAATATTTTATTTTTTAATAATTTGTGAGGAAGTGTCCATTTTGGACAGCACAGGAACAATAGGATTTGAGTGGATCTATAGGACGTAATCCACGACGTCACACACATTTCCATCCACAAATACACAGGAAACTGATTTCAAATGGTTTGCAGAGCTACAGGGCTCTAAATCAAAGTGTTTAACTTAAGGGAATATGTTGGAGCGTCTTTGTGGTTTGATGTATAAAGTCAAATAAACCATTTGTCATTGTGTTTATTTTCTTCTTGACACTCAATGTTCTTCTGTACAGGAATGCAGAAGCAAAAAAACTGACTTGCGCCTAAATAATCTACAGAAGCCCTGAGAGGCAAGTGAGAATATATATATAAGCAATCTATTTTCTGATAATTAGTATTTTCTCACTGTGTCTGTGGCTTAAGAACAGGTGAAAGAAAAGCTTGTGCTAGGATAATCTTTCTAATTTCACCCTAATTGGGGTTTACGCTACTTTCATTTTGAGTTGATTTTGGCGGTGCCTGCGGTGTTAGTGTTAGTGAGCACCAGAGTCCCTTGGAACACCTCATTGTTCAGCAGCAGAGGCCTGACGGTCTGCCCAGGACCAGGACTGCCCACTCCCACTGCCCACATGGACAGTCTCCGTGACGTCACCTAGAGGCGTTGCCAAGTGGATGTCTCCGGCCATCGTAATCTAGGCTGTGGCGACACAAAATTAAGATTAGTTATTCTCCCACTTCTAACAGGTAGTGTTCACAAAAGAGGGACTAATACCTGTGATAGGGAGTGAAAGAAAGAAGACGAGTAAAACTGCGTAGTTGATTATTGATGAAGCAGCTTCGTTGAATATTCGCGAGTCCTCATTTCTTAGCTTCTAGCGCGAGTGAAGAAAACGTGACAAACAGTCCGGCGAGGGAACTCACCCTCACGTGAGTACATTTAGTAAAGCAACGCAAGGCTTCGCCTCTCCTCTGACGTGAACGCAGCATGGAGGAGAGTGAACAGACCGCACTCCGCTGCAAAAAAAGATCTTCAAAATAAAAGCACAATATATTTTTTTCGCCCTTTTTTAAGAAAATGCATCATATGTATTTCATGCCGTGCAGGCCACATACAATGACGTGGCGGGACACATATGTTATAGGAGCTCTCAGAACGTTCCATCTCATGAATAAATTAAAATGTTTACATTCTAGAGCTCCTAGTCTAGGAATGTCTAGGAGTCCTAGAACATGGATGTTCCATTAAGACCCTGTTTACACAATGGCCTTTCATTTACACAAAAACTGAGGTTTTATCACGGAAAACGATCATTTCTAAAAACTCCGGCCAAAGTGGAGATTTCTGAAAACTCTGTCGCGTTTGAACTAAGTCAAACGGAGTTTTAGGTTGTCAAACGTCGAAGTATGCGACTAAAAATGCTTAACGTCATGTGAGCGTCCTTTGTGGATGTATGCGGACGGCATATTTATGCGGATTCATACAAACATAAACTTTTTTGAAAACAACCTTTTGTGTACAACGTTATTTTTGAAAACGGAGGGGAAGAAATATTCGTTTCTGTAAATACCCGGCTATGCGTAAATGTGGCCTTAATTACGTAATGACAAGTAATTTAAGATTACATGTAAGGACACACGTATTTATTAGCTAGGTGTACACATAGGTTTTCAGCCAGAGTCCAAGTTAAACATTCACGAAGTAGCTAGTAAAGTTTGAAGGTGAATACAATCGCTAGCTAGATTGTATTCGCTCTTAAACTTTACTGAAGCATATCTCCTCGGTAAAGACGGAAAAATCCCCCGTGCGGCACTGGCACCCAGTGGTAGTCATCAGGTCACCGCAGCGCGGGGCCACGCTGCCGGAAGCGGAATTAATATGACATTTGGAGTACAACCAGTGTGGTTGTCACACAAGGATTTTGTCCTTGTTGCACACCGAACTAAACGTGGTGAAGTCCGGTCTTACCTTCCCTGTGCACCTGAGGTCATGTTCAGGATGAGTTTACTCACCAGACTATGTATGGTTCATTCGTGTCATTCGGTTTATTCGCTTCATTCGTTCGTGCAAGATGTGTCAATGAGAAGAGTGAGATAATTGGGACAAACATAATGTGTTTATTGGCATAATACACTCTAAATAAAGTATTCTTAGTGCAACCTCTTTCGTGGGGTATTTCAATCAAACTGATGTACTCCCATGATGTCTGTGGGTTCTGAGGATGTGTGTTGTGCCTATACATCATACATGTATAACATAAGAAAAGTCATTTTAAATGTGATCTAACCAACTGTTAAACGTAGTTTCTTTCAAACTGTCATTACAGAACGCACATAAAACATAATACACGAGATGCATTTGAAATGTTCATAGACTACTAACTTTGATTTAAGTTTAATCTTAATTGGCGGAAACTAGTATAATTTATTATTAATTCCATCAGTGAGCTATTTTTAATGTTTATATTAATGTTTTAATGTGTGGCCTACATCAGCTATCGTTTAATATCAGTGTGCGTCGCAAATGACGGTCATATCTTTACGTCGTATGAATGTTCATGTTCACAGTGACCAGCAGGGGGCGTTACAGAGGCGCGTGGTCAGCAGTGGCGGTGAAGTGACAGAACCAGCCCGCCCCCCTCCGCCTTCCTGAGAATTAACGTTTAGATAGTTAGCTCGTTAACGCAAGTCACCTCCGCAGCTCGGACTCCTGTTTCCAGTGCGTTTTACTTCAAGACGCCCCGCTGATGCTCACGTCCACCACGCCGCCCGCTCGTCTCGGTAAGCAAGGCTGGGGCACAAAAAAAGCCACGTTAGTCGCTCCGTGTGCTGCTCAGCTGGAGCGGCACAAACGCGCTGAACGCGCCGGACTCTCGCGAGAAACCCCGGCGAACTGTTCAGGTCCGGTCGCTACTTTCGTTTTCCTCGAGTCTGGCGGAACATGTTGGTGTACGTTTATAACCACAACGTCTCTATTTAAAATCTAAGGTTAATCCCGGAAGTAACGTCCCGCCACAGCCTTCTCCAGACACTAAACCAACAGCAGGGAGGACATGTGACGTGAGGAGGAAACGCTGCAGAGCAAGAGTTCTATTATGTATGGATTGAATTATATACTGTGTATTTTTATACATACACCAAGGCTACAGCTCTTATGATTGTCGCTCCACTCTTTCTGCTTTTTTTTTTACCACAAAGAAAAGTTGAAAAAAGTAAACTGTTCTCCTAAGTAGTGACTTCATTAGTGATTAGAGGCAGGTGAGCGAACAGGTGAAGGGAGTTAGACTGGCGAGGTGGGAGTGACTCAAAAATAGTGTGGAGGGTGTGGAGCTGAACTGTGACACAGCAGCTCAATTAAATTAAATTAAATTCAGTTTATTTTGTATAGCCCAATATCACAAATTAAAAGAATTGGCTCAGGGGGCTTTACAATCTGTACACATACGACATCCCTGTTCCAGAACCTCACATCGGATCATGAGAAACTCACAAGAAATAGAAGAAAAAAACTTTCACAGGGGGGAAAAAGGAGGAAGGAAGAAAAAGGAAGAAAACTTCAGGAGAGCCACAGAGGATGGATCCCTCTCTAGGATGGACAGATGCAATATATGTAGGGGTTCACATAACTGGTATGCAAGTACGCATGCAAGAAGATAATTAGCAATGCGTAATACCACGTGTTACTTTGCATCACATCTTATCAAATGTATATATATAAATAATACAGTTCGTTACCACTGTACACCACAGAAGAAATAATCACTATTCGTACGTGTTGAGGAAGTCCCTCAAATGTCGGACCATCAAGCCTTCGGGTTTGGTTCATAATATTATTAGCTCATAATATTAATATAACATTTTATATTATCGATATTATTGACTTATAATAAATAATATTATTTTATGAATTCCTCCATCAGGTCTATGTCTGTGGTCACTAAGGTTGAAGTGAGTGCTGCTTCATGTTTTTCAGTATTTATAATATAATCAGAAGAAAATGTAATGTTGCATCTGTGAATCTTTTTTAATCATACTTTTTGTTTAATTTATTTAGAGTTTGTGTATAAAAGCTGCTCCTCAAGACTCTGACCATGTAGAGCAGCATATAAGTACACTTAAATAAACAAACGTAAAGACAGTTATTCAACAATATATTCTGGAGTAGTTAGAATTATACTGCGTTACAGTTACTCCCGGTACTCACCTGAGTAACTCACTGAAAAAGTTATGTGCACCCCTGAATAGATGTCATGTGTACAGAAGGAATCATTACAGGGTTACAACACATTCAATGAGTATGACAGAGTGTATGAATAGTTGGTAGTAGGCATGGAGCACGATCCAGACCTCCATGATCCATCAGGCAGATGGAGCTAGAGAGGAGGAGTGGGTGGCCATGGCATCAGACCCAGCCAGGTCCGATGGACCCTATGAGACGTGAAGTCACAAAGACTCCGGAGAGGAAGCAGAGTTAATAATGTGCATTGGAGAGATGAATGGAGAAATTAATCCATAAGGAGAGAGAGAAGAGGAGATAGCTGCTCAGTGTATCCTAAACGTCCCCCAGCAGCCTATAAGCCTACAGCAGCATATCCAGGGGCTGGATCAGGTGAACCTGATTCAGCCCCAACTATAAGCACTATTAAAGAGGAAGTATACTCTTAAATGAGGTGTTATATATTATATTTGTATGTGTTCTTATATTCTTTATTCTTATGCTTATTAAACCTAAGCTCTCATCGGCTTTGTCCTGCAGGAAGCTCATGATTATAAAAACAAAAAACTCTAGGAGAGAGAGAGCTGTTACGTTGCAGTGAGTATACGATTTCCACTCGTAGCGGTTGAAACTGGATCTTTTGTTGGCACAATAAGTACCTTTTGACTAACTAACTTACTGTTGCTATCTAACGCACATATTTAAACAAGACGGCAGCAAGATGATAGGCTAGTCATGTCATTGTTTCCATGTGCTTGTTGGCTAAAGGGGACCAGCTGATCTAAGCAGCTGGTTTCAAGATTGACCGAACAACGACGGCAAGTAAATAATGAGTGAGCATGTGTGAGAAATGATTGGCAGACGTATGAGGTATTCATGGCAGGCTTGTGAGGCTATGGTCTTCCAACTGAACTTGCGTTGTAGCTTCACTTGTTCCGGGATCAACTAACTGCATAAAGGACATGCACCCTACTATACAGTCCAACTCTGGCCTCGGCTTGGTAACTTATCGACCCCCAGAGACCTCCTCGGCTCCTCTCTCCCACCGGTGTACTTTTCCCGACCAAACAGACGTCAGCACCCAATTACATTACATTACATGTCATTTAGCAGACGCTTTTATCCAAAGCGACTTACAATAAGTGCATTTCAACCTAGAGTACAAACTAAGAACAACAAGAATACAGAAAGTAACATTTCCTCAACATAGTCAAACTACAAAAGTACCATAATAAGAGCCATTCAAGTGCTACCAAAGTGCAAGTCTGTGATTAATCCAGATATAGTCGGAAAAGGTGCGTTTTCAGTTTTCGGCGGAAGATGTAGAGACTTTCTGCTGTCCTGATGTCAGTGGGGAGCTCGTTCCACCACTGAGGAGCCAGGACAGCAAACAGTCTGGATTTCGAGTGATTAGCTCGAGGTGACGGAGTCACAAGTCGGTTGGCTGTTGCTGAGCGGAGCGAACGTGCCGGGGTGTACGGTGTGACCATGTCCAGGATGTAGACGGGGCCCGATCCGTTCAGAGCACGGTACGCCAGAACCAATGTTTTGAAGTGGATGCGGGCCGCCACCGGTAGCCAGTGAAGAGAGCGGAGGAGCGGAGTGGTTACTTACTCGTCTATTTATCAAATTGGAATAAGTTAAGGTTGACAATGTTCTATTGCTTGAGGGGGCATGAGAACAGATGCTGGGTCTCCAGCAAGTTCTGCTCTGGCCGCGAGACACTCGTCGAGCCCACATACAACTTTGCACATATTCATAAACGGGTCCAGTCATAGATTTGTGAGCCTGGAGTGAGCGAGATCTTTTACATTATTGTCAACTCATGAACTTATAGTAGTTTTTCATAATCAACTGCATATGTATGTGATTTTCCTCACATGTGGAACTCACATTTTTTTGTGATGTGCGCTCCCATAAATCTGTCTCCCACTGTTGTCTCTTTGCTGCAGACACACTTTAGCTGTCTACTTTGATAACAAAATCGCTTTAGTTTTTTTTACACTCACCATCTGCTCATCTTTTCAGGAACCACTGCCTCTGTGATGGATTTCCAAAGATGTCTGAAAACCACCCTGAAGAACAAATATCAGAAACTAAATGAGGACTCCTCAAAGAAGTTTTTATTACCTTCAAGACTTTGCAATCGAAAGCTCAAGCACGACTACCTGCTATCTAATTTGCACCAGCACGAGTTTAGACATGTTGACAATTCTGACCTTCATAGTTGGGCTTATTATGAAACCGTCCCGCTCGCCGATATTTTATCGTGCGACTGCAAACATAACAGCAGACAAAAAACGGTCATCACCTTCGGAGTGTGCGGAGTTGGCAAAACCACAACAGTGCGGAGCTGTGCTCTGGAGTGGGCCGAGGGGAAAGGTTACCACGACATCAAGCTCCTGTTTCCTCTCATGTTCTGGGAGCTGAACCTACTAAAATGTAAATTGAGCCTTATTGAACTCCTCCTCACGTTTTACCCTGAATTGAAGGAGCTCGACTTCTCCTGCCTGAATGAAAACAACGTGTGGTTTGTCCTCGACGGACTGGATGAGTATCATCTCCCGCTAAACTTCTGCCGTCCAACTGTGACTGATGCTTCTGAGGCATCCACAGTGGATAATATAGTGACCAGTCTGATCAGGGGGAACTTACTTCCCAGCGCTCATATATGGATAACGACCCGAGTTGCAGCGATGAATCAAATCCCCAGTTACCATGTACTTAAAGTGACTGCGGTTCAAGGGTTCAGTCATGAACAGAAGGAGCAGGTCTTCGAGAGAGTGATGGGTAATGAAGATCTAGCCAACAAAGCCTTCAACCACGTGAAAATATCGAGGAGTCTGACCTTTCTCTGTCAGATACCTGCAATCTGCATGATCATGGCAAACGTGCTGAAGGATCATCTAAAACCAGGGACTGGGTATAAAATCAATCCCCTTAATTTAACCCAGATGTACACAAATCTGGTCAAAGCATCGAACCCAGACATTGTTGCCAAGCTGAAAAAGCTGGCACTGCGTCGATTGGGAACGGTTCATGTAATGTACAAGTCTGAGTTTCGAGAGAGTGACCTCAGTGTTGAGGAAGCGTCCACTTTCTCCAAGAAGTGTCCTCTGGTGTTGAGAGAAGAGACGGGGCTCCGTAACACCAGAGTGTTTCGCTTCGGTCACTCGAGTATTGAGGAGTTCTTGGCTGCGTCTGCTGAATTGGATGATTTTGAAACGGGTCCAGCCTACTCCAACCATTGTCTGGGTCTGGTGGACCAGGTGGTGATGAAAGATGATGGAAAGAAGGATGTCTTCCTGCGCTTCATCTTTGGCCTCCTTAAGGAACGTGGCATGCTGGAGCCCACTGATCCGCTGTTTGAGCAAACCAAAAAGAAGATCCTGCGGAACATTCTGTCCAACAGCGGCGTGACCTTGTTCCACTGTCTGAGGGAGTACGACAGCCAGGCTTTACTGGGAGAGGTCAAGTTCTACCTGAACAACGGCTTCTCTCCATTCCATGAGTTCTCGGAAACACATTGGAGTTATATGTTGCAAAGGACCAGCCTTTTTGAAGGGATGAGGGAGAAGTTTGAGATGAAGTTGTCCATGAGATGTGATGAGAAACTCCTCAAGCACCTGACAGATATTTTGAAGTCCAAGAAAGCCATGTATGTTTGCATTTACACCCATTGGGCCAACAGTGAATTCCTACATAGACCAAAAATGAGTACAAGTATAAAAAGTGTGATTCCAATATGTACATGTTTCACATATGGATACCTAACATTCTTAAACGCCCCTAAAAGTAAACCATATCTTCCATCTCTGATTTGTTCTTCTATTTTTATTACCTTCTGGTAATAAAAATTTCTGGGATCCACCAGTATTTTCCACATTTTACAAGATCACTCCTACCAAGATATTATTATATATTTTAAAGTAATTAATCTTTAAACAGTTTCTGTACTGCCTTTTAGAAACTTGTTGATGTAACTGTAACCAGGTATCTCCATTTCACTTCATCTGAACTTTTTCAGCTCACAGCCATTTGATTCCTTTTCACACAACAGAACAAATGCCCTTATATGGTGTTTATGGGGCGTTACCTATGCTAAAGACAATATTAATAATCTGCCTTACGCATTCAATTTGTAATCACATAGATACATCATTCAGCGAATATGGTCTGTCTGGAATTTAAGAGATAATATTAGAAATTGAAGAGAATGTTTATTGAGGCCTTTTGTTGAGGCCTATTGATTTATATAGATTTATTTTGATATATATATATATATATATATATATATATATATATATATATATATATTCTCTATCATTGTATATGGGCATGAGGACTGAAAAAAAGAAACGATTATGAGTATTTATAGTCTAAAGGAGTGCACTGTATGTACAAGAACAAGTCAGTTAAATAATGAATTTCTTATGTGCTATAATTGGTGTTTTGTTTATTTTTCTCAATTCAATCCATCCCATAAAGTCCCATCTCCTTGCAGGCTGCGATTCTCCAACCTGACCGATAAATGTTGTCCAGCCTTAGCGGCAATCCTGAGCACAAAAGAGTCCTACCTGAGGGAGCTGGACCTCGGATACAACACTATCAGTGACGATGGAGTCAAGGAGCTTGTGGAGGGGCTGAGTGACCGAAACTGCCGGCTGAAGACCGTAAGGCTGCCGGGCTGTGGAATAACCTTGCATGCCTGTAAATTCCTGGCCACGGCCCTGAGACGGTCCCAAAAACTCCAAGAGTTGGATCTCAGTGTGAATGAAATAGGAGATGAGGGAATGAAACATCTGGCAGATGGTTTGCGATCTCCTGAATGCAAGATAGAAACACTGAGGTAAGTGTAACTCAAACTCAATGTGTCAATGTGTTGGTTATAGACAGTTGGCTTTAACAATGTTCTGCGTATGTAGCACTTCTGTTATGTTGTTTGATAATTTTTCTCACAGACTATCACAGTGCAACATTGAGCAAAAGGGCTGCTATCATCTGGCCTCAGCTCTGCAGAAGAACTCCACCAACCTGAAAGTGTTGGATCTGAGCATCAACACGGTCGGAGACAAAGGCGCCATTGAACTCTTTAAGAAATGTGATATATCGAAGCTTACAAAGCTGGAGTGAGTGTGACCTCAGAAATGCATCCCTTTCATCTTGCCAACATGCATGAATACACATCATATTAACATTTGTCTTTGGCAGGATGTACTACTGCGGCCTCACTGTGTTAAGCTGCAGAGGTATCGGCGAAGCTCTGAAGTTCGAAAACAGCAACCTGGCCGAGCTCAATTTGAGCAACAACAACTTGAAAGACGCAGGTTTTGAGCTCATCTGCAAGGGCATGTACGCGTGGTGTAGTTTGGAAAAACTCAAGTAAGAATGCCTTTCTCCAATATTTCTCCTTTGATTACTTGCTGACTGAAATACAAATGCTTGGATAGAAGAATAAAATGTGTCACTCCTTCGTTCGATGTTCAAGTCTTGATAACTTGAAAATGTTTTCTTTATTTCCCTTCAGTGTGTCGAGATGTGGAATCACTGGACAGGGTTGCGTTTATCTGGCGACTGTCCTGTGTTCAGTCTCCCAGCTCTACAGGGGGTCGTTGAGAAAAACCGACTGGCAAGCAGTGGAGCTGGAACACCTGGACCTCAGCATGAACTGCCTCAGAGACAACGGAGTCAAAGAAATCTCCTCTGGACTGAAGAATCCACTGAGTCATCTGAAAACTCTCAAGTAAATCTTTTTGCTTTATTGGGGACCAATAAGTCATGTTTAGTTATGTGCTTATTCCACCGAATAGCTGTGTAGAAAACAAGAGAAGGAACAGAAGCGATTGTTGTTACGGTGTGAACAGCCATGCTACGGCTCCCTCTTGACATGGGTCTGTGTCCAGTGTGAACCCGGCTGAAGCTCCTCCAGCTATAACATTCCTAACTATCTGATATCCTCCAATGAAAACTTTCCCTGGAATGCAACCGGGATATCCGTGTCGGTGTGTTATGTTATCTCTGTACTCTCAATCCTTTTTTAGACTAAACTAACTACTTACGTGACTGTTTGCCCTCCTTGAAGCGGTGCAGCAGGGGGTCAGCCAAGAGAACTTGTGAAGAGTCAACAGCCTCCTGGTCAGGGGCACCACAGAGCTACATCCCTTCTTGCTGAACATTTTGGCAGTGGGCACAAAGTTGTTTGTTTCCATGGACTGGTCCATTAAGGCAGATGATATTAAAACACGACAAACATTTTCTGTTGAACAACATATTCCTCCCCCAGCTGTGTCTGCAGTTGCTTTAACACATCTCCGAGAAAGATTGTTGTACTGGACAACCTTTAATGCTTACTGTCTGGAACATATCGCTCGATGCTGCCAGTAATACGGAACTCCCCAATTTAATTATTTTTAAACGTTAGTCTTCATTACACAAATGTTACAATATGGAGCAGTATGCTAGAGCTTGTTTTCTGTCCCGTTTCAGTTTGAGCAACTGCAACCTGACTGAGGACTGTTGTCCAGAGCTCGCGTCAGGGCTCGCTTCAAAGGAGAGCGTTATCGGTGAGCTGGACCTGTCAGGCAATAACCTTCAAGATAAGGGAGTGAAGAAACTCTGTGTGGGACTCAGAAGCCCTCAATGTAAACTTGAGAAGTTGTCGTAAGTTTTTGTTCATTCAGTTCTTTTCAAAGAAGTCCCGAATATTTGGGTTAGTATGCCTCTCTAAAAGACGTTTTGTGAAATTGCAGCATATTTAATTGGTCTTCACACCAGATGTATTATTTCTCCATGCTTAGATCTTTTTTGGTTACCGTATTTATAATACTATATATATACTTGGGTTATTCCTACATTATAAGCGGTGTGGTGGCTGTCAGGCTTTAATGCATGCTATGCAGATGTACAGTAAGCTGGAGGCTTCTATATGGAGAGGCCCGCTCTGAAGCCCAGCCAGAGGGATCAGTGTGTTCGAAAGGCTCTATGACCGTATAGTCCATATTTTGATCCTTATTGTCAGGCTAACTAAACAATGGTTGATTATCCAACGACCACATGATACATTGCCTATGATGGGTCATTTCTAAATGGTGTAGGGTGTAAAGTGGTTCGGTTTCTCTTCAGGCTGAGCGCCTGTAGCCTGACCTCGAGGAGCATTCCGTTCCTGACCGCTGCCCTGAAGTCAAACCCCCAACATCTGGCGGAGCTGCATCTGATGGGCAACCATCTGGAAGACTCGGGTATCCGAGTGCTTCTGGAACTAACAAGGAACCAGAAATACTGCCTCAGTACAATAGAGTGAGTACGGTTATCGTTGATCTGCGTTATCAGTAATAATTCACAGGGTAGATATCACTCCCTCCAGGAATTACACGCCACCGTTGTTCTTTCGTTACTGACAGATTTTATTGGATGCAGGCTTCACATAACCGCCGTCACCATCCACCTTCAGAATCCACCGTCGAACTGTACAAATACATTTAACAACATTAGCGACATTACGTAAAAACAGTTGACGGAAATATAAGACATAAAGAACGTACCTCACTGGCTGCACATAACCACGAGGGAATGAGTCTACTTTAAATATGTATCCTTCACTTACTTGCACTTACTAGCTACAACCACATGTTCTCCTGAAATGGTTGCAACCAAATGCGTCCCAGCACAACATAGGACATACAAATGGTTCCTATTAAATGCTAAATAAAAACAAACCAATATACAATAAACGAGTTGTACAAATAATATATATTCAACCAAACTTATTACCAATGACAAATAATATTTATGGCTGTCAGGCTGGGATTCCAATCAGGACTCAGACGCAGAGGTGTCAGTGAGCAGGTTCTTTATTCCTTAAAACAAAAACACTCCTAAGAGGTGAAGGCTGAAACAAAGTACAAATAAACAAAAGGCTGGGCTATGAAAACTTCAACAAAAGGCGCTCTTTCGAGGTATAATCAAAAACTTTCAAAAAGACTCTGTGGCAAAGGACATGGAGCTGCTTGGGCGCTTGGACGTGAGACGAAACACTTTGGCACAGGACAGAGGGGAGACGCAGACTATAAGCGCATGAGGGTAATGAGGAACAGGTGGAAACAATCAAGGATCAGGGGAGACAATCAGACCTGACACATGAGGAAGGGCAAGTGATCTGAAACGAGAGAAGGGTTAGACTTCAAAATAAAACAGGAAGTTACAAGACAAAAACCCAAGACAAGACAAACTTCACCGCGGTGTGACAATGGCAGTTAAAGTAGATTTCATGTCTCACTTATGAAGCAGTAAAATAAGCTAATATTTGCATCTGTGTGCTCGTAATAATAATAATAGAAATATATTTATTTTATAAGGCGCCTTCCAAGGCACTCAAGGTCGCCTACAACACATTAAAACAGTTACAGTTAAGACAACCGGAAACATCTGCTCTCTGAGTTCTCCTCTGCTCTTGGATTCAATGAGTCTCGCTCAAAATGTGAAGAACATGTTCTTGAATAGAGCTATAAAAAAAAAAAAGTCACAACAGACAATTATTTGGCTGTAACTCGAGAACTATTGTACCAATTTCACACAAATGTATACAAAATGTGACGCGAGGACATTTTGGACAGATGTCCACTACATGCTAACTAGAAGCCAAACACCTGCGAGGCTGTGATGACGTTTGAGTTCTGACTACAGGAAGTGTTTCTCACTTTCAGACCCGGAGGCATTCATGTGCTCCGTTTTGTTTTCTTATCTTTCAGTGTCTCGGCAGACTGAGGAGAGAACAGGACACGCGGTCACGCTTTCTCAAACCTTCTCAAAGTATTTCAAGTGCCTCATGTTCTCTGTTTACACCCAAAATGTAATTCCAAAAATGAAATTGGTAATATTTCTTTGTGATGATTTATTGTTTTATTATTATATTTGTTGTCTTTTTTCTAAACTTGCTTACATGTGCTTTCTTAGGATGCAGCGCATAGATGCTTAAGATTATCTGAGAAAAGGGATTCCAAAATGTCTGAATGTTTTCAAAACTGTCCAAAACTATGAGTTTTAAATACAAAGTTGTCATAAGCGGAACACTCTACACAGCCACCTCTCACCTTATATATGGTGGTATGTTGGTGCATTTCAGGCCATCACATTGCTTAAGAAATGTACAAAAACAATAAAAGTGGTGCAGTAATGCAACCACACTCCATTAATTGTCTATGTACGTTTCTACAATGTATTAGATAAGAAGTATGAGAAATAGATGAACATAAATTTAATTTAGAAAAAAAATCCCCCTTCTATATCTTTATTTATATCTCAGGAAGTCCGACTCCAGATTAACATTAGTTTCTACTTTTGGGATGCTTGGTCTTCTTTAGTAGTAATGCTTGCATTCATACCTCAACAATGTAATTCACAATTGTTATTTAATTGTTGGCAAGATCGAGATGAAGACATGCATTCAGATTTGGGCAACCAGTGGGCAGTCGTCTATATTCCTGTTAAGAATACAATGTTAAAACGGCTCCAAAGAATCAAAATCCCTCAGTCTGACTTGTCCACCTCCCTTGGTGCAACTTTTCCACCCATCAGGTTTTAGCAAGTGGACCCGGACACATCTGATTGGATGTTTACTGACAGATTCTCGCTTTACTTTTCTGAGTAAGGTTGACTTCTTGGCCGGACTCTCCATGTTTGTACAATGATGATATTCTCTTTTTCTGATCTCATGCCTATCCTGATGACATCACAGAAGGTCACATGCACTTCTTCCACCGGACCTTTTTTTCTTCTCAAAACAAACGTGAAAAAAAGGGGATGGTGGAGGTTGTTTCTGGGAATGGGGGAAGGGGCATCAGCTGCAGCCCAGGAAAATAGCGATTGGGTTGGCGGAGGTAGTGAGGAGGTCCCACGTGGCGCGATATAGGCATAACCCCCGTCAGCCAGTTAATGGTAGAGTCCACACCTCCTGAACCCAGCCACCACCACTTTCAGATCCTTCACCTCTGGTCGGGGTCTCTTAGGACCCTTTAAAACTCCTTCCCAGAAACCAAGAAGGAGCATCTCACTGCCGGCAGATCTCCTGTAACACCTGCGATACATCAGGCCTGTGCTATCCCTAAATATATTTAAATCACAGCCAAATAAGTGGGTGCCTATAATCCATACCATAGCATCATGTGGTATGTTATGTATAATGAGATGTTAAATGCATATTATCCATGCAGAAGGTTCAGGTTCCTATAATTGGGTCTCACATGGATAGCGCCGCCGCTCCCATAACGTGCACTACGCGCTGCGCGTAGGGCACCACGTCCTGGGGGGGCACCACAAAATAGGCAACTAAAACAACCCTCACAGTTATTATAATTATAACGGTGATATTATTTCAGTCTACGGCTCCGTGCTGCGCGCGTGGACACATCTGCGTTTAGCACACAGGTGAGCACACATTCTCACCAATTTTGAACATTTTATAGTCACAATCGCTGAATTTGCCTATTTCCTGTTCAACTACAGGATGAAATGAGAGTTGAGGCGGCGACGAGTCGAGCCTCACCTCTGATTGCGCAATCCATCACCAGCTGGGTTGAGACATGCAATTGGCCGGTGGGGGTTGCCGTATCTCTGCGGGTTGCCGTATCTCTGCATGTCGCCAATATAATGTTTGCAGATGTTTATTTGATTTCCCATAACACCGCAATTTATACATGTAAGGCCGGCCTTGAGTCGTGGCCCACAAATGAACTCAGGGCAGTGTGTATCTGCGTTCACTTCGAGAAAAGAAACATAGACACAAGTCGCCCCAACGCTATGGACGATAACGGAGAACAATTGTCCCTCTGCTTCTCTCCTCCCCACATTCCAGTGTCTCTGTTCTTTAAATCAATTCACAAGTGAAAATATATTTTTACCATTACAGTATATTAATGAAAAGCTTGAATAAAGGATCTGATGCAACAACTCATACAAGGAGTTGTTGCAAACCCTGTCTGAAACTATTACAAACCTTTCATTTATTTCACATATAAGCCTGATAACTGTATTCTTGTTGTTCTTAGTTCTTACTCTAGGTTGAAATGCACTTATTGTAAGTCGCTTTGGATAAAAGCGTCTGCTAAATGACATGTAATGTAATGTAATGTAATATGTGTGTGCCGCTGTAGGTTGCAGCAGATAATCTGATGAATAGGCTGTTGCACTGAGCCTGCACCGAATACACCAGTTTCTAATAATGGTCATTATATGATCATAAACTTAAAAGCAGATGCTCGCATATGAAAATATGAATATGTGTGGCAAAAATAAATATTAGCTTACTGTTAAGTGTAAAGATAATTGAGTGATTCATTTTAATACCCCCCTTTTTTGCAGTCTACTTTGGCATTTACAGTAAATGGAAAACTGAGCACTCTCACCTCGCTACTGGTGATCTAACTCCCCACTGGGTGGGGATGTTCCCTTTATTTAAAACATGGCAGCATGCTTAAAAAAAGTTAAAAGTTAAAAGGTGTTCAGAATTTCTATGGAGTTGACTGAGCAGAAAGGTGGACTTCTCCCCTCGTTAAATGTTAAAGAAAATCATCACTTTTGCTCATTAATACAGTTCTCGCTGGGTTGCAACTCTAAATCAACTTTTGCCCTCGTTTTGCCTCAACAATAGACAGGACTGTGGACAGCACTATTGCTTTCTATCACTATTTTAACATACTTTAGCATGTTAAAATAGTAATGAAAAGACATCGTCCAGTATGTTCTAATATTGTATGTTTTAACAAAGGGCTCAAAAGTACATATCAGTACTTCAAAGTGACCGGGCCCTCTAGCAGCAGTAGTAATTATGACTGGAAGCAAACAGAAAGTTGTTGATATTCATATACATAACTTCAGAGTTTAAAAAGGTAATTTCAGTCAATGTAGGTTTCTTTTAGCCACGATCATCATGATTCCTGAACCTTAACCAAGTGGGTATTATTATTTTAGCCATGAAGGTCCCCAAATATCACCAAGTAGTCATTGAAACCCAAAACATGAAGTTTCCAGTTAGTTTGTTGTGTGTTGTCGCATCATAAAACAGAATTATTTCAGACTATTCTTTAGACGTACAAATGATAACAGTCCCGCTGACATCCGATTAGATAAAACTTCAATGTCTTGTTCTTTTATATATATTTTTTTATTTTCATTTGGGAACAGAGTAATAGGATCTACAGTAATGGACGAGCAGAGGTGTTGGAAAGGGAAGTACATCGGAACAGTTTGACAAGAACGAGATGAAAACGTGACAAAGCACCAGAAGTGTCGGCCTTTCCTGGGGTAGCTGAACTTATTGGAGGTGAGTCATAACATGTTAGAGATCATCAACTTCATCATAGACGGTTTTATTGCTGGTAACCGTGGAGAAGCAACACTCCATGATCCATCACACATCTGGTTCAGGGCCTTCAGGTGGCTCACCTCTCACCGAGGTACAGAAGTCTTTCTGGAGTAACTCTTTGAATTATTTAGTTTTTGTATTCTATGTTTTTTGTAGAATTTTGGATATAATATTGGATTATTATTATTACTCCCAAGGATTATTATATGGAGCACTCAGTTTGATACGAGCAGCTGGTTTGGTTTTCGCTCCATCATATTCATCTCTAAATGCCCGAGGGGGCATATTCTCAACCTCGGAGAGAGACCACCCTGACCGACTCTTATTTGTGTGATGAAACTGCTTTTAGTGCCTCAAGAGGAGCCCTCCATAGGTTGTGGGTGGTGTGGCTTCTACAGAGGACAGTTTGTGTTTTTTAATTCTACCCAGACACGACATGTAGAGCAGATATCAACATAATAGCCACTTCTCACAGCCCTGAGTGCCGGAGCTGAGATGCTGCTGTGAAATAGTTACAAATTCAGAGGTTTCAAAGTGTATCAGCTCTTAAGCTAAGAGCTTCTTGTTGGTGTCAAGATGTCTGGTGAACCTGGTGAACCTGGCCCCTTAGCCGTGCTACAAAGGGTTTAAAAAGTGTGTAAAATGTCAGAACTCAGAAAAAAGCGAACAAATTAAAGTGTTTATCATTTTCTAATCCATTTGAATATAATTATAACCATCATTCACTTCATGTTACTTTTAATCACAGATTTGAGCTTAAATTCAGCTCGGCCTGTGCATGGATCAGCACATGATCTCGACCTCGTCCTCTGTATTGTTCGTCTTCTGCTGCTGCTTTATCTCGTCATCACCTTCTCTCTTCTGCCTTTCCTCTTCCTCGTCGGCCCTTGTACCTCCCTCTAGTTCTTCTTCTGTCTCCTTCTCCATCGTTGTCCTCCTTCTCTCTCGCAGGACACAAGGCAGACAGTTTACCAGGAAGAGGACAGCAGAGAGACAGAGCAGAGAGAGGACAACGCCCACACCCACCTCCAGCTCTCTCGCTCCTCGCCCTTCCACTTCCTCCTCCCACTTTCCGTCCTTCTCCTGGCTCGGGGAGAAGTACACAGCGCCCTCCTCCTGGCTGGGCATCAGCACAGCTCTTTCCAAATTGTTCCGACTGACCATCTCTCCGTACCCCAGCTGGTTCCAGTATCTTTCAGGCCTATTCCCACTGATTTTGTCATCGTAGTCAATGCTTATATTCTCATTTTCGTCCTCGTCAAAGTTTGATGCATAGATGTCGCTGTCTGATTCAGCCAGTGTGCCTGAGATGTCGAGATCACACTTATCCCCCTCATCATTCTCATCCCCTACTGGCTGCAGGAAGCCCAAGTCCAGGTTGACTCTTATCCAACCAGATCCCCTCGCCAGCCTCCTGGCCCCGCCTCCTCTTCCGGTGTCCGTCCAGTCCTCGGTTCCTTCACTGATCGAGTTGGAGGTGATTGGCTGGTCAGTGCAGGTTGAAACCAGAAGTTCTGCAGGCAGTAGAGGACCGCCTCCATCTCCCTGGGCAAATATGCGTGGGCTGGAACCGGGCATCACAACAGCCACAGTCTCAGCCAATGAGGAAAGACGTAGGAAAAAGGGAACGTCGCTAAAGGAGGAGAGGAGGGAGGCGGTGTCGTCACTGAACTGGAGCCAGACACTGATGGACGCCTCCTGGAGAGACACAACCGGATGTGAATGGAAATACAATTAGGTCCCATTTCACACTGTTACTTTAAATAAATATAATTTAGCTCTGTGTTTTCAACTAACTAACTGCATGCCAATTCTTAAATGATGGCCTTAATTCAGAGGACCAGGCATTTATTAATAATTGTCTCTGTTTTTATAAGCATTTTTAGTCATTTAGAAGCCTCTACGCTTTAAAATGTAGTCATTAATACACTTCTCTTTATATAAACAAACCTCGTAATGTCATTCATCAGTAAACATTTAAGACGGTCCTTGATTCAAATGTACATTTTTGGTTCAGTGCTAAGCTACTGTGAATGAGACAACACGTCCTGCACAGATGTTTCATATTAATGGTCTTCCATTGGCAATAAAGGTATGATCCTTCCCATTCCATGGAGTTGTTTCATGTGTTATTCATGTATTATTGAGCTTTTAACTTAGTCTTTGTCTAATCACATCTACATAGAACGTGGAAATGTCTTAATGCCCATCAGGACTATATAAACATTCATGCCATAATGTATACAGAGCCTTTAAAATCTGATTGACAGTTGACTATCTATCTCTGAGCCACAGCCGCCCCACCCAATCATCATAATCGTCTTTCATTCACCTGGTGATGGTTGTAAAGGATGTTGTAGGCAGTTACTGTGGTCGTTACTATGGAAGGGTTGGTTGGGTTAGCCGTGACTGACATGCCAAGGCCGCTGATCACTTGCACAGATAGGTCCCACGGTGTAACAGGGTCAGAGGTCACCGTGACGTCACATCTGCCCAGCACGCCATCCCACTGCTCAGAGACGACCTGAGAGAAAGAGGCGTGGGTGATGATGATGATAATGACCAGGAAGTGAAGATGTTCAAAATAATGTATGTACTACAAACACCTACATGCAGTGATGTCTTTCCTGGTTGTAAACCAATCAGGTTGTTGTGGGCGCCAAGGGAAGCCACTCGAGGGTCCTCTACTCTCATCCAATTACGAACCAGCTCTGTAACATCCACAAACCAATCGGATGAGCCCAGCAGGTGTGTGGTTCTGCTTTCAGGATCCTGAGCTGTGAACTGAGTCAGAACCTGAATGGAGGAGCGTTGATACACTGGTACACACCTGAGAGAAAAGGGACACACATGAAGAACTTAGTTAAAAGCCTTAATTTATCTAAGTGTGTCTGAGAGATAATACACAGATGCATAGGGTCATGCTTGTGTCAACAAGCCATCAGAAAATACATCAAGTCAATCATCCTGAACTTGGATCTCAGACTCAGGTTTCATGTGTAGTTTTCTGGCCTGTGGTAGAGTTATGGAGCAGTTGTTTTCCCTGAGTCCACAGTACAGGACAACATTAGCTAGCGAGCTAGATACCTAGCTTATATGATTTTAGGTTCAGAGCAGCACCATTTTCAATCAGGGGGTTTGAGGTTCAATCCCCGCCCTAGTCGATGTGTCCTTGAGCAATACACTTAACCCTGAATTGCTCCCTGTAGATGAGTTTACAGTGTATAAATCGCTTTGGATAAGAGCATCAGCTAAATGAAACGTAATGTAACAACATTGATACACAGTTCCAGCTTTAGATAACGCTGTCGTCTCGACGGCTTAGTGCCATGCCTGTTCCTTTATAAATATTTGTGATGACTTGTCTTTTAAACCCTCTTTGGAGAAAAATTGCAAAAACCATTTGCTCTGTTGCATAAACCATAGACAGGCTTAATAAACCCCAGTGTAGACACACTGGCGCTGGCTCCTACCCGGTGTTTGTGAAGTGGTTCCAGCCATCGATGGCGTTGAGAACGGGGTCGGCCAAGGACACTCGCAGAGGCACTGAAGGAGCCCACACCTCCACGCACACAGAGCCGCGAAGGGCACCCAGTAGAAACTCCACCACTGCACAGGTGGTACCCACCCCGGATTCGCTGCCGTCCACAAAGAGGGTTGAGCAATCGCTGGACACCTGTGGTTATGAAGAGCACATACAGAAGACTCCCATCAAACAGTGAAATAAAGGACATTAGTACATTATGTACATTAAACAAATATTTGATTGTGTTAAAATGTAACGATATCACTTATGTAACGATATCACTTACGTGCAGTAATCAATATCATCATATCATCAATTAGTTAAATGTGTAATATGAATGTTGCTTGTCGTGGCAAACCCACAGAGAATTATCACCAATCTGTAGTTCCTATCGCCTCAACAGTGTTTTTTTTAAAGCCTCTCAGTTTATTGTTTTGGTTTTAGAGATTAAAATGTACTGTGTTGCACCTTGACAGTGTTCTCGTTGGTAGAGTGGCACGTGACTGCAGAGGTGACATCCGACACCTTCCCATTATGGTTTATGGCCAGCACAATGACAGGAAGTGACACTGGCTGGTTGGTCAGGATGGCTGTGTTGATGATTCTGTTACTCTGAGGATAGAGGATTAGAACAAAATATCTTTAAACCGATCAGATTGTATGAGTCTTAAACAATGTGGAGGATTATAAACATGATGATCCCTGGATTAGGATTAAAGGAATGACCAAATAGATGAAGTACCTCTGTGATGGGAGCGATGCTAAAGATGTGTCGATCGGCAAATGAGAAGATGCTGACTGCTGCTCCATGTGGCGATCGGGGTTGTATATGCCCAGAGTACTCCGCCCACCAGTTAGCAGACACTGCCATGGCAACACCGAAGCTCTGCCTCAGGCCGTGGACTGACAGACACACCACCTGTTGTAGTAAAGTGGGGCTGCAGGGCAACAGAGTGAGCTGCTAGTCCAGGTCTTCCATGTCCCAAACCCAAATCCTTCCTGACAGGGTGAAGTACGAACTGACCAACCATGAACCCAGCTAATAGATTGGGAGTACAACGAGGAAGCTCTTAGAACGGCACGTTGAAAGGTTACTTCAAAGCCATGGTTCTGGATTTTTGTTGTTGAGTTTTGGAGATTTAAAAAAAAAAAAACTGATTCCCAGTCTGCTTCCTCTTTAGCCTCCTCCCAGCCTGCTAGCAGCCAGCCCGACTCCACTCAATCAATCTTGGGATCCAGAGATATCTGAGCAATGCCCAAAGGGGTGTACTAAGAACCCAGGCTTTTGTCTGCTGGCTTAACAAAACCTAAATGCCCAATCAGTGATAATGGTTGTTATCAAATGTCTTTAATATTACATTACATTACATGTCATTTAGCAGACGCTTTTATCCAAAGCGACTTACAATAAGTGCATTTCAACCTAGAATACAAACTAAGAACTACAAAAATACAGAAAGTAACATTTCCTCAACATAGTCGAACTACAAAAGTACCACAATAAGAGATATTTAAGAGCCACTGAAGTGCTAGTCTGTGTTTTAATCCAGATATAGTCGGAAAAGTTATTTTCATCGAGCCGTGTGTCTGCTGGCTACGGTGATTGAACTGTCAACCTACTTGTGTGTGTGCTTGTGTGTGCTTTGTTTGCGGCACAGGATAGACACCACGTCATGTTTGGAGCCTTGGCTTCTCTCCAGGGTCACTGCCCAAAAGTCAGTGGTCAGAGTTTTCTGGGCCACCATCGACACCAAGCCCTTCTTCACCTTCAGCCTGAACACACACACAGATTTTGAATGTAAAACTATAAGTGGCTGGTAGCTAGTGATACAAAACAACATTTAAAGAATGTGAAAGAAGTGTTTACTACTGATAACATTTTGTGTTTACCTTATGATAACAAGATCACCACTGAAGTTCGCCCTCAGATTCAAAGACACTCTGATTGGCTGTCCTACCAGGACCGGGCCTCTGTGGTAGCGAATCGTGACATGGGGGTCTACGCTAAGCTCCTCCTCTTCTTCCTCGTTCAAACACGTTTCTTCTTCCCCTTTGGTCCTGCTCTGCTCTCTCTGTTCCTCCTTCAGTGTCACAGCTTTGATGTAGAACAGCTGCCTCTGGGATTGAGCTGCTCTGTTCTCCACACATCTGGATGGACGGACAATAGGTACAAGAAGATTGATTGATGTTGGAGTGTAACAAAAATAATAATTCTCGGGCGTCCACAAAATCTCTCTACATGTTCCTATTCATTCACATACCCTGGTGGTGTCAGATGTAGGTCGGCCACAGTGTCGGAGGAGGAGTAGTAAAGCTGTATTTGGTTTCTGCTGGGAACCCGTTGGTGTCTGAGGGCCCATGGGACATGCCCCTTGGTGTCATCAACATCCACAGGGTATCTGAATGAAAGCATATATTTATTTGTCACACAGGCAACTGATCATCATCATCGATAACACATAGATGAAAACAAGGAATCATGGAAACTGCTTTGAAGAACTCGGTCCATGCACACCTTCTACGGGCTTCTAGCAACAACCTTTTTAGACCCTCATCTCAAACCCTCACTTTTTCGATGAGGTTTGCCAGTGAGTTCCAAGTTGTATTCAGCAAACTCTCTTGACCACACACTTTGCTCAGCAGTACGACACTTGTTTGTTTCAGCCTGACAAACCTGGCCATTAGTCAGTGCTCGTTTGTGAGTCTGATCATTGATAATCAGTTCCCACATTTTCCCAAAATATTTGCAAACGATTTCTCCGTAAACACTTCACCTCAGTGGCGGAGAAGTCATATGCTGGTGGCTGACAACTTTTCCTTGATAATTTCCCCTCCGCTGACGTTCTCGCTTCTGCATCCGGCGACGAGGGTGGGGGTTAGTGTGCCACTCAACCAAATCCTGACGTGATTGGCCGGTGTGTTGATCCTCAAACCAATCGCTCGGCAGTGTCAAAGTTACCACGCACAGCCCTAGAGGAGGCTGGGAAACAGGACGATGGACAAATAAGAGTTTAGAAAGGGAAGTAGTGTAATGAATAAAGGACGAGGACAGAGCAAAAACACGAGGTAGAGATAGAGTGTGGTCCTCCTCACCTGTGTGATACAGGAGGCCTTGTGCTCCTCTGTGTCCTTGAAGGCATGGAGGGTGACGCAGGTCCCTTGGGTGCTGTTGTCTCCCCGCTTATGGAACAGAGTCCTCACCCTGAAGCTCTTCTGCCTGCCCTCATCCCTCTCTATCTCCACATGCTCTGAGAGGAGGGAGGCGTACAGAAGGGGAGAGAGAGGGAGGAGAGGCTCTGATAAGAGCTGTGGACAAATAAAGAGGTATCTTACTACTTGAGCAGTTTCAGTAGAATTAGTGAACATTCACATCATCAGTCAACTCACCCACAGATCTCTGTTCGCTCATTCTTCCATTACCTGTGTCACTGAGTAAGGGCCAAACGAAGCCTGGAGACCTGGTCTGGGGGCCTCGCCAGGCGGGCGCACCATAAACAGGCTCTGAGAGAAGGAGAAGGGGGTGGAGTTGGAGAAAATAGGGCCCAGCTCCACCTGAGACAGAGGGAGGAACTGCCAGGCTGGAGGGACGACCGACATGCGGACCGGCAGGGAGAGAGGGAGGGGAGGCTGCATGAAGGATGGAGGGACTGAGGGAATGGAAAAGAAATGTGTGGGAGGAAGTGAGAAGCAAAGGCAAGAAACAAATTATCTTACTTAATATTAAGATATCTGGGAAAACTACCCTTCTTTAAGAAGTCAAAGGCCCCCTTTACTCAGAAATGTGTTTTGCCTCTCATTCCTTCACTGTGCAGAATAATTATGTGTTGTTTGATTTCACAACCGTCTGTTAAAGAAGGAACGCTTCCCTTGAATTTCTGTTTGACACCTGCAGGGTTTGACAAATCTGGACTGCTTCGATTAAGAAACAGGTGAAAATATAAAAGTTGTGTGGCAGAATTCATGGCGGAGAAAGAACAAGACAAAAACAACAAAGAGAATCAGCACTAAGGCTGGAAGGAACAATAAATATGATCATAAGATAAACTCTCTAGTGAATGAGTACCACAGACAAACAACACATTTACCAGAGTAATGACTCACCTAAAATCCAAAAGAGCAGCAGAATGCTAACTCCTCCTTTGTCCCACGACACACCGGCCCAGCTGAAATCTGCCATCACCTGATAAAAATATGAAAATATTTGGCATTCATTATTACCATCCAGTAGAAACATTTAGCAGGTGTGCAGTATATATAACGTACATTTCCCTAACACTAGTCATACTTTATTATATTCAACTGAGACACAGGTCTTCATCAGCAGTTCAGAGCTATACAGTTTTAAGCCAGTATGAAAATGAAGTCCTCAAAATAATGAACATTAGAACATCTACAGTTGAGACGAACAGTTGAGCAAATTTCAGTGTGATATGGTCAAAGCTCCAAAACCAGCATGTGAATGTGACATAAATGTTACATCGTAGCTTCTAATCGAGAAAAGTCAGCATGTGACACAATGATGGAGGATCAACAGATAACATGGTTACAGTTGTGGTTGGATGTAGTCAGTGCCGCCGCTCCCATAACACACACTACGCGCTGTGCGTAGGGCACCAAGTCCTGAGGGGGCACCAACAAATTGGCAACTAAAGAAATCTCATAGTTAGAATTAAAATGAGAATATTATTTCAGTCTAAAAATATTAGGCACCTTTTAGGCATGTATATTACAAAACAGGCAGAACAAGAGATATATTTAATTGCTCAAAAAAAGTAACGATGGTGATGAATCCGAGGGGGCCATGTTCAAAACTACTCTAAAGCGGCTGCTAGGAGTCGCGGTCTACAGTGGCAAGGTGCCGTGGGGGAGGAGATGCCTGAATGCTGACGGCGCTGCACATTGTTGGACTTCCTTTCAGTTTGGCATGGAGGTCAGGGACAGTGCCTGTGGAGTGGCAGACTAGGATTGTGGTTCCTATAGATCCAGGAGGACTAATGTTGATGCGGGTCCGACCTTGAACAGTTGACCGGCATGGGAGGTTTCCCATCCAGTCTACATGTGTTAGGCATATTTTGACCGTGTCCTCCAGCGATTCCTGTGGGGGGTACTGTGGGAATATGGTGTACCAGAGTTGTTGCTAGGAGGCGCCCAGTCCTTGCATAAGTGAAACCTGTGTCCTTATACCTGGCACTTAGTCAAACACGTTTCCAGTGTATGTTGGCCTCCACCAGCGTTGATGGACAAACTTCCCCAACTGGTCATGCGCTTTAGGTAGTGACCAAAATAATGAGATCACTGATACAAGCAGCCAAAATAAGGTTCCTTAGGATCTGACTTAGGGTGAGGAGTTCTTACATGTAGACGGAGCTCAGAAAAGAATCACTCAAAATGATGAGGATACCTCCTGGGTGCCTCCCTTTAGAGGCGTTCTTAGCATGTCACACTGACAAGAGGAACACAGTTAGACCCAGAACCCGCTGGAGTGATTAAATATCTCGTATGGCCTGGGAAAGTCTTAGAGTTTCCCAGGCAGAGCTGAAAAGTGTGAAGAGGGACATTAGGAATAACCTTCTAAGCCTGCTAAACCCGCAACCCGGCCCCGGATAAGCGGAGAATAAATGGATGGATGGATTTAGGATTATTGCAGAAAATAAGCATTGTATCAAAAGTAAATTTGTGATATTTACACAATTTGTTCAGCAAGATAATCTGTTATCACCGCTTTAATAATTATTTTTAACATAAACTCAAACGCAAGAAGTAAATAGCTAATAAGCACCTTGCCTGGGAGGCGCCACCCTCGCTGTATGAATGAGAGAACAGAAGAGTAACCGTGCGTTGAGGGGTCAGAAGACTAGAAAGGCTAAATACAAATACAGTTCCATTTACCAAATGAAATACACCACTGTTGCATGAATTTGAGTATACACAACAAGGCTGTGAAGGCAAGGCACTTGTTCACAACAGTCTTTTCAA